>JAVIAB010000088.1:55900777-56323277 GCA_032433765.1 Megaustenia siamemsis | reverse complement strand
GAAAGACAGATGAGGAAAGAAAGAAGAAGAAAACTAACACAAATTTATTAGTTAAATAGTGGACTGTTTTTAATCTTATTATCTTCTGACACGGAAAAACGAGGACAACATAGCAGTCTGTTACAACCCATTACACTTATCTGATATAAACACAGGTCCCAAGACATATATCTAAAAAGCTGAACGAGAATAGTAAATGAGTCAAAAATATCTATTTGGTTCTATAATAGAATCTACTTGTCTGAGCTTTCAGCCATTTGCATAGACACACACATATATGTATGTTAATATTGGGAGCCGCGATAGCTCAGTGGTTAGTGAACTGGACTATAAAGAACAAGAGACGGCTTCCGGGTTCACCCAGCCTTAAATGGATACCGGATTTTTTTTCTGTGCCGATTGTCTATAAAAATTATGGTCACTAACACCATATTCCCTTACGCCACTTGGCGTGACGGGCCCTTTACCATTTCTTTTACTCCATTAATATATATCCGATAGGGACTGCGATAACTCAGTGGTTAGTAAACTGGACTACAAAGGACATGAGGTAGGGTTCGTCCCAAGTGCACGGCTTCCGGATTTACCCAGCCTTAAATGGGTACCGGATTTTTTCTGGTAAAGTAAAGCGGCACGGGCGTAATACCGACCACATTAACCCAAAAATCATGTGCTGAAGGTCTGTAAAATCTATGGTCACTAACACCATATTCCCTATACGTCACTTGGCGTGACAGGGGCCCTTAACTTGACTTTTCTAATATATAGCTGAACGTGATTGTAATCATGATAAAACCAGTCTAAATAGGTTATCAGGACTACGTGTCCACATTTTGGTACATCCATTGAAATAGCCCTTAACAGCTCCGAGTGAAGTTGGATTGACGTCGTTTATTAGGGGTGGGGACCGCCAAATATAATTACAATGATGTCCGGTGCAGGCAATTTGTGGTTACATTTCACCTATCCTCAGTTTTGAAAATTTAGCAAGTAATGAAAATGTAGGATTCTCAAAACAATTGTAATTTGTAAATTGAAATGAGCGGCAACATGTTGATGTTAGTGTTGTCACTACAGCCGCTGCGTGTAGGTTTATCCAGACAGTTTAAGTGGACACAATGATTTGGGTAAGTTCAGACAAACAATGATGACAAAATAGCGACACTTGAAGTGTGGACCTAGTCTCGAACACAACAACGCTGTAAGTCTTTCGTAAGAGATCATTAAATAACACATCTAAATGATCAAAGAAAGCTATCTGTACTGTTATTTTAGATCCATTTACTCATCAGTATTCTGTCTTGGTTCTCTATGTAGACTACATGTGCTGTCTTGGTTCTCTATGTAGACTGCATATTCTGTCTTGGTTCACTTATATTATATAGACTACATATTCTGTCTTTGTTCACTATATTATATAGACTACATATTCTGTCTTTGTTCACTATATTATATAGACTGCATATTCTGCATTAATCAGGGCTGTTTGTTTTAATCTAAAAGTTGACATTTAAGTTCTAATCTTTTAAATTTGGTAGCTTTTATGGATGAAGATATTTTAAGCCTGGTACGTTCCCCTGATGGATGAAGATGTTTTAAGCCTGGTACATTCCCGTGATGGATGAATATGTTTTAAGCCTGGTACATTCCCTTGATTAATGAAGATGTTTTAAGCCTGGTACATTCCCCTCCTGGATGAAGATATTTTAAACCTGGTACATTCCCGTGATGGATGAATATGTTTTAAGCCTGGTACATTCCCTTGATTAATGAAGATGTTTTAAGCCTGGTACATTCCCCTCCTGGATATAGATGTTTAAGCCTGGTACATTCCCCTCCTGGATGAAGATGTTTTAAGCCTGGTACATTCCCCTGATGGATGAAGATGTTTTAAGCCTGGTACATTCCCCTGATGGATAAAAGATGTTTTAAGCCTGGTAGGTTCCCCTGATGGATGAAGATGTTTTAAGCCTGGTACATTCCGCTAATGGATGAAGATGTTTTAAGCCTGGTACATTCCGCTGATGGATGAAGATGTTTTAAGCCTGGTACATTCCGCTGATTATTAAAATTGATATTTTATGGAAGTGCTTTCAATTCGTGACGTAACACACCAAAAATCAAGATTTTCTGCTCGAGTCAATATTTATATGTGAGGATCTGTGAGCAGGTAATGCTCGTAGTAAAAGGATCACAGATGATCAAATCTGAGAGTTTCCAGGAGATATTCAGTTTTAGCCACACAATATCTTTAAACTGCAACATACAGCTTCTTCTAAACATTTTAAATGTAAAACAGAAGAGACATGTGAATTTTACTTTTCTGGGGAGACACAAATGAGCAAACCAACTAAAGTAGCAATGACAAACAATTGTGTAATGATGGTCTCAAAAGTAGACATTTCAGTTTCGACATCCTTTCAACCTTTTCTTAGAATCATCATCACGGGTCTCTTGAGCACCCATAGGTGCTCGGACACCTATCTTCATACTTATAACTGGTCGTTGTTATGTACCAAGAAACCTTGCTGGAACACCACTTTAATTTATCTACTCATTTTGATTTGACCTCTGGCAGTTTAAAGTTACAATTTGTACCTATAAACATCTTGCTCCACTCGTTACTTTTTATGTTTCTTCTAAAGGGTTATATATATATATTTATTTATATAAATTGTATTTTGCGTTCCCCAGCTTTCATGTCTGGCGAAGTCCCTAAACACTTGGAACTGAATTTTGCGTGTTAATCCTTTTTCCTAGGCACCCATGTGCATAGGGATCCCTCGCCGCATAGGCAGATAACTCCGTCTCAGGAGGCACTCATATTTTTTCCTTGACTGAGTAATTTGCGTTTCAAGCCGGGCCTCGCTGCTGGGATCAGGGGTGGTTGCCACAGAGAGAAATCACAAATAAAAAATGTAAACTGGTGCAGCCGGGATTTGAACTCACAACCTCTCTATCTCGAGACCGACGTCTTGCCTCGACAAACAAATACCCTGATTGGATTTATAGACATTCAGATAAATAGATAGACTGATAGATACACAGACAGACGGATAGGTAGGTATATATATATAGAGAGAAAGACAGACATGCAGGCAGGTAGACACACATACAAGCAAGCAGACATACACGCAGGCAGACATAAATGCAGGCAGACAGAGAGACATGCAATCAGACAGACATACAGATAGACAGACATGCAAGAATATAGACATGCAGGTAGACAGACAAACGGAGAGACATGAAGGCAGACAAGCAGACAGACTATTGGTAGTTTGATAGTTCGTTTCCTGGACCAACAACTGAAACTGGGAACTTAACATCCAATAACTCCAACAGTCAGCTATGGGTCGTTCGTGAGCTTGGAATTTGATTTATCACTATTAACGTACTGTCATGCACTATCTTTTAAAGCTTGCAATAATCCTTAGTACAGGCAGTGAGTGCTGACTATATTCAACGGAAGGACGAGGTTTTTTATATATGTTAAAAAACAAGTGGTCCTATATCACTAGCTTAAGGTGAAGAAAAGAAATCAACGCTTCGACCTCTATAACCACCTTGAGATAAAGGGAAGAAATCAACTCTGCGACCTCTATCACTAGCATGAGATAAAGGGACGAAATCAACTCTGCGACCTCTATCACTAGCATGAGATAAAGGGACGAAATCAACTCTGCGACCTCTATCACTAGCATGAGATAAAGGGACGAAATCAACGCTTCGACCTCTATCACTAGCATGAGATAAAGGGACGAAATCAACGCTTCGACCTCTATCACTAGCATGAGATAAAGGGACGAAATCAACGCTTCGACCTCTATCACTAGCATTAGATAAAGGGACGAAATCAACGCTTCGACCTCTATAATCACCTTGTGATAAAGGGAAGAAATCAACTCTGCTATCTCTATTACTAGCATGAGATAAATGGAAGAAATGAACTATGCGATCTCTATTACTAGCATGAGATAAAGGGAAGAAATCAACTCTGCGATCTTTATTATCAGCTTTAGATAAATGGAAGAAATCAACTTTGCGACCTTTATTACCAGCATGAGATAAAGAGAAGAAATCAACTCTTCAACCTCTATTACGAGCTTGAGATAAAGGGAAGAAATCAACTCTGCGACCTCTATTACTAGCTTGAGATAAAGGGAAGAAATCAACTCTGCGACCTCTATTACCAGCATGAGATAAAGGGAAGAAATCAACTCTGCGACCTCTATTACCAGCTTGAGATAATGGGAAGAAATCAACTCTGCGACCTATACCACTAGCATGAGATAAAGGTATGAAATCAACTCTGCGACCTTATTACTAGCTTGAGATAAAGGGAAGAAATCAACTCTGCGACCTCTATCACTAGCATGAGATAAAGAGAAGAAATCAACTCTGCGACCTCTATTACCAGCATGAGATAAAAGAAAAAAATCAACTCTGCGACCTCTATTACTAGCATGAGATAAAGGGAAGAAATCAATTCTGCGACCTCTATTACCAGCATGAGATAAAAGGAAGAAATCAACTCTGCGACCTCTATTACCAGCTTGAGATAAAGGGAAGAAATCAACTCTGCGACCTCTATTACCAGCTTGAGATAAAGGGAAGAAATCAACTCTGCGACCTCTATTACCAGCTTGAGATAAAGGGAAGAAATCAAGTCTGCGACGTCTATTACCAGCTTGAGATAAAGGGAAGAAATCAACTCTGCGACCTCTATTACCAGCTTGAGATAAAGGGAAGAAATCAACTCTGCGACCTCTATTACCAGCTTGAGATAAAGGGAAGAAATCAACTCTGAGACCTCTATTACCAGCTTGAGATAAAGCGAAGAAATCAAGTCTGCGACCTCTATTACCAGCTTGAGATAAAGGGAAGAAATCAACTCTGCGACCTCTATTACCAGCTTGAGATAAAGGGAAGAAATCAACTCTGCGACCTCTATTACCAGCTGAGATAAAGGGAAGAAATCAACTCTGCGACCTCTATTACCAGCTTGAGATAAAGGGAAGAAATCAACTCTGAGACCTCTATTACCAGCTTGAGATAAAGGGAAGAAATCAAGTCTGCGACCTCTATTACCAGCTTGAGATAAAGGGAAGAAATCAACTCTGCGACCTCTATTACCAGCTTGAGATAAAGGGAAGAAACCAAGTCTGCGACCTCTATCTCTGGCCACCAAAAATATTTAGTTTTTCGGGTTCATCCTGATCTTAGTAACACGTTTTCTATTCTTTTCTTGTTGTCTGTGGCTTCTTGTAGAATGTCCTTATTACTCTCCTCAGCTGCCCGTGCTATTCTCCATATTTAAATGTAAAACCATATTTTTTCAGACTCCAACGATTCTCTCTCTCTTTTTTTTTCTCTCTCTCTCTCTCTTTCTCTATCTCGTCCCCCCCCCCTCTCTCTCTCTTTTCGCTTCCACTTTTTCCCTTTCTAGCGTCTAGAACGATACAAAGCTCCAGCTCTTGCCCTTCTGGTAACTTCAACCAATGTCAATTATTGTTCTTGCAGCATTTCTCAAATGTTCTCAGTCCATCTTACTCCGAGCCCGCCGTGGACTCTCCTTCCATCTATAATTAATCTTCTCCCATGTTTCTCTAGCACGTTCTAACAGACTGCCATCTTTGTCCGTCTCATGAGGTTTACTTTCCCACTAACTTCCCCAACGTTTTCATCTTAAAGACCTCAAACTGACCCTGCATTTTAATAGTGTTACGACTGTGTTGTAGATTCCGCGGATCTTAATGCTCTTTTCGAACATCATTTGACAGACATAAACGTTTCCCGAGTCACACCACGTATTAGGTGCGGCTTTAGCAAATAAAATATTTGATATTGATACGAGATGCTGGTAATGCAGGAAAGAAAAAACAAATAACTGATAAGAAAATCTCTATTCGACGAGATGAGATATAAGTTATGTAATTAGTAAGCTACCCACGAACATTTCTTGTTCACTTCCCTTTGAAGTTAAACGTTTATTCGCAACTACGGAAATAGAGGGAACAGTTGAGAACTATACTAGGAATTCAGGACATAAGTGGAATTCAGTGATGTTTTAGAAAACGATTATTCAAAAGATCTATTTCAAGGGAAATTGTTTAGCTACAGGTAGATATGTCGGGTCTCCAAAGAGATCAGTGTTTATTAAAGAAATCAAGGTTAGGAATATATAGCTTGATATAAAAGTCATATTATCGTGTGTGTGATATTATGCTGAGAACAATACGTTATGTGGAGATAATTACATAAAATGGGAGAGTTTCATATAACAACGGCGGTAGCCAAGACACGAACACAGAATATCTATTAATGATCTAAGTTGATAGACAGCCATAGCAGACATTATTTGTAATGATTGATCTTCTATGTACAACCAAGATTTCAATCCAGATGATTTGTGAGGTGTAAATAAAGAACTGTGTAAATAAAGAACTGTGTGAATAAAGAACTGTGTGAATAAAGAACTGTGTGAATAAAGAATTGTGTGAATAAAGAACTGTGTAAATAAAGAACTGTGTGAATAAAGAACTGTGTAAATAAAGAACTGTGTGAATAAAGAACTATGTCAATAAAGTATTGTACGAGATGTAGACTACGTCTGATGTCATCATATGAAGTGTCAACACAAGTGCTGTTCACAATATTTGGAGTTGCAGTTTCTGTGTTGTGAACTCTTCACGCTATGTTGAGCACGTGGTCAAAGGTTAATTGATGCACGCGACCAGGATTGTTTAGAATCTTCTATTCTTTATCCGGTGTGTGTAATTAATCACGTTGTACGGTCACTGTTGCAGTCCAACCATGGACTATTCTTCCAACTATAATTACTTTACTCCCACGGTTCTGTAGCAAGTTCTGATAGACTTGCCATTTGTCCATCTCACGAGGTTTACGTTCCCTTAATTTCCCCAACGTATTCTATAGAATTTAAACTGACCCTGTTGTTAGTGTGCCCGCCTGTCACACCCCTCCCCCGACTCGCCCCGCTTCCAACGAAAACAAATATTTACATTTTCAAAGAATTTTCGATATACTTTTTAAAATAATTTTTAAAAAAATAATTCCATCTGTTTTAATTTTTAAAAAATCAAAACATTGTTATTTATTTGAATTTGTTTTTATTTCCACAAACACCAGATTTTGTTTCCAAAATTGCCTGTTGTTTCCCCCTTTCTTCAGCTTTATACCTCCACAAAAGTTAAAAATAGCTCTAGGAAATTATCATTTTCAAAATGCTTATAATTTGATTCAATTTTTAAATATTTCTTTTTTTTTTTTTGCCCATAAATTATTTGTAACCATTCTGTTAACAAACAAAGACTAAGTTCAAATGTCAATTTGCCATTTATTATCAGTTCTTGAAAGTTCTGTGGATGCCAGTTCTAAAGACGAACTTGACCCCAGAGTTCAGGACAAATTGCTGAGACATCGAGTACAGAGTGAGAGAAGTAGATGACAACCTGGGCACTTGTTACAATTCTTGCCATTTCCATATATCTTGTTATTTCATTAGTACTTCAATGCCTATCAATCTGTTTCCTGCAGAACATTCCTTATTGTAATTTTTTTTCAACGATTGGAAAAACAGTCTCTAATAATTTCATGTTATCATTTGTGTTCTCTAAAAGATTTGAACGTTTGATGATGTCTACTGGAAGATCCAATCAGATTTCAGTTTCTTTCGATCTAAGCACTTGGTAGGGAAGAGTCGAAAGGTACTTGAACACCCCTCTGTCCATCCATAACCACGTCATTCTCTGTGGAACACAAAATATTATATAACAGACATTAGTTTTTGTTTAAAATTACCAGTAAGGTATCCTTGTCTTTAAGCTCATGTATTTTATATATTTGTTGGGAAGGATTCTGCTAAATTGTGTAACAATTATTTCGATTTTATTGTAGGAATTTGATAATATAAGACAATTAGAGGATCATCGAGTCGGGTGTCATTTAGAGAACGTTACATTTATCACAGCTCGACAGCAAAGATCTCTGTCTCAAGTTGGATCTCCCACAGAACGTTGCATTTATCACAGCTCGACAGCAAAGATCTCTGTCTCAAGCTGGAACTCCCGCAGAACGTTGCATATATCACAGCTCGACAGCAAAGATCTCTGTCTCAAGCTGGATCTCCCACAAATGGTTGCATTTATCACAGCTCGACAGCAAAGATCTCTGTCTCAAGCTGGATCTCCAACAAATGGTTGCATTTATCACAGCTCGACAGCAAAGATCTCTGTCTCAAGCTGGAACTCCCGCAGAACGTTGCATATATCACAGCTCGACAGCAAAGATCTCTGTCTCAAGCTGGATCTCCCACAGAACGTTGCATATATCACAGCCCGACAGCAACAATCTCTGTATCTAGTCAGATCTCCCACAGAACGTTGCATTTATCACAGCCCGACAGCAACAATCTCTGTATCTAGTCAGATCTCCCACAGAACGTTGAATTTATTACAGCCCGACAGCAACAATCTCTGTATCTAGTCAGATCTCCCACAGAACGTTGCATTTATCACAGCCCGACAGCAACAATCTCTGTATCTAGTCAGATCTCCCACAGAACGTTGAATTTATTACAGCCCGACAGCAACAATCTCTGTATCTAATCAGATCTCCCACAGATCGTTGCAGTTATCACAGCCCGACAGCAACAATCTCTGTATCTAGTTAGATCTCCCACAGAACGTTGCATTTATCACAGCTCGACAGCAACAATCTCTGTATCTAGTCAGATCTCCCACAGAACGTTGCATTTATCACAGTCCGACAGCAACAATCTCTGTATCTAGTTAGATCTCCCACAGAACGTTGCATTTATCACAGCCCGACAGCAAAAATCTCTGTATCTAGTCAGATCTCCCAAAGAACGTTGAGTTTATCACAACCCGACAGCAACAATCTCTGTATCTAGTCAGATCTCCCACAGAACGTTGAGTTTATCACAGCCCGACAGCAACAATCTCTGTATCTAGTCAGATCTCCCACAGAACGTTGCATTTATCACAGTCCGACAGCAACAATCTCTGTATCTAGTCAGATCTCCCACAGAACGTTGCATTTATCACAGTCCGACAGCAACAATCTCTGTATCTAGTTAGATCTCCCACAGAACGTTGCATTTATCACAGCCCGACAGCAAAAATCTCTGTATCTAGTCAGATCTCCCAAAGAACGTTGAGTTTATCACAACCCGACAGCAACAATCTCTGTATCTAGTCAGATCTCCCACAGAACGTTGAGTTTATCACAGCCCGACAGCAACAATCTCTGTATCTAGTCAGATCTCCCACAGAACGTTGCATTTATCACAGTCCGACAGCAACAATCTCTGTATCTAGTCAGATCTCCCACAGAACGTTGCATTTATCACAGTCCGACAGCAACAATCTCTGTATCTAGTCAGATCTCCCACAGAACGTTGAATTTATCACAGCCCGACAGCAAAAATCTCTGTATCTAGTCAGATCTCCCACAGAACGTTGAATTTATCACAGCCCGACAGCAAAAATCTCTGTATCTAGTCAGATCTCCCACAGAACGTTGAATTTATCACAGCCCGACAGCAAAAATCTCTATCTCTAGCCAGATCTCCCACAGAACGTTGCATTTATCACAGCCCGACAGCAAAAATCTCTATCTCTAGTCAGATCTCCCACAGAACGTTGAATTTATCACAGCCCGACAGCAAAAATCTCTATCTCTAGCCAGATCTCCCACAGAACGTTGAATTTATCACAGCCCGACAGCAACAATCTCTGTATCTAGTCAGATCTCCCACAGAACGTTGCATTTATCACAGCCCGACAGCAACAATCTCTGTATCTAGTCAGATCTCCCACAGAACGTTGCATTTATCACAGTCCGACAGCAACAATCTCTGTATCTAGTCAGATCTCCCACAGAACGTTGCATTTATCACAGTCCGACAGCAACAATCTCTGTCTCTAGCCAGATCTCCCACAGAACGTTGCATTTATCACAGTCCGACAGCAACAATCTCTGTATCTAGTCAGATCTCCCACAGAACGTTGCATTTATCACAGTCC
Organism: Megaustenia siamemsis; assembly: GCA_032433765.1. Taxonomy (NCBI): domain Eukaryota; kingdom Metazoa; phylum Mollusca; class Gastropoda; order Stylommatophora; family Ariophantidae; genus Megaustenia; species Megaustenia siamemsis. Next base: position 56,313,210 of record JAVIAB010000088.1, on the reverse strand, counting down.
GACAGCAACAATCTCTGTCTCTAGCCAGATCTCCCACAGAACGTTGCATTTATCACAGTCCGACAGCAACAATCTCTGTATCTAGTCAGATCTCCCACAGAACGTTGCATTTATCACAGCCCGACAGCAACAATCTCTGTATCTAGTCAGATCTCCCACAGAACGTTGCATTTATCACAGCCCGACAGCAACAATCTCTGTATCTAGTCAGATCTCCCACAGAACGTTGCATTTATCACAGTCCGACAGCAACAATCTCTGTATCTAGCCAGATCTCCCACAGAACGTTGCATTTATCACAGTCCGACAGCAACAATCTCTGTATCTAGTCAGATCTCACGCTTCTTCTGTTGTTACGTTCAAGGTCTCCTTGATGTCTTGAATGCACCTTCTTCTTGGTCAGCCCCTGTCTCGTCTACCTGGAACCATGCCTTCACTTATTGTTCTTTCAGGCCGACTGCCGTGGCCACGGTATTTTATTTTCTAAGTAAGACCCTTGTTTATAATCTAATTGTTTTCAGTGCTTAGATCTTCACATTAATTATAGAAGGACTTCCGGTCAATATGGCGGATAGGCGACAGGAACCGGTCAGACTGTTTGAAATGTGTTCCTTGTTGCAGTTTCCTCAATTTCCAAATCCGGATTGCTGCTATAGTAACTGAGTTTAGTGCTGTGTGCACACCGTGAGCTGTGTTTTTCTCCGGATTGTGTTTCGATATTCCGATTGCTTACGATGAATGAGGATATCGTATGACGAAGGGCAGTTTAGCTGCGTTCACTTTCTGTGTGATTTCGCCTCATGACTTTTGACGTGTACTGTAGCTGCTATTATGGGGACTGCAGTTGCCTTTCTTTCCTTGGATGCTTCAATGCGATGAGATGTTAATTCGGATGATTCTACCGGCACGGGCGGTTGAGCCATTATGGATTTTAATTCGTTTCCAGCGATGCAGGGGCCTTCGACTAACTACAACTACTACTATTAATTAGAAGTAGAGTACAAATAGACATCAAAATGTGTGAAAAATTATACAAGAATTAGGGAATATAGGAATAATAAATATAACAGAAGAATGACACACATAAATGGTTGCAGAATTTAGTAGCATTATATAAATAACATATTTTTTTTATCGACGGATCAGTTAAGTGATAAACATAGGAGAACAAACATTCAAGGAATAGGAGAACAAGTATTCAAGAAACAGGAGAACACCTGTTCAAGGAATAGAAGAACAGATATTTAAGGATTAGGAGAACAAGTATTCAAGGAATAGGAGAACAGGTATTCAAGGAATAATAGAACAAGTATTCAAGGAATAGGAGAACAGGTATTCAAAGAATAGGAGAACAAGTATTCAAGGAATAGTAGAACAAGTATTCAAAGAATATGAGAACAAGTATTCAAGGAATAAGACAACAAGTATTCAAGGAATAGAATAACAGGTATTCAAGGATTAGGAGAACACATATTCAAGGAATAGGAGAACAAGTATTCAAGGAATAGGACAACAAGTATTCAAGGATTAGGAGAACAATTATTCAAGAAAAAGGAAAACAAGTATTCAAGGAATAGGACAACACGTTTTCAAGGAATAGAAGAACAAGTATTCAAGGAATAGGAGAACAAGTATTCCAGAAATAGGAGAACATGTATTCAAGAAATAGGAGAACAAGTATTCAAGGAATAGGAGAACAAGTATTCAAGTATTACATGATTTTTCTGATGTGTTCTACGGTTAATTTCTATTAAACGTGTTGATGCTACTCTTTATATCTTGTACTGACATAACATTTTCTAAAAATCCTTTTTACATTCTGTTAGTTCAATGAGTGGTCTAACGTGGGTATGGGGCTGAGGGGCGACTATCAGGGGCGGATAAATTTTAGGAGCACAATTATTTTCTTTTTAAAAAGGAAGGTTGTGGAAAGGGGGGGGGGGGCGGAATACTTGTCTTGTTCTGAGAATTGCGTTCAAGTCTTTTCTTCAAGCTAACCTGACTATTTGTCTTGTTTCATAATGAACATAGGAACACCACTACATAAGATGATTTAGTTACATGGTCAGTACTCGTGTGTATTTCGTAATGAAAATATGTGCAGCATCACACAAAATGAGTTAGTCACATGGTCAGTACTCGTGTGTGTTTCATGATGAATATAGGTACAGCACCACACAAGATGTGTTAGTCATATGGTCAGTACTCGTGTGTATTTCATGATGAAAATAGGTACAGCAACACGCAATATGAGTTAGTCACATGGTCAGTACTCGTGTATGCCATGATGAAAATAGGTGCAACACCACACCAGATGAGTTAGTCACATTGTCACTACTCGTGTATGTTTCCTGATTTCCCCCCTCAACTTGTAAAGTGACTCATCACCCCAAAGAGGCTCAGCGGTTTAGAAACGCTGTCTTAGTACATCTGGCATGTGGGAATACATAAAACACAGTTAAAGCAGATATACGAGTATATATTTGCTATAATTATCACAACTTTGTCCGCGAGAGCACAGAATAACTAGGACTGAAGAATCTGGAACGAAATGGACTTTTCTCCAAGAAACTCATGATAGTGATTGATCTATCTGCCCTGGTTGTGAAATGTTGCGTTATTTTATCGTGTCCCTACTATTCATACGATTATAGGAGAAAGCAGACAAGAACAACAAAGATACCCGAGTACATAATTCATTATACCACACAAAAGAAATAGCTTTTGAGAGTTGTTTTGAATTAAAGTTCACGTAACAGATAGCGCTGGTGCTACATAGTTTCTGCGCCTGGCCTGCGGGTCATTTTTGACAAATCAGGTGAAAGCGACCTTTCCCCGCCGTGAAGTCGAAATGCGTTTAACGTCATGACATTGAAAGTTGTTAATAACTGTCGATGTGTTTGTTCGGTGCCAATTACGTTCAGCTCCTTAAAATTGAATTTTGTGCCAAGTCAACAAATGGTCTTACTTGAAGGAATCTGCGCCGTCGTTACGGTATTCGTGTGAAATGGCAGCGTTCTTTGGAGTGAATCAAGCGTTGTGGGTGCTTTTATCGGTGTGTTAGTTACTTCATCATGATGAACAACCGTACATCCCTAACCGCACGCTCGAAATAAAGGACGAGATGATAAAGATTGTGACGATGTTCGTGAAAATGGAGCTCTAATGCAACTTTACCCCCGTAAATCGAATTGGACCCCACTACCTGGCGCCTCACATGCCTTAGATCTCTCCATAAAGGTCACCTCACATGAGATGCAACAACTGCACCCGACTGAATACATATCTGACTATCTAGACAGCGTCTTCCAACCTCAGGTAGTTAGTTTTCCCTCATATGTCAAAGACACAAAACATGCCTTGAGGATCTTCTCTTCCATCTTACTCTCCCGTTGTCGCTCATACCGACTTTTCATCCTTGAAGTTTATTCTCTCTACACTTCTATCGCTCATTCCGACGGCCTCCTGGCTCTACGGTTCTTTCTTAAAGAGGCAACACCCCTCTGTTGATACTACCACTCTTCTCCGTCTTACTGAGCTTCTACTCAACCTTTGAGTTCAATGGTGACTTCTATGACCAGGTTAGTGGAGTAGCCATAGGCACCAAGATGGGCTCTAGCTTTGCTTGCCTATTTATCGGATACCTTGAACACCACATTCTCAATTCGTATCAAGGTCCCCTTCCTATCATATACCTCCGGTACATTGATGACTTCTTCGGACTTACTGATCTACCTGAGGATGACGTCTCCAAGTTATCGACTACATTTGCTGCTATCACAAAGCTATCAAGATCACATCTTACATATCCACTTCCTCTGTTACCTTCCTAGATCTTATTGTTTCCTTGGGTACCTCTGGCCTCCACACCTCGGTTTTCTATAAACAACATACGCCCATTGTTATCTTCTCTACACTTCATCCCATTCACCTTCTTGTCGTGATTCTATTCCGTTCTCCCAGTTATTGCGTCTCCGTCGCATCTGCCAGGATGACCAAGATTTCATCCAAAGGCTCACCTCATGTTAAGTTTATTTAGCCGCCTACTTTATCCAGATTTGATCCCCCAGTCTGTCTTCAAGCGGGTCCTCCTTATCTCTCGTCCCGAGGCACTCACTCCTTCCAACCGCCCCCCCCCCCTTTCTGAGAGAACTATACTCACCCTCATCTATAATCATCACAACTTAGCTGCTGTGAAGATACTCAACTGCTATCGTTCCATCTCTCCTCTCTGATCCCACTACTCGTCTACTCTTTAGCGATTCCCCTATGATCGTCTTCAAACGCGACAGGAATTTGGGAGATATTCTGGTTAGGAGCCATCTCCCACGCTCCGACCATCAACATTTGGGTACGGTCCCTTGTGGTCGTAACTGCATCGCCTGCGCCTATGTGCTCCGCACTGACTCTGTTTTATTCCCTAACGGACGGTTCGAGATTAAGCATGGCTTCACACGTGTGTCCCGTATCATCCTTTATGCCATCATATGCCAACGATGCCACAAGACGTATATTGACGAGTCTGGGATACGTTTAGCGCAAAGATTGTGTGAACATCTTTGAGATGTTCAACAGAATACTGGCACTCCAGTGTCTTCCCATTTCATTAGACCACTAGTGCAAAGACGACATCCGCATTACTGGTATTGTCCTTTGCCACTGTGGCAAAGGTAGCCGGTTTGCTTTGGAGAATCGCCTTGTAGTCCAATTTGGTTCGCTGACCCCACATGGCATGAATGCATCTCGCTCGTACACATAGTTTTCCTTTAATTTCTCCTTCCCTATTGCTAGTCTTCTTTGCTGCTCATGTTTGAGTACTTTAGTCTATCTATTATGCCGTACTATTCATAGCTCTCCTCCACTAGACCCCACTGACATACTTAGGTGGTCTCCTATACCTCTTTTGTCTATGCTACTTATCTTTCACATGTTTCTTATTGTAACCCGCCCTCAGACATATCATTCCTTCCGCCTTTCGAGTACCTGTTATTCTTCTGTTCTATTCTTTCTCCTTTGTGTATGCACACTGACCTCGGTGTGTATTCTTCTGGTTATGGGAGCATTATGCGCACTTTTATGCACATATATGATTGTCCTTGTATGGATTTGCATATGCATGCAAGTGGTCATATGTATGGGGACGGGTGTGCTTGTATGCATATGTGTATATGTATATATATCTACATATATATATATATATATATATGTAGATATATATATATATGTGCAGTTATGTTTGTATATGTATATATGCGCATTTTTGTGTGAGTGTATACATGTATGTGTGGCCTCTTGGATACTTATAGATATTGTCAGTGTCTTTGCAGTCTGGTAACCTAGACTATGTTCCCCCACTCATATATTGTTAGAACCCTTACAAGGTTTGACCCTTTGACCAGCAGGGTAATTACAGCGTACAACAGCACGGATTCTCTCTCTTTCTCGTTGCGGCCACAGTCCACGACACAGGGAAGCAATGTTTCTTTTCTTCAACCAGTTTTGATTATTTTGTTTTGGATGTTTCATTACTAGTTAGCTATGTAGGATTAGTTTTATTTACTTACATATATGTGTGTGTGTTGTTTGTTTGTTTCTGCTGAAGGCATATTTAGCCGAAACGTCGTTCAAATTTGTATCGTCTATCAATCACGTGAAGCTTTTACCATACCATTTTTTCAATATTTTGTTCAATTCTTCCTCTAGTGCAACTCCCGGATCTTCATATTAGTCAAGATCGAGTTCGCCTAAATTCGGGAGATCGGAGACTTGTGAACTAGTGTGTCGTTTGACAATGCGGGATTTGCTGGGGGAGAGATCTGATCGCTTATGGGCAGTTTCATGTGCGATGAGGATAATTCCGACGACTAACTAACTAACCAATCAACCAACCAACCAACCAACCAACCAACCAAACAACCAACCAACCAACCAACCAACCAACCAACCAACCAACCGACCAACCGACCGACCGACCGACCGACCGACCGACCGACCGACCGACCGACCGACCAACCAACCAACCAACCATCCAACCAACCGACCAACCAACTAACCAACTAACTAACTAACTAACTAAACTAACTAACTAAATAACAAACTAACTAACTAATTAGTCAGAGACACAAAGATTTATGACAACCTTACGATTAGTGAATCAGAGCTGACGAAGACCATGCCTCCACCAGGATTATTCTCGGAATAAAGACAATTCATTTACGTCAGAAAGGAGTCGGAGAGATAAGCTGATTCTGGTACCAGTAATATTTCCAAATCGGACATGTCTGACCAAAGGGCGCAAATATTGCGACAGGTCGTTATAATCTTTTATACAATATAACATCCTCAGAGATAATGACGAAATGATCTTACGAAGTTTAGGAATGGTATCCTCCAACGACTGTCCATTGGCAGCCGTCATGCGGATGTTGATTGCATCTGATTGCCACTCGTTGCTGTCAGCAACTAGCCAATAACCATCGCTCGTGTGGCTGGCCGTCACCCAGGTGCCCTTTCTTTGAAGCTGTACTGAGGTGATTGGGATTCTGAAAGAATAACAGTAAAACGTGTACAAATGTTATGGTTATAGAAGGCTCCGGTATCACTGCAAACGAATTAAAATCCATAACTGCTCAACCGCCCGTGCCATTGGAATAATCCGAATTACTATTTCATCTTCCAAACAAAGAAAGGCAGCTGTAGTTCCCATCATAGCAGTCTCAGCACACGTCAAAAGACATAAGGCGAAACCGCACAGAAAGTGGAACAGAGCCATCTGTTCTCCATCATACGATATCATCATTCATCGTAAACGATCGGAATATCGAAACACGATCAAAACAGATGAAACACACAGCTCACAGTGTGTGCACAGAGCATTTAACTCAGTAGCTCATACAACAAGCCGGACTTGGAATATGAGGAAACTGCAACAAGGAACACTTTTCATATATAGCCTTCAATGGTTCCTGCCGCCTATCCACCATATTGACCGGAAGTTCACGGCATCCTGAAAATGGTGATCGTCATTTTTTTAAAAATGTATGTAACGTGTACACACTTTACATTACATTTTCTGTACATTCTCTATTTGCATATCCCATTGTTGATATTTATAATAATTAATTTATTTATTTATTTGATTACGTTATATAGTGCTTTTATTGCAATAATTCTAACTGAAATTCTTACTATCAATGAAACATATACATTTTTCTTTTCTATATTTTAACTTGATGTAATCCCCTTAGTTGTGACTTGACCTATTGACCTTAACGTTGAACTACTTGCTCTTTACAGCATGATGCTTGTCGCAGAAAGTTCTCCCCTAAGGCACAGTTGCTCTATGTTGGTATTAATTTCACACGCGTCATGTAGTGGTGACCTCATGTCGCCGCCTATAAACCCCAGGTCTTGCTTTTGAACCACATCCATCCTTTGCAATGTTGTTTCACTAGCATTTCTATGTAAGGGGAGAGAACAGTCAATGGTCGATCAAACATAGTCCGTATGTATTTGGCATTGATCTTGATCTGTGCCTTATTTACAAGAGGCAAAGTGTTTGATGAGTCTTGTTGAGGATTTCTCTTTCAGTTTATCAACATGTTGGTTCAGCGCAAGTCTTTGGTCGACTACAACTCCAAGGTATATCGGGTGCTTTTTCATAGTTCAGTTTCTCATGGTTCATCCGAATCACAACTTCACTTACTTTCACTTTGTTACTGAGGGTAAAGAGGCTGGTATTTTCATAGTTCAGTTTCTAGTTTCCAGAGAGTATCAGAAAGGGAAGGCCGTCTTATTCTTCTTACTATTCTACCTATACTACTCCTACTACTCCTACTACTCCTTTCATTTATTTTTTTTACTAATTTTTTACTTATTTCTCCCCCCCCCCCTGTTTCTTTTTTCTTCTGCGTATTCTTCTTTTTACTGCTTTTTCTTCCTCTTCTTCTACTTTTTCTTTCACTTCTTCTTCTTCTACTTCTTCAAAAATCCTGAAAAAATGTGATCGCTTTCTTAACAAAACTGGCCGCCATGTCTACGTTTCATTGAGACACAAACATGTAGTAAGAAAACAAAATGAAGCGGTCATTTCTAGGACTAGTTATGACTCAGTAATTTGTATTACCCATTAATGCTCATCTACTCTTCATTAAATGTTATGTAGAGCCAGTCTTAACATATGGATGTGAATCATGGACAATATGACAACAGACAACAAAATCACTGGAGTATGTAGAAATGTGGTTATACAGAAGAATGTTAGAATACCATGGACAGCTAAGAAGAGTAATGAAAATATTCTGAAAGAGGTCAGGGCAAAAAGAGAGCTAATTTCCAATATTAGGAAAAAACAACCATCATTTTTTGACCATGTATTGAGAAGAGAACAACTGGAATATATTGTAACAACTGGAAAAGTTGATGGACGAAGAGATAGAGGGAAGGAAAGAGAAAAAAATATCAGACAGCTAAGAGAATGGCTTGACAGAAAGTCAACAACAGAAATGATAAATAACTGTCGAGATCGAAAGTTGTCGAGACACAGGATCACCTACGCCAGCAGGCCCGGTACTTGATGATGATGACTCTTCATTGCTAACTTTATCCCATGAAATGAAATCACCTGGCATTCCTGATCTGCACCTTGACGTACCACTGGTTGCTGCCTTGGAAGGCGTATTGGAGTTTGCTGTTTCCTACAGGACATTGTACAGCCTGGATGGCAATATTCCAACGACCGTCTCCATTCAAAGCAAAATCGACGTCACCTCGAAAAATAAATCGTTATTTGTTGGTGGATAAATAATGTTTGTGTAACAGGTGGAAAGTTTGTTGGTGGATAAATAATGTTTGTGTAACAGGTGGAAGACTTGTTGGTGGATAAATAATGTTTGTGTAACAGGTGGAAAGTTTGTTGGTGGACAAATAATGTTTGTGTAACAGGTGGAAAACTTGTTGGTGGATAAATAATGTTTGTGTAACAGGTGGAAAGTTTGTTGGTGGATAAATAATGTTTGTGTAACAGGTGGAAGACTTGTTGGTGGATAAATAATGTTTGTGTAACAGGTGGAAAGTTTGTTGGTGGATAAATAATGTTTGTGTAACAGGTGGAAAGAACAAGAAAGCAGACATAAATAAAAGCAAAACAAGAAGTAATAAAGCCAAGACACAGGAAGCTTACACAGAGGTGAACAAAGAAGTGAGAAGATGCATTAAAAGGGATAAGAGGAAATATATAGATGAACTAGCTAAAGAGGCAGAAGAAGCAGCAAATAAAGGGAATATGAAAGAACTGTACAACAGCACAAAGAAATTAGGTGGAAAATACAAACAGATCAATGCCTTTATCAAAGACAAGAAAGGAAATCTGCTTAGTAATATAAGGGAACAAATGGAGAGATGGAAAGAACACTTTGAAGAACTTTTAAACAGACCCGGCTCAAATAATCCTCCAGATATACTACCAGCAGAAGAAGAGTTACACGTTAACTGCGGAAAACCAAGCAAAGAAGAAATAATGAAAGCCATCAAATTATTAAAAGATGGTAAAGCCACAGGACCAGATGAAATTCCTTCGGAAGCCATCAAAGCAGATATTAACACCTCTACCAAGATGTTACAGGATCTATTGGATAAAATTTGGGAGAGGGAAGAAATACCTAAAGACTGGAGAGAAGGTTATATGATCAAACTACCAAAGAAAGGAAGTTTACAGGAGTGCACAAATTATAGGGGAATTATGCTACTATCAGTGCCAGGAAAAATATTAGGCAGAATCATTCTGGGGAGACTATTTTGGGGGCGGGGGGGGGGGGGGGGCGGGGCGGAAAAAAGCAGCATAATCAGCCATTTACTTGTCATCATTATATTATGGAAAACTTAGGGGCGGAGAGAGAGACCAAAGAGCAGATCACTTGAGATATAAGGATGTTTGAGGGAGTTACTTGAGAGAGACCAAAGAGCAGATCAGTTGAGATATAAGGATGTTTGAGGGAGTTACTTGAGAGAGACCAAAGAGCAGATCAGTTGAGATATAAGGATGTTTGAGGGAGTTACTTGACAGAGACCAAAGAGCAGATCAGTTGAGATATAAGGATGTTTGAGGGAGTTACTTGAGAGAGACCAAAGAGCAGATCAGTTGAGATATAAGGATGATTGAGGGAGTTACTTGAGAGAGACCAAAGAGCAGATCAGTTGAGATATAAGGATGTTTGAGGAGTTACTTGAGAGAGACCAAAGAGCAGATCAGTTGAGATATAAGGATGTTTGAGGGAGTTACTTGAGAGAGACCAAAGAGCAGATCAGTTGAGATATAAGGATGTTTGAGGGAGTTACTTGAGAGAGACCAAAGAGCAGATCAGTTGAGATATAAGGATGTTTGAGGGAGTTACTTGAGAGAGACCAAAGAGCAGATCAGTTGAGATATAAGGATGTTTGAGGGAGTTACTTGAGAGAGACCAAAGAGCAGATCAGCTGAGATATAAGGATGTTTGAGGGAGTTACTTGAGAGAGACCAAAGAGCAGATCAGTTGAGATATAAGGATGTTTGAGGGAGTTACTTGAGAGAGACCAAAGAGCAGATCAGTTGAGATATAAGGATGTTTGAGGGAGTTACTTGAGAGAGACCAAAGAGCAGATCAGTTGAGATATAAGGATGTTTGAGGGAGTTACTTGAGAGAGACCAAAGAGCAGATCAGTTGAGATATAAGGATGTTTGAGGGAGTTACTTGAGAGAGACCAAAGAGCAGATCAGTTGAGATATAAGGATGTTTGAGGGAGTTACTTGAGAGAGACCAAAGAGCAGATCAGTTGAGATATAAGGATGTTTGAGGGAGTTACTTGAGAGTGATCAAAGAGCAGATCAGTTGAGATATAAGGATGTTTGAGTGAGTTACTTGAGAGTGATCAAAGAGCAGATCAGTTGAGATATAAGGATGTTTGAGGGAGTTACTTGAGAGAGACCAAAGAGCAGATCAGTTGAGATATAAGGATGTTTGAGGGAGTTACTTGAGAGAGACCAAAGAGCAGATCAGTTGAGATATAAGGATGTGTAAGGGAGTTAATTGAGAGAGATCAAAGAGCAGATCAGTTGAGATATCAGGATGTTTGAGGGAGTTACTTGAGAGAGACCAAAGAGCAGATCAGTTGAGATATAAGGATGTTTGAGGGAGTTACTTGAGAGAGACCAAAGAGCAGATCAGTTGAGATATAAGGATGTTTGAGGGAGTTACTTGAGAGAGACCAAAGAGCAGATCAGTTGAGATATAAGGATGTTTGAGGGAGTTACTTGAGAGTGATCAAAGAGCAGATCAGTTGAGATATAAGGATGTTTGAGGGAGTTACTTGAGAGAGATCAAAGAGCAGATCAGTTGAGATATAAGGATGTTTGAGGGAGTTACTTGAGAGAGATCAAAGAGCAGATCAGTTGAGATATAAGGATGTTTGAGGGAGTTACTTGAGAGAGACCAAAGAGCAGATCAGTAGAGATATAAGGATGTTTGAGGGAGTTACTTGAGAGAGACCAAAGAGCAGATCAGTTGCGATATAAGGATGTTTGAGGGAGTTACGTGAGAGAGACTAAAGAGCAGATCAGTTGAGATATAAGGATGTTTGAGGGAGTTACTTGAGAGAGATCAAAGAGCAGATCAGTAGAGATATAAGGATGTTTGAGGGAGTTACTTGAGAGAGACCAAAGAGCAGATCAGTTGAGATATAAGGATGTTTGAGGGAGTTACTTGAGAGAGACCAAAGAGCAGATCAGTTGAGATATAAGGATGTTTGAGGGAGTTACTTGAGAGAGACCAAAGAACAGATCAGTTGAGATATAAGGATGTTTGAGGGGGTTACTTGAGAGAGACCAAAGAGCAGATCAGTTGAGATATAAGGATGTTTGAGGGAGTTACTTGAGAGAGACCAAAGAGCAGATCAGTTGAGATATAAGGATGTTTGAGGGAGTTACTTGAGAGAGATCAAAGAGCAGATCAGTTGAGATATAAGGATGTTTGTGGGAGTTACTTGAGAGAGACCAAAGAGCAGATCAGTTGAGATATAAGGATGTTTGAGGAAGTTACTTGAGAGAGACCAAAGAGCAGATCAGTTGAGATATAAGGATGTTTGAGGGAGTTACTTGAGAGAGACCAAAGAGCAGATCAGTTGAGATATAAGGATGTTTGAGGGAGTTAGTTGAGAGAGACCAAAGAGCAGATCAGTTGAGATATAAGGATGTTTGAGGGAGTTACTTGAGAGAGACCAAAGAGCAGATCAGTTGAGATATAAGGATGTTTGAGGGAGTTAGTTGAGAGAGACCAAAGAGCAGATCAGTTGAGATATAAGGATGTTTGAGGGAGTTACTTGAGAGAGACCAAAGAGCAGATCAGTTGAGATATAAGGATGTTTGAGGGAGTTACTTGAGAGAGACTAAAGAGCAGATCAGTTGAGATATAAGGATGTTTGAGGGAGTTACTTGAGAGAGACCAAAGAGCAGATCAGTTGAGATATAAGGATGTTTGAGGGAGTTACTTGAGAGAGACCAAAGAGCAGATCAGTTGAGATATAAGGATGTTTGAGGGAGTTACTTGAGAGAGACCAAAGAGCAGATCAGTTGAGATATAAGGATGTTTGAGGGAGTTACTTGAGAGAGATCAAAGAGCAGATCAATTGAGATATAAGGATGTTTGAGGGAGTTACTTGAGAGTGATCAAAGAGCAGATCAGTTGAGATATAAGGATGTTTGAGGGAGTTACTTGAGAGAGACCAAAGAACAGATCAGTTGAGATGTAAGGATGTTTGAGGGAGTTACTTGAGAGAGACCAAAGAGCAGATCAGTTGAGATGTAAGGATATTTGAGGGAGTTACTTGAGAGAGACCAAAGAGCAGATCAGTTGAGATGTAAGGATGTTTGAGGGAGTTACTTGATAGAGACCAAAGAGCAGATCAGTTGAGATATAAGGATGTTTGAGGGAGTTACTTGAGAGAGACCAAAGAGCAGATCAGTTGAGATATAAGGATGTTTGAGGGAGTTACTTGAGAGAGACCAAAGAGCAGATCAGTTGAGATATAAGGATGTTTGAGGGAGTTACTTGAGAGAGACCAAAGAGCAGATCAGTTGAGATATAAGAATGTTTGAGGGAGTTACTTGAGAGAGACCAAAGAGCAGATCAGTTGAGATGTAAGGATGTTTGAGGGAGTTACTTGAGAGAGACCAAAGAGCAGATCAGTTGAGATATAAGGATGTTTGAGGGAGTTACTTGATAGAGACCAAAGAGCAGATCAGTTGAGATATATAATATGTTTGAGGGAGTTACTTGAGAGAGACCAAAGAGCAGATCAGTTGAGATATAAGGATGTTTGAGGGAGTTACTTGAGAGAGACCAAAGAGCAGATCAGTTGAGATATAAGGATGTTTGAGGGAGTTACTTGAGAGAGACCAAAGAGCAGATCAGTTGAGATATAAGGATGTTTGAGGGAGTTACTTGAGAGAGACCAAAGAACAGATCAGTTGAGATATAAGGATGTTTGAGGGAGTTACTTGAGAGAGACCAAAGAGCAGATCAGTTGAGATATAAGAATGTTTGAGGGAGTTACTTGAGAGAGACCAAAGAGCAGATCAGTTGAGATGTAAGGATGTTTGAGGGAGTTACTTGAGAGAGACCAAAGAGCAGATCAGTTGAGATGTAAGGATGTTTGAGGGAGTTACTTGAGAGAGACCAAAGAGCAGATCAGTTGAGATATAAGGATGTTTGAGGGAGTTACTTGATAGAGACCAAAGAGCAGATCAGTTGAGATATATAATATGTTTGAGGGAGTTACTTGAGAGAGACCAAAGAGCAGATCAGTTGAGATATAAGGATGTTTGAGGGAGTTACTTGAGAGAGACCAAAGAGCAGATCAGTTGAGATATAAGGATGTTTGAGGGAGTTACTTGAGAGAGACCAAAGAGCAGATCAGTTGAGATATAAGGATGTTTGAGGGAGTTACTTGAGAGAGACCAAAGAGCAGATCAGTTGAGATATAAGGATGTTTGAGGAGTTACTTGAGAGAATTCAATGACAGAAAGAAACTGGGCAGATCTGTTGTCAGGCCGTAGCACATGGGGAATTTACTGTTCATATTTTTTCTTTCCTCATTTGCCTTTCAGCGTCGTGTGGAGATCTATCTATCTATCTTTCGTTCGCCTGAAGCATTGTCTATATCTGCAATGTCGTTTCCTGTATAAATGTTACTGTCTTTTGTAATTCTTGCAGTGGCCCATATAGTTTTGTCTGTAGTGTTGTATCTATGGGCCAATGGATTTTCCTCAGTCTACTATATTCAGTGCAGTCTTGAAGTATGTGTTCAGCAGTCTGGGGCGCCTGTCCACATGTACAAGTAGTTGAGGTGCCGATCTTGAATTTTGTATACATGTGACTATGGAGTCGATTGTGTCCTGTTCTGAGACGTATAATGATAACTTGTTCATATCTATTCATATTATAAAAGGCATCCTGATTTGGGGCTTGTGGTCCTCTGATTGATTTGATTATCTGTTTCTTATGATGGTATGTAACAGGTGTATCTAGTTGTGTGCCTGTTGAACCTTCCTTTGCCAACTGATCTGCTTTCTCATTTCCTGGTATTCCACAGTGAGATGGGATCCACTGCAGGGCAACCCTGTGGTGCTTGCAGAGTTCAGTCAATAAGGTCTGCAGATGTGGTAATTTTCTGGATTGTAGTGCCTGGAGTACTGATCTTGCATCTGTCAAAAACACTACAGGCTGCGGGCTAAGATTAATGTTCAGCAGTTTTTCTATTGCTAACTTTATTGCTTGTATTTCTGCATCATAATTGTGACAATATTTCCCTGTTGCTATTTTATTCATATCCCTAGTGTTATTTGGGTATTCTATATATGCACCTGCTCCCCCATTTTTTACTGCATTCTGTGCTGATCCATCTGTATACACACGAATCCATAGGTCTTGTGGGTATTCTTCATCCAGGAAACTGAGAGTTATTGTTTTTCGCTGTAGACTATTCTGTTCCTCTTTATCAACTATTCCTTTCACTTCTGTCCGTATTTGAACTGATAATCCAGATTCCTCTGTCCAGGGAGTCTGTTCTGGTATGGGCAGTAGGGGGTTAACAGCTCTTGGCATGTCTGGTGTTTGTCTACTAATACGCTTGGCTTGGTGGATAAAACTGCTTCTCTTAAGTCGTCCCAATGCAAGATTTTGGAATCGGTCCTTCATTGGATGTCTCGGCATGCAAGCAAATTTTTCTGCCTGTATCAGCACCTTTGTGTCCCTCCGTTCTCTCAGTGCTGGTATCCTCCACAATTTCTCCATCTCTAATATTGGTGTTGATTTCATTGCTCCTGTGATGACCCTAAGTGCCTGGTTTTGTACTTTATCCAGTTCTTGAAGTGTGGTGTTTGATGCTGAACACCATGCAGATGATCCATATTCTAAATGTGGGCGTATACTCTGTTGGTAAACTTTACTGAGTATTTTCCCACTCGCACCCCACGTAGTTCCACACAGCTTTCTTAGAATAGCCAATTTTCTCCTTGCTTTTTGGTTGCCTTATTTATCTGCTGTTTCCAAGATAGTTTGTTATCAAATGTAACTCCGAGATACGTAGCCTGTATGTCTTCTTTCACAGGCTCATTGTTTATATAGATGGCTCCTGCTTTTTGTTTTGGGGAAAGAGTGAAAAGTGTAGTACTGCATTTGTCTGTATTGATGCTGATACACCATCTATTTGTCCATGAATTCAGTGCATTCATAGCTCTTTGTAACAATTTGGAGGCCACTGTTGCATACTCCTCTGTGCACCACATTACCAAGTCATCTGCATACATTGCCACTTTGATACCATGTGGTAGTTCAGTAACTAGGTCATTGATGTAGATCAGAAAAAGTGTTGGAGATAGTACCCCTCCCTGTGGAACGCCCTGGCGCAGTAAGACCTTCTTACTCTTAAGACCATCCAGTTGCACTCTGGCTCTCCTGTTATGCAGGTATGCTTTGACCCATTTGTACATCCTGCCATTTACTCCATAATTTCTCAGTTTCTTCAAAAGCCCTTCCTTCCATACCTTATCAAATGCTTTCTTTAGGTCTATCCATGCTGCTAGTACCAGTTTCTTTTCTTGAAACGCATCCTCAATTTCCTGGGAAAGATAGGTTGCCTGATCTTCGGTAGAGTAACACTGTCTAAAGCCTGCTTGTTGTGGGACAAGGAGATTTTCACTTTCCAGGTACCACTGCAGTCTGAGATTGATTATACGTTCCATTGTTTTACACAAACAGCTTGTAAGGCTGATTGGTCTATAGCTGGATGTCATTGAACCATCTTTTCCTGGCTTTAGTAATGGTATCATAATTGCTTCTCTCCATGCCTGTGGCACTTTACCTGTGATCCAGCAAATGTTGTAGATCTGCAGTAGTTTTGCTTTAGCTGCAGTTCCCAAGTTCTTAATCATTTCATTAGACACTCCATCACTACCTGGTGACTTTTTCATTTTTAATTTGGATATTGCCAGCTCTAGCTCTCTTTGTGTAATGGGTATTTCCATGACTTCATGTGCAGTCTCTTCTTGTCTTGCATTTTGTTGTTTTAGACGGGTCTCTTGACGTTTCTCTAGGCTAATTTCAATATTGTTGTCATTTGCAAAGGAGTCTGCAAAGTGATTTGCTGCATGTTTACCTGTTAGAATGTTTCCATCCTTCTTCAGTGTAATTTTTGTGTTCCCTTCTGTACCCTCATCATTCAGCTGTTTTACAAGCTTCCACACTTTTCTTGTGTCTCGTTCTAGATTCATGTACTCTGTTTTCTCTTTCCAACTTCTCCGTCTGGCTTGTAGTTTAGCCCATTGAAATTTGGCTTTAGCATGCTGATAGTTATTGTGGTGTTCCTGGCAGGGGTTATTTTCTGCTTGTTTTCGAGATGTTTCCATGTCATTGTGCAGTTGCTCTAGTTCACTATTCCAGTATGGTTTGTAGTGTTTCCGTGCCCCTCTGGGTATTGTTTCACTGGCAGCTTGTATTATTAGTCTACTGAATTCATCAACTATTTTGTTGATGTCTCTGTCTGTATTTAGATCTTTAGTCAGTACACTGGTGTAATGTTGATACATTTTCCAGTCTGCCTTTTTGTAATTCCATCTGGAGAGAGTGCTGCTCTCCCTGACGGCCTCATTTTGCACCACTAAAAAGACAGGTCGGTGGTCGCTGCCTCCAAGTTGTTTCCCAACAATACGTGTGATATTCCAATCCAGGTCTGGTGAATGGAAAGCAAGGTCTGGTGTAGATGTGGTATGCCATGATCTGGAATAGAATGTTGGTGGATCTGTTGCCTGGTTTAATAGTATAAGCCCATTGTCATCCTGCCAATTTTCAAGTTCTTCACCTCTCTTGTCCATATCTTCATAGCCCCAGCTCTGTGAATGGCTGTTAAAGTCTCCACATACAATTATTCTTTCTTTTAATGTAATTGTGTCTAGTGCTAGTGGGCGGTCACTCGGACAGTAGTAGTTTAGTAGATGGAAGTCTGTATTTCCTGTCCTGAGGTGCAGTATTTGATATTCCGCCCCATCCATATACACTTCAATCTGACATGCATTAATGTTGTTCCTTACAAGAGTCAGTATTCCGCCCTTTTGTCTGTTTTTCCTGTCAGATCGGTAGCACTGGTATCCCCTAATCTTCAAGGCTATGTCGTTGTTTAGATGGGTTTCCTGCAAACAGCATATGCTTACTTGTTCTTCATGCAGGATATTTTCTAATTCTATCTTTTTACTGTACCCATCTCTTTTGCTGTTGATGCCTTCAGCATTCCAGTGCATTATTTTGAGTGGTCTTATTTTGGGTTGGCCAGTAACTCTATTCTCTCGCCCCCTGACTCCACAGAGCGATTGAGAAGGACATCCAGTAATATAGGTTGGGCCCTTTCGAGGCTGAGGGCCCGGCGCTGCACCTGCCTGAGTGTCCATCACAGGGCGAGTGCCATATCGATTTGCAGTTATAGGCATGCTTCCCATTGGCGTGAGTGCGTGGCATCCTGATTTTTGTAGTGCGCCTTTTGGCTGGTTGCCTCCGACTTCAGCACTTAAAATTGCTAGAGCAGACTGTGGTCTTGCACGGGTGTAGGAAGGCCTGGCCAGTCTTGGTTTTCAGTCCCTGGTGACTGTTAAGCCCCATCCCCACGACAAGGAGCTGGCCTTGATGGGGGTCGTGTGGAGATAAAATTCGCGGTCTTTTTTTCCTCTTCTGTTTGCTACTGCTGCTTTTATGTTTCCTAGTGTTTCTAATATTCCGTGAATCCATATTTTTCGTGGTCGGTCCTTGGGTCTGGTTACCTCGCAACGTTTAATGAAAGTAAGTTGTGTTGTATTTAAATCGTCTGTCTTATCACGTGGCCAAGCCATTTTATCTGGTGTTTCTTTATGTAATCATTGGGCGGGGTTATTCCTAACTTTTTTCTCAGTTCTTCATTTCTAAATTAAAAAAAAAACTCTCAGGCTGTTCCTATCATTCGTCTAACACATTTTCTCTCAGTAGAGAATTTATTTTTCTGATTGTTCTTGCACATGAAGAACAACAGTAATAGAAATTGTGAAAGCAAAATTCGAGGAATAGATTATTAGAAGTCTGAAGGCACAAAATAAAGGAGACGAGGCCCAGGCATCATCCAATATTGGCAGATTCAGCCACGAAAGAAGCCGCTAGGTAAAAAAAGTACCCAACATAAGACACTGTTATATTACTAAACTACTGACAGTCATGATTGCTAGCTACCAATCGTCTGTGAACACGTCCATGGACATGTATAGTTATAGTTGTCTCGCTCTACATGCACGACACCAGGGTTAGAAGCACGCCCTCTATTCCATCATCGAGCTAAAACAAATGAGTTCCTGAGCTTAATTCAAGGTAGGACATGCATCCTGGCTAGAGGCACTTGACCAAGGCCTCTCACAAGATGTGTCCATAGGAAGTGCTGGTCCCCAATGTAGGACATACATCCTGACTAGAGGCACTTCACCATGGTCTCTCACAAGATGTGTCTATAGGAAGTGCTGGTCCCCAATGTAGGACATACATCCTGGCTAGAGGCACTAGGCCATGGTCTCACAAGATGTGTCCATAGTAAGTGATGGTCCCCAAAGTAGGACATACATCCTGGCTAGAGACACTTGACCATGGTATCACACAAGATGTGTCCGTAGGAAGTGCTGGTCCCCAATGTAGGACATACATCCTGGCTAGAGGCACTTGACCATGGTCTCACACAAGATGTGTCCATAGTAAGTGATGGTCCCCAAAGTAGGACATACATCCTGGCTAGAGGCACTTGACCATGGTCTCACACAAGATGTGTCCATAGTAAGTGATGGTCCCCAAAGTAGGACATACATCCTGGCTAGAGACACTTGACCATGGTCTAACACAAGATGTGTCCGTAGGAAGTGCTGGTCCCCAATGTAGGACATACATCCTAGCTAGAGGCACTTGACCATGGTCTCACACAAGATGTGTCCATAGTAAGTGATGGTCCCCAAAGTAGGACATACATCCTGGCTAGAGGCACTTGACCATGGTCTCACACAAGATGTGTACGTAGGAAGTGCTGGTCCCCAAGGACAATTATTGAACTCAAGTTTTATCTTAACTAAATATAGTGACGTCACATAATGTTAAATACAGTCAGACCTAAACATATTTACTTCATTTATGAACATCCACTGCAGATTTTTTAAATAAATAATTACATTTCTTTCTGGTTTTTCACAAGCTATTTTTACTACCCACCCTCTTTTAGTTTTTTTCCAGGCCTTATCTGTGTCAACACTCACCAGTCTTGCATTCAGGACACAAGTCCTTGACGAAGACTAAATACTCTCCCCTTATAGGATCATGTCCTAATCCCTGACCGCTTCCAGTTACCTGTAGAATTATTTTAAATGTTGAAAGTTAGTGCATGAACTTTTTCACATGTTGACTCAGTTCATGATAGTAAAACTTTTAATATTTGCTAACTAAATATAATAACAACTGAATAAAGGTAAAAGATGCAGAAATCAACAAAAACTTTTGAAATGTGATTTGTGATCAGATAAACAGGAGAAAGGTATAGGCTACAATATCATTGCTGTGGTTGGAAGTTGGAGCGTAAAGCCATCATGGAGAAGGTTACAACATTCCCAAATACCTAGAAAAATATTGCATGAATACCAATTCAAGGCTTAGAGGTAGTATGGTGTTAATAATTAAATATATTTATTTATATTTCCCTATTTGATACTTTGACGGTAAGTTTGTTCCTATGTTTTGCAAATACTCAAGTGTTATCTTTCATTCCCAGAAAAAAATCCTGTACCTAGATAAGGCTAAAAAAGTAACTATAGGGAGAAGAATTAACAGAGAGGGCTGAACGAAGAAAACAAGACATAGCAGTGAATCATCAGGAGGGAGAGTATTGATTAATGCTCTATGTGCCATACTCGTTCGAGATGAACTAGCAAACATCAACATTTTAAGTTTAATAAAACACGGCTCGTGTCAACACCAGTTGCATTCGACTATCATCATCGACGCCATCATCACATCATCATCGTCGCCATCATGAAATCATCACCGTCGCCATCATAATATCATCACCGTCGCCATCATCACCGTCACCATCATCACCGTCACCATCATCACCGTCACCATCATCACCGTCACCATCATCACCGTCACCATCATCACCGTCGCCATCATCACCGTCGTCATCATCGCATCATCATTGTCACCATCATCACCATCATCACCGTCGCCATCATCGCATCATCATCGTCACCATCATCACTGTCACCATCATCGCATCATCATCGTCACCATCATCACCGTCACCATCATCACCGTCACCATCATCACATCATCACCGTCACCATCATCACCGTCACCATCATCACCGTCACCATCATCACATCATCACCGTCACTATCATCACCGTCACCATCATCACCGTCACCATCATCACCGTCGCCATCATCACATCATAACCGTCACCATCATCACCGTCACCATCATCACCGTCACCATCATCACCGTCGCCATCATCAGCGTCACCATCATCACATCATCACCATCACCATCATCACATCATCACCGTCACTATCATCACCGTCGCCATCATCACCGTCACCATCATCACCGTCGCCATCATCACATCATCACCGTCGCCATCATCACATCATCACCGTCGCCATCATCACCGTCACCATCATCACATCATCACCGTCGCCATCATCACATCATCAACGTCGCCATCATCACATCACCACCGTCACCATCATCACCGTCACCATCATCACCGTCACCATCATCAACGTCACCATCATCACCGTCGCCATCATCACATCATCACCGTCGCCACCATCAACGTCACCATCATCACCGTCACCATCATCACCGTCACCATCATCAACGTCACCATCATCACCGTCACCATCATCACCGTCACCATCATCACCGTCACCATCATCACCGTCGCCATCATCAACGTCACCATCATTACCGTCGCCACCATCACATCATCACCGTCACCATCATCAACGTCACCATCATCACCGTCGCCATTATCACATCATCACCGTCACCATCATCACATTATCACCGTCGCCATCATCACATCATCACCGTCGCCATCATCACATCATCACCGTCGCCACCATCACATCATCACCGTCACCATCATCAACGTCACCATCATCAACGTCACCATCATTACCGTCGCCACCATCACATTATCTTCGTCGCCGTCATCACGTCATCATCGTCGCTACCATCACATCGTCACCGCCGTAAACATCAAATCATCATCGTCGCCATTATCGTCGTCGCCATCATCAAATTATCACTGTCGCCACCATCACATCATCATCGTCGCCATCATCACGCCATCTTCGTCGCCATCATCACGTCATCTTCGTCGCCATCATCACATCATCACCATAGCCATCATCAGATCATCATCGTCGCCATCATGAAATAATTACCGTCGCCATCATCACTGTCGCCACCATCACATCGTCACCTTCGGCACCATAATATCATCATCATCGCCATCATGAAATCATCACCGTCGCCACTATCACATAATCATCGTCGCTATCATCACATCATCATCGTCGCCATCATCACATCATCATAGTCGCCATCATCATATTATCATCGTCGCCATCATCGCATTATCATCATCGCATCATCACCGTCGCTACCATCAAATCATCATCGTCGCCATCATGAAATCATACCGTCGCCATCATTATCGTCGCCACCATCACATCATCATCGTCACCACCATCACATTATCATCATCACTGCCATATCTCTCTTTGTCTCCCTCATGCCCACTTGCCATAAACGTCCATAGGAGAGTTATCGCTACAGGAGACGAGTTATCGCTACAGCAGGAGAGTTATCGCTACAGCAGAAGAGTTATCGCTACAGCAGGAGAGTTATCGCTACAGCAGGAGAGTTATCGCTACAGCAGAAGAGTTATCGCTACAGCAGAAGAGTTATCGCTACAGCAGGAGAGTTATCGCTACAGCAGGAGAGTTATCGCTACAGCAGAAGAGTTATCGCTACAGCAGGAGAGTTATCGCTACAGCAGGAGAGTTATCGCTACAGCTACTTGGGGCATTCTCAGAGAATTCCGACTACATGGCCATTCCAGTAAGACTGACAACATAGAAACATAGAATAGCAATGGCTACCTTCAGGCCAATAAAGAATGTTCTAAGTCTGAAGTCTGGACGATCGAACAGACCTGCCAATGTACGAAATTGGCAGGAGCTACATGTGTAATTGAGGTCTAGTATTGTGGGCAGTGGTTCCCAACTTTGTTCACATGCATACCCTCCTTGAGATCACATTTGTATAAATTGTACACCTTATTTTAATACATTGTTTATTAATTAATATCATTTTATTTCAAAATTATAGTTTGTAGTCGTCAATGTAAATTCATTCATTTTTACTCAACCAAAGACTGCCCATAGGACGGAAACCATAGTTCTCCATGTTTGGCGATTTGCTGCTGGTTCGTATAGGTGTTGGTTGTTTCCTAGTCCCATGATGGAGACTTCCCTAGTAATTGTTCTGCGTGGCGTTTCGCTTGATCTGGATTTGTTTTGCTTCACCAGATGGTTCCCACGTAGATGCCTGACCGAGAAATCTTTCCTTATTTAGTCTGACCGGCGTGACCGATGCATTTCCAATGCCTTTTTTCCATTCATCATCATCAACATCATCATCATCACCATCATCATCATCATCGTCATCAAGTACCAGGCCTACTGGCGTAGGTGATCATATCTCGCCACAACTTTCGATCTCGGCAGCTATGTATCATTTCTGTTGTTGACCTTCTGCCAAGCCATTCTCTTAAGCTGTCTGTTATTTTTTCTCTTTGCTTCCCTCTATCTCTTCATCCCTCAATTTTCCCAGTTGTTACAATATATTCCAGTTGTTCTCTTCTCATTAGATGGCCAAAAAATGATGATTGTTTCTTCCTAATATTGGAAATTAGCTCTCTTTTTGCTTTGACCTCTCTCAGAACATCTTCATTACTCTTCTTAGCTGTCCATGGGACTCTCAACATTCTTCTGTAAAACCACATTTGTACAGACTCCAGTGATTTTCTTGTCTGTTGTCCTATTGCTATTGCATTATTCCATTAATTAGTCTAAAAATGTAATTAAAATTATTAGAAAAATAAAGTGAGTACACGGTGTGATTTTGTGTGATTATTTGAAAATGTTACGTTTAGTAAGGGTGATTCAGGGTTTACCTTTCAGCTCTCTGTCTTACTTCTATAGATGGTGATGACCTAGTCATGTTGGAACTCCAAGGGGTGGGTAATTGTGATAACTGATGTGAACTGAGATGAAGACAAGAATGTTTGTAGGTACTGATGCATGTTGGGAACTTCTAGAAGTGTTGGCTCGTGTGCATTGTTCTTACAAATAACATCACAACAAGCTTGGCAAATGTTTCACTTACCTTCAAAAGATGTTGTTACAGTAGCTCGCTTTGTAATTGAATATAGACTAGGATAGAATAGATCACATAATGGGAGATAGAGCTATAGCTTGGGTTAGATATCTTTGTAGTTACCCCAACATTGTGGATGATAGCAGTACAATTATAACACAGGAGATCAGTCGTAAGTTTTGGGAATGGAAAATGTTAGCTTTTATTGGAAAGGTGGGAGAATAGATGTAAACTTGACTTAACTGTCACATGTCCAGAAATTAGGTTGAAAAACAAACGGGAGTGCAGATTAAGTTTAAAAGAGAGATGTCAGTCTTAGAGTCCATGTTAGCATTATTTCTATATCTCAGAGATGTCAGTCTTAGAGTCCATGTTAGCATTATTTCTATATCTCAGAGATGTCAGTCTTAGAGTCCATGTTAGCATTATTTCTATATCTCAGAGATGTCAGTCTTAGAGTCCGTGTTAGCATTATTTCTATATCTCAGAGATACCAGTCTTAGAGTCCATGTTAGCATTATTTCTATATCTCAGAGATGTCAGTCTTAGAGTCCATGTTAGCATTATTTCTATATCTCAGAGATACCAGTCTTTGAGTCCATGTTAGCATTATTTCTATATCTCAGAGATATCAGTCTTTGAGTCCGTGTTAGCATTATTTCTATATCTCAGAGATATCAGTCTTTGAGTCCGTGTTAGCATTATTTCTATATCTCAGAGATGTCAGTCTTTGAGTCCGTGTTAGCATTATTTCTATATCTCAGAGATGTCAGTCTTAGAGTCCATGTTAGCATTATTTCTATATCTCAGAAATGTCAGTCTTAGAGTCCGTGTTAGCATTATTTCTATATCTCAGAGATGTCAGTCTTAGAGTCTATGTTAGCATAATTTCTATATCTCAGAAATGTCAGTCTTAGAGTCCATGTTAGCATTATCGCTATATCTCAGAAATGTCAGTCTTAGAGTCCATTTTAGCATAATTTCTATATCTCAGAGGTTAACTAAAATGTCATACTGATGCTTTTTTTCAAAATTTGACATAAAATGAAAAATCATCTAGAGTTAAAATTCCCATTCAACCATTGGCTGTGAGATCACTGGGCAGAGACTAAGCCAATACATTATGCAAATGAGACAGAGCTATTTAATCGCATTAGCAGAATTAGACAGTTTAAAATTATTTGAAGAACAACCAGCAATCTCCAGAAACTTCCAGAAACACTGAGGGAGAGAAACACCTAAAGATAGAAACACAGAGCTAGAGAACCAGATCAATATAGATATAAGTTAGAGAGAGAAAGAGAGAGTGAGAGTGAGAGAGAGAGAGTGAGAGAGAGAGTGAGAGAGAGAGAATCGCCTTGTGAACTTCGAGCTGAGCCTGGCATAGTTTAGTTGAGAAGTGTTTTAAGTTAGATTTAGAAGTTTTTTTCTCTAGAGAACAATATTAAGTAGATTAAGAGTAGCATTGGATATTTCAAGACATAGTTATAGAACATCAAGTATCAAGCGAGACAAGTTGTAATATTTTTATAGAATGAAGGCTAGAATTAGAAATGTCACAGACAATATGTAGATGAGTCAATATACATCGGTGTTAACCTCTTGAGTGTATTCAGATCAAGAACATTAATGTTAGCATTGAAATGTATAATGTTAGCTAAACTCCACTATACGTCACGTGTACAACCAATGATGAAATAAAGGTGTATAAGCAAAATGGCGTAGTCTGTGATTATTGACTACATGAATCTATGCCAAGACATTGTTAGTACGTCGTGTTGTGATCTATGTTATAATCGAGTATGAAAATATCTAAACTCTGATTCATAAAATATGTAGTAGCAGTTGCCAGTCTAAAGGTATGACTCGGCAGAAAACGAAGTCGATAATATCACTGCCTGTTTGCTTAATTGCTTGGTCTGGCAATTTGTCGATTTTACTTGTTGAACGTTGTATTATTGTTCATTGTTGTATTATTTTTCATTGTTGTATTATTTTTCATTGTTGTATTATTGTTCATTTTTGTATTATTGTTCATTGTTGTATTATTGTTCAACGTTGTATTATTGTTCATTGTTGTATTATTGTTCATTGTTGTATTGTTGTTCATTGTTGTATTATTGTTCATTGTTGTATTATTGTTCATTGTTGTATTATTGTTCATTGTTGTATTATTTTTCATTGTTGTATTATTGTTCAACGTTGTATTATTGTTCATTTTTGTATTATTGTTCATTGTTGTATTATTGTTCAACGTTGTATTATTGTTCATTGTTGTATTATTGTTCATTGTTGTATTATTGTTCATTGTTCTATTATTGTTCAACGTTGTATTATTGTTCATTTTTGTATTATTGTTCATTGTTGTATTATTGTTCAACGTTGTATTATTGTTCATTGTTGTATTATTGTTCATTGTTGTATTATTGTTCAACGTTGTATTATTGTTCATTGTTGTATTATTGTTCATTGTTGTATTATTGTTCAACGTTGTATTATTGTTCATTGTTGTATTATTGTTCATTGTTCTATTATTGTTCAACGTTGTATTATTGTTCATTGTTGTATTATTGTTCAACGTTGTATTATTGTTCATTGTTGTATTATTGTTCAACGTTGTATTATTGCTCATTGTTGTATTATTGTTCAACGTTGTATTATTGTTCATTGTTGTATTATTGTTCATTGTTGTATTATTGTTCAACGTTGTATTATTGTTCATTGTTGTATTATTGTTCAACGTTGTATTATTGTTCAACGTTGTATTATTGTTCATTGTTGTATTATTGTTCATTGTTGTATTATTGTTCATTGTTGTATTATTGTTCATTGTTGTATTATTGTTGAACGTTGTATTATTGTTCAACGTTGTATTATTGTTTATTGTTCTATTATTGTTCAACGTTGTATTATTGTTCATTGTTGTATTATTGTTCAACGTTGTATTATTGTTCATTGTTGTATTATTGTTCATTGCTGTATTATTGTTCAACGTTGTATTATTGTTGAACGTTGTATTATTGTTCAACGTTCTATTATTGTTCATTGTTGTATTATTGTTCATTGTTGTATTATTGTTCATTGTTGTATTATTGTTCAACGTTGTATTATTGTTGAACGTTGTATTATTGTTCAACGTTGTCTTATTGTTCATTGTTGTATTATTGTTCATTGGTGTATTATTGTTCATTGTTGTATTATTGTTCAACGTTCTATTATTGTTCATTGTTGTATTATTGTTCATTGTTGTATTATTGTTCAACGTTGTATTATTGTTCAATGTTGTATTATTGTTCATTGTTGTATTATTGTTCATTGTTGTATTATTGTTCAACGTTGTATTATTGTTCATTGTTGTATTATTGTTCAACGTTCTATTATTGTTCATTGTTCTATTATTGTTTTTCAACGTTGTATTATTGTTCAACGTTCTATTATTGTTCAACGTTGTATTATTGTTCATTGTTCTATTATTGTTCAACGTTGTATTATTGTTCAACGTTGTCTTATTGTTCATTGTTGTATTATTGTTCAACGTTGTATTATTGTTCCATGTTGTATTATTGTTCATTGTTGTATTATTGTTCATTGTTCTATTATTGTTCAACGTTGTATTATTGTTCATTTTTGTATTATTGTTCATTGTTGTATTATTGTTCAACGTTGTATTATTGTTCAATGTTGTATTATTGTTCATTGTTGTATTATTGTTCAACGTTGTATTATTGTTGAACGTTGTATTATTGTTCATTGTTGTATTATTGTTCATTGTTGTATTATTGTTCAACGTTGTATTATTGTTGAACGTTGTATTATTGTTCATTGTTGTATTATTGTTCATTGTTCTATTATTGTTCAACGTTGTATTATTGTTCATTTTTGTATTATTGTTCATTGTTGTATTATTGTTGAACGTTGTATTATTGTTCATTGTTGTATTATTGTTCATTGTTGTATTATTGTTCATTGTTGTATTATTGTTGAACGTTGTATTATTGTTCATTGCTGTATTATTGTTGAACGTTGTATTATTGTTCAACGTTGTATTATTGTTCAACGTTGTATTATTGTTCATTGCTGTATTATTGTTCAACGTTGTATTATTGTTCAACGTTGTATTATTGTTCATTGTTGTATTACTGTTCATTGTTGTATTATTGTTCATTGTTGTATTATTGTTCATTGTTGTATTATAGTTCATTGTTGTATTATTGTTCAACGTTGTATTATTGTTCAACGTTGTCTTATTGTTCATTATTGTATTATTGTTCAACGTTGTATTATTGTTCATTGTTGTATTATTGTTCATTGTTGTATTATTGTTCATTGTTCTATTATTGTTCAACGTTGTATTATTGTTCAACGTTGTATTATTGTTAATTGTTGTATTATTGTTCAACGTTGTATTATTGTTCATTGTTGTATTATTGTTCAACGTTGAATTATTGTTCATTGTTCTATTATTGTATTATTGTTCATTATTCTATTATTGTATTATTGTTCAACGTTGTTTTATTGTTCATTGTTCTATTATTGTATTATTGTTCAACGTTGTATTATTGTTCATTGTTGTATTATTGTTTATTGTTCTATTATTGTTCAACGTTGTA
Organism: Megaustenia siamemsis; assembly: GCA_032433765.1. NCBI lineage: Eukaryota > Metazoa > Mollusca > Gastropoda > Stylommatophora > Ariophantidae > Megaustenia > Megaustenia siamemsis. Next base: position 56,284,580 of record JAVIAB010000088.1, on the reverse strand, counting down.
TATGTTGTTCATTGTTCTATTATTGTTCAACGTTGTATTATTGTTCATTGCTGTATTATTGTTCATTGTTGTATTATTGTTCATTGTTGTATTATTGTTCATTGTTGTATTATTGTTCAACGTTGTATTATTGTTCATTGTTGTATTATTGTTCAACGTTGTATTATTGTTCATTGTTGTATTATTGTTCATTGTTGTATTATTGTTCATTGTTGTATTATTGTTCAACGTTGTATTATTGTTCATTGTTGTATTATTGTTCAACGTTGTATTATTGTTCATTGTTGTATTATTGTTCATTGTTGTATTATTGTTTATTGTTCTATTATTGTTCAACGTTGTATTATTGTTCATTGTTGTATTATTGTTCAACGTTGTATTATTGTTCAACGTTGTCTTATTGTTCATTATTGTATTATTGTTCAACGTTGTATTATTGTTCATTGTTGTATTATTGTTCATTGTTGTATTATTGTTCATTGTTCTATTATTGTTCAACGTTGTATTATTGTTAATTGTTGTATTATTGTTCAACGTTGTATTATTGTTCATTGTTGTATTATTGTTCAACGTTGAATTATTGTTCATTGTTCTATTATTGTATTATTGTTCATTATTCTAATCTTGTATTATTGTTCAACGTTGTTTTATTGTTCATTGTTCTATTATTGTATTATTGTTCAACGTTGTATTATTGTTCATTGTTGTATTATTGTTTATTGTTCTATTATTGTTCAACGTTGTATATGTTGTTCATTGTTCTATTATTGTTCAACGTTGTATTATTGTTCATTGCTGTATTATTGTTCATTGTTGTATTATTGTTCATTGTTGTATTATTGTTCATTGTTGTATTATTGTTCAACGTTGTATTATTGTTCATTGTTGTATTATTGTTCAACGTTGTATTATTGTTCATTGTTGTATTATTGTTCATTGTTGTATTATTGTTCATTGTTGTATTATTGTTCAACGTTGTATTATTGTTCATTGTTGTATTATTGTTCAACGTTGTATTATTGTTCATTGTTGTATTATTGTTCATTGTTGTATTATTGTTTATTGTTCTATTATTGTTCAACGTTGTATTATTGTTCATTGTTGTATTATTGTTCAACGTTGTATTATTGTTCATTATTGTATTATTGTTTATTGTTCTATTATTGTTCAACGTTGTATTATTGTTCATTGTTGTATTATTGTTCATTGTTTATCATCTCGTGATAGAAGCATCACTTCTTAAATACAAGAATTGAACACTTTAAAACGTCGCACTTGCGCTTTCTGTCATCGTCACCACTGGCTAAACCGAATCATGATCATTTTCGTTAACGTTAGAATCTTTCCCAAATGTCATCCCCTATTGTAGGTAACATCGGCACTGTACTCTTGAAATCATTATCTGATAATTGCGCAACTCACTTGCAGCTTGAAACTCGATTGAGAGCAATAGTAACATTGGTGCAGTCTTCGTTCCTATACTGGAGGTAACAAGAATATAAACTCATTACCCCTCCACAATAAACCATGGCGCAGCGCATCAACCATACAATTAATATTGATTTCACTTTTATTTTGTGATGGTATTTGTGGTCTTATTTCAGCTGAGAGTCTGAGGTTGAGCGGATCGTTAATCGCCATAAATAGGCAAACGCATTAAAATAACTCTCCTTCCTTCCTTCCTTCCTTCCATCCTTCCATCCTTCCTTCCTTCCTTCCTTCCTTCCTTCCTTCCTTCCTTCCTTCCTTCCTTCCTTCCTTCCTTCCTTCCTTCCTTCCTTCCTTCCCTCCTTCCTTCCTTCCTTCCTTCCTTCCTTCCTTCCTTCCTCACTTGTCTTTCAGAGTCGAGGGAAGATATAATTTACCGGCTTTTGCTCTTCTGTTCGCCTCTGCTACTTTTATATTTCCTCATCATCATCATCGGGTGCCGTCTCCACAACGAAGGTATTTTCCCTTCCAATATTACTTTTGTTAGGCTGTTGTGTCTTTTAACATGCCCCAAAAATTTCATTTGTCTTGTTCTAATTGTGTTTAGTAGTTCTCTTTTCATTTTAGCTGTTTTAAAACTTCATCGTTTGTTTTCTTTTCTTTCCATCCAATTCTACCTATTCTTCTATAAATCCACATTTCAAAGGCTTCAATTTTCTGTTCTGTTTTCTTGTCTAATGTCCATGTTTCTGCACCATACAGGAATATTGAGAAAATGTAACATTTTGCTATTCTTAGTTTCAGCCCTGCTGTTATTTGTTTTGTTGTTAGTATATTTTTCATGGCATTAAAATTACTTTTTGCCATACCTATTCTTTTGTTTATTTCAGTTGTACATTTTCCATCATTGGTTATAGTATGTCCAAGGTAATTGTAGATCTGGACTGTCTCCAGATGTATTCTTTCAACTGTGATATTTAATTGTAGGTCTTGAGAATTTTCTTTGTTTATGATCACAGTTTTAGTCTTTTTGATATTCATATCTAGTCCATATTTTTTTGCTTGTTATGTTTATCACATTAAGCAATTGTTGTAGGTCTTTATGATTTTCTGCTACTAGAACAGTATCATCAGCATATCTTAAGTTATTGATTATCTTTCCATTAATTTGCAGACCAGGCATCTCTGAGATGTTTTTAAAGATTTATTCAGTGTATAGATTGAACAAGCTTGGTGATAGGATGCATCCCTGTCTTACTTCTCTTTTATATCCATGGGTGTAGAGTTCTCCTTCTTATATTTTATTATTGCTGTTTCCTAGTGTTTCTAATATTCCGTCAATCCATATTTCTCGTGGTCGGCCTTTGGGTCTGGTTTTCTTGCAACGTTTATTGAAGGCCCGTTGTGTTGTGTTTTGATCTTTCTGTCTTATCACGAAGCCAAACCATTTTATCTGTTGTTTCTTTATATATTCTGTGGCGGGGGTTATTCCTAGCCTTTTCCTCAGTTCTTCTTTTCTGATCTTATCTCTCAGACTGTTTCCTGTCCTTAGTCTACCACATTTCATCTCAGTAGCGGTTATTTTTCTTATTGTTTGTGCATCTATGGTCCATGACTGGCATTACAATAAACAATTACAATAAATCATTCAGGTTTCTTGACTCATGGAACAGACACATCACTGCATATAAAAGTATCGCCATATTAAGTTAGCTTTAAACCTGTGACGTGTGAGCAACTGTCATGCTTGACTTGACCTCGACCTTAACCCTAGTAAATTATTAAACAACGTGAATTTGCCCTCGACAACTTCAGTGCGGGCTCGTCTCGATACTCACTTTCAGACATATGCCACAGATGAGGGAGTTCATAAACTGAGGGGCATTCAGCGCCACCAAAGCTCTGATTTTAGGATCTGTAGCCCCGGCTGGAAGGTCATTGCCGTAGGAACATGTGCCCTGCTTGGTGTACCCGTAATATGTGCCCTGGCAGACAGAGAAATGATAATTGATTATAATGGAATAAATGTTTAAACGTGGGAGGGGGAGTGGTGACAATAAAACGTTCACAATAAACACAGCTACCGACTCACCATCCAAGCTTCTGTTTCACTTTCTACGTCCACTCGACAACTACACTTCTTTATCGTCTGTCTCTAGAGCACCTTCAATTAGCGCTAATACGTTGTGTTCTGGTTAACACCTACGACATTTTTAGGTGTCAGATGATCTTCCCTTTTTGACCCTTCCTCGTTTAGTCTCTAGTTACTCTATTACCTTAGCTCTTTGAACCTTCCTCGTTTGGTCTCTAGTTAGTCTATTACCTTTCCTCTTTGAATCTTCCTCGTTTGGTCTCTAGTTAATCTATTACCTTAGCTCTTTGATCCTTCCTCGTTTGGTCTCTAGTTAATCTATTACCTTAGCTCTTTGAACCTTCCTCGTTTGGTCTCTAGTTAATCTATTACCTTAGCTCTTTGATCCTTCCTCGTTTGGTCTCTAGTTAATCTATTACCTTAGCTCTTTGAACCTTCCTCGTTTGGTCTCTAGTTAATCTATTACCTTAGCTCTTTGAACCTTCCTCGTTTGGTCTCTAGTTAATCTATTACCTTAGCTCTTTGATCCTTCCTCGTTTGGTCTCTAGTTAGTCTATTACCTTTCCTCTTTGAACCTTCCTCGTATGGTCTCTAGTTAGTCTATTACCATAGCTCTTTAAACCTTCCTCTTTTGGTTTCTAGTTAATCTATTACCTTAGATCTTTGATCTTTCCTCGTTTGGTATCTAGTTAGTCTATTACCTTCCCTCTTTGATCTTTCCTCGTTTGGTTTCTAGCTAGTCTATTGCCTTAGCTCTTTGAACCTTCCTCGTTTGGTTTCCAGTTAGTCTATTACCTTCCCACTTTGAACCTTTCTCGTTTGGTTTCTAGTTAGTCTATTACCTTCCCTCTTTGAACCTTTCTCGTTTGGTTTCTAGTTAGTGTATTACTTTCCCTCTTTGAACCTTCCTCGTTTGGTCTCCAGTTAGTCTATTACCTTCCCTCTTTGAACCTTCCTCGTTTGGTTTCTAGTTAGTCTATTACCTTAGCTCTTTGAACCTTCCTCGTTTGGTCTCCAGTTAGTCTATTACCTTAGCTCTTTGAACCTTCCTCGTTTGGTCTCTAGTTAGTCTATTACCTTCCCTCTTTGAACCTTCCTCGTTTGGTCTCTAGTTAGTCTATTACCTTAGCTCTTTGAACTTTCCTCGTTTGGTCTCTAGTTAGTCTATGACCTTCCCTCTTTGACCCTTCCTCGTTTGGTTTCTAGTTAGTCTATTACCTTAGCTCTTTGATCTTTCCTCGTTTGGTTTCTAGTTAGTCTATTACCTTAGCGCTTTGAACCTTCCTCGTTTGGTCTCTAGTTAGTATATTACCTTAGCTCTTTGATCTTTCCTCGTTTGGTTTCTAGTTAGTCTCTTACCTTTCCTCTTTGAACCTTCCTCGTTTGGTCTCTAGTTAGTCTATGACCTTAGCTCTTTGATCTTTCCTCGTTTGGTTTCTAGTTAGTCTATTACCTTCCTCTTTGACCCTTCCTCGTTTGGTCTCTAGTTAGTCTATTACCTTAGCTCTTTGATCTTTCCTCGTTTGGTTTCTAGTTAGTCTATTACCTTCCCTCTTTGATCTTTCCTCGTTTGGTTTCTAGTTAGTCTATTGCCTTAGCTCTTTGAACCTTCCTCGTTTGGTCTCCAGTTAGTCTATTACCTTCCCTCTTTGAACGTTTCTCGTTTGGTTTCTAGTTAGTCTATTACCTTCCCTCTTTGAACCTTTCTCGTTTGGTTTCTAGTTAGTGTATTACTTTCCCTCTTTGAACCTTCCTCGTTTGGTCTCCAGTTAGTCTATTACCTTCCCTCTTTGAACCTTCCTCGTTTGGTTTCTAGTTAGTCTATTACCTTAGCTCTTTGCACCTTCCTCGTTTGGTCTCCAGTTAGTCTATTACCTTAGCTCTTTGAACCTTCCTCGTTTGGTCTCTAGTTAGTCTATTACCTTCCCTCTTTGAACCTTCCTCGTTTGGTCTCTAGTTAGTCTATTACCTTAGCTCTTTGAACTTTCCTCGTTTGGTCTCTAGTTAGTCTATGACCTTCCCTCTTTGACCCTTCCTCGTTTGGTCTCTAGTTAGTCTATTACCTTAGCTCTTTGATCTTTCCTCGTTTGGTTTCTAGTTAGTCTATTACCTTAGCTCTTTGAACCTTCCTCGTTTGGTCTCTAGTTAGTCTATTACCTTAGCTCTTTGATCTTTCCTCGTTTGGTTTCTAGTTAGTCTATTACCTTTCCTCTTTGACCCTTCCTCGTTTGGTCTCTAGTTAGTCTATTCCCTTCCCTCTTTGACCCTTCCTCGTTTGGTCTCTAGTTAGTCTATTCCCTTCCCTCTTTGACCCTTCCTCGTTTGGTTTCTAGTTAGTCTATTACCTTTCCTCTTTGACCCTTCCTCGTTTGGTCTCTAGTTAGTCTATTACCTTTCCTCTTTGACCCTTCCTCGTTTGGTCTCTAGTTAGTCTATTCCCTTCCCTCTTTGACCCTTCCTCGTTTGGTTTCTAGTTAGTCTATTACCTTTCCTCTTTGAACCTTCCTCGTTTGGTCTCTAGTTAGTCTATTACCTTCCCTCTTTGACCCTTCCTCGTTTGGTCTCTAGTTAATCTATTACCTCTTGAATGTACATACATAACCATCATCTATGTACTCACGACATTTATTTGCACTGATATTTTAACTGTTTGGCAAATAATACGGGAGGTCAAAAAGTAATGCACACCAATGTTTTTCTCGGCTAATAATAAAGATAGGAATATGAAATTTTGCACAATTGGAATATGATATGTTTCAATTATGTGTACCAAATTGCACAGCATTCTGATAAATATTACGCAATCTATGAACCGTTAAAATGGATCTTGTCAACAATGTCCGTTACAAACAGCGAATTGTCATAGAATTTCTGGTTGCGGAAAAAGAAACTGTGGCAAACATTCATAAACGACTGTGTGCAGTGTACACATGTTCTGCAGTCGATAGGAGCACAGTTAGTCGCTGGGTTCAGAGAATTAAAGCTGCAGAAAGTGTACGAGTGGAGCTGCATGTTTTACCGCGTTCTGGACGTGTTGCCTCGGCTACCAGCACAGACATGTTAAACCGGGCTGATGCCATTATTCGTAAGGATAGGCGTATCCCTAGTCAGCAATTGGCATTGCAGCTTACAGTCAGCAAGGGAAGTACAATCGCAATTTTTAAAACTCTCGGATATTAAAAGAGTTGCGCTCGATGGGTTCCTCGGTGCCTAACAAATGATCACAGAGTTCAAAGGAAAACATTCTGTTCTGAATTGTTGGAGCGTTTCGGTGTTGAAGGAGAAATGTTTTTGTCAAAAATTGTTACCGGTGACGAAACGTGGGCACATTATTATGAGCCTGAAACAAAAATGCAGTCAATGGAATGGCATCATCCGCCGTCATCAAAAAGAAAAAAATTCAAAACATCTCCATCAGCCGGAAAGGTGATGATCACTGTCTTCTGGGACATTGATGGTGTGATTCTTGTTGATGTAATGACAAGAGGTGAGACAATCAACTCGACAGCTTACATCAATACACTGACAAAACTCAAAAATCGGTTCCACAGAGTTCGACCTAATAAGCCATCTGCAGATTTGTTGCTTCAACATGACAATGCACGCCCTCACACAAGTCTGGTAACACGGGAAGCAATCAACAAATTTGGTTGGACTGTACTGCCCCATCCTCCTTACAGCCCTGATCTGGCTCCCTCAGATTTCCATCTGTTTGGACCACTCAAAAAATTCCTGCGTGGGACACACTTTGACAATGATAAGGGTGTGATCCGTGCAGTTAAAAAATGGCTACGCGAGCAGGACAAAACTTGGTACAAACGAGGCATTCATGACCTAGTTTCGCGTTGGCGTAAGGCAATACGCTTGGACGGAGATTATGTTGACAAATAGGTAGTGTAAAATAGGTAGGGATGTTCAGCTACAATCTGTGAAAATTTCACACATTTTGCCCGAATAGTTTCCGAGAAAAAAATTGGTGTGCATTACTTTTTGACCCCCCTACGTATTTTTATTTCTCAAATAAACCTACATATGTTGCTCTAATGCTACATTTAATTTTAATAACTTTTAGCTTACAAATGTAAGAAGTTGTTGGCTGGAGAATTTTTTTCGACAGAAAACGTTTCAAATGTGTCAATGTTTGTTACGTTTCTTCTAACTCTGTTTTGTTGTTTTCATGGAATCAGTTTCACAGCTGTCGGTAAATTCCCATATCCGCTCCAGCTCATGTCACAGCTCCCGCCAAAGCGTGATAAGTATAAACCTACTTAAATGTCACTATCACAAGAATGAAAACGTCCTTCAAGTTGTACGTATTGTGTATGTGTTTGTGTAACAATTTAGAACCAACTTGTCACAAATTAGAATCACCTTGTCACAAGTTAGAACCGACTTGTCACAAATTAGAACCAACTTGTCAAATAATTAGAACCACCTAGTCACAAATTACAACCACCTTGTCACAAATTACAACCACCTTGTCACTAATTACAACCACCTTGTCACAAATTAGAACCAACTTCTCACAAATTAGAACCACCTTGTCACAAATTACAACAACCTTGTCACAAAAAAGAACCACGTTGTCACAAATTAGAACCAACTTCTCACAAATTAGAACCACCTTGTCACAAATTACAACAACCTTGTCACAAAAAAGAACCACCTTGTCACAAATTAGAACCAACTTTTCACAAATTAGAACAACCTTGTCACAAATTACAACAACATTGTCACAAAAAAGAACCACCTTGTCACAAATTAGAACCAACTTCTCACAAATTAGAACCACCTTGTCACAAATTACAACAACCTTGTCACAAAAAGAACCACCTTGTCACAAATTAGAACCAACTTGTCGCAAATTAGAACCAACATGTCACAAATTAGAACCACCTTGTCACAAAATAGAACCACTTTGTCACAAATAAGAACCACCTTGTCACAAATTAGAACCACTCTGTCACAAATTAGAATAAGCTTGTCGCAAATTGGAAGCACTCTGTCACAAATTAGAACCACCTTGTCTCAAATTAGAACCACCTTGTCACAAATTAGAACCACCTTGCTACAAATTAGAACTAACTTGTCACAAATTAGAACCACCTTGCTACAAATTAGAACTAACTTGTCACAAATTAGAACCACCTTGTCACAAATTAGAACTAACTTGTCAAAAATTAGAACCACCTTGTCACAAATTAGAACCACCCTGTCAAAAATTAGAACCACCTTGTCACGAATTAGAACCATCCTGTCACAAATTTGAACCACCTTGTCACAAATTAGTACCACCCAGTCAGAAATTAGAACCAACTTGTCACAAATTAGAACTACCTTGTCACAAATTAGAATCACCCTGTCACAAATTCGAACCACCTTTTCACAAATTAGAACTACCTCGTCACAAATTAGAACCAACTTGTCACAAATTAGAACTACCTTGTCACAAATTAGAACCACCCTGTCACAAATTAGAACCACTCTGTCACAAATTAGAACCACACTGTCACAAATTAGAACCACCCTGTCACAATTTAGAACCACTTCTGTGAAATATCATTGCCCATAATGTTGTGAATGTAATAACTCATTTCCGCAACAAATATCACTTTTATGATGAATGAAATAGCTGTGTTGATTAGTCTCAGCAGTCGGACCACTTGCCTGGAGTCACAGAACTAAGTCAGCACAAAGCCCAAGCTACATAGCATCGGTGGTTGCACTTCGAGCAGCTTAGGAAAGTTGGATAATGTTTTCTTTTTTTAATAATGGGGAGGTAGAGATTATGCAACTACAACGGCATCAACTGTAAAATGTTGAGGCTGACAGAAGTACAAAAACCGGAAGTGTGTGTTTCCAATGACACTCGAAATTGGTAAACGAGGAAGGATAGACCTATAGACAGACAGACAGACAGACAGACAGACAGACAGACAGACAGACAGACAGAGATATTTATTATTGCTTAAAATCTTTGTTACGACAGAGACATACAACCCTCCTCTTCAGATTTGTAACTGCCAACTGGTGCTCAACTTGTGAATACTGAACCTGTGGCTCATCTTGTGAATACTGGACCTGTGGCTCATCTTGTGAACACTGGACCTGTGGCTCATCTTGTGAACACTGGACCTGTGGCTCATCTTGTGAATACTGGACCTGTGGCTCATCTTGTGAACACTGGACCTGTGGCTCAACTTGTCAACACCGGACCTGTGGCTCAACTTGTGAACACTGAACCTGTGCTACAACTTGTGAACACTGGAACTGTGGCTCAATTGTGGATACTGGACCTGTGACTCAACTTATCAACACTGGACCTATGGCTTAACTTATCAACCCTGGACCTGCGTTTCATTGTCCATTTCCAATAACAATAAGCACGCAGGATTCGATGTAGTTTTTTTTTTTTAACTTGAAACCAATCTGTGGACTACGTTAAGCGACACTCTAAAAACGCCGGACAAAAAAACAAGCCAACGTTTCGATAAACAAGTCTCCATCAGAAGAAACAAATTAAGACAAGGAACTTTGTAGTAACTAGCATCATACAGTTTACTTAGGCAACAACAAGATAGCAATTTACTACATATTTTCCAAGTTCGTAAAGCAAAGTGTTGTGTAGACTTTGGATCAATTTAAATATTGATTTACGCACAAGAAATGTGCTATCTAAAGACTTAACGTTTCTCAAATTAATTTTAAAGTTATTTAGATAAAAGGAGAATCTTTAATTTGACTCTTTGAGAGACGATAAGATAAGATGTTTGTGTGACCAGGTCTAGGTAGTGAACGTGAGAGCATCCCATGTGTTTATCATCTTTAAAAGTAAAAGTACACAGCGAGGAAAAAAAAAATAACTTTTACGGGGTTATAAAATTATAGGTTCTGTGTAGAAGGCTACACTGATGTGCATATAAGATAAAGGCAATGCGGTTGAAACGTAATGGACAGTTTCATTATCTTCATGAGCCGTCTCCGCATTGGAGGGTGGCCACTATGAAACGTCATTTTACTTTTTCTATTGCCTTCATGGAACAAGTCATAGGTTCTCCTAACCTCTAATTCCTTGATAGAACAGGTCATAGGTCTCCTAACCTCTAATTCCTTGATAGAACAGGTCATAGGTCTCCTAACCTCTAATTCCTTGATAGAACAGGTCATAAGTTCTCCTAACCTCTAATTCCTTGATAGAACAAGTCATAGGTCTCCTAACCTCTAATTCCTTGATAGAACAGGTCATAAGTTCTCCTAACCTCTAATTCCTTGATAGAACAAGTCATAAGTTCTCCTAACCTCTAATTCCTTGATAGAACAAGTCATAGGTTCTCCCAACCTCTAATTCCTTGATAGAACAAGTCATATGTTCTTCTAACCTCTAATTCTTTGATAGAACAAGTCATAGGTTCTTCTAACCTCTAATTCCTTGATAGAACAAGTCATAAGTTCTCCTAACCTCTAATTCCTTGATAGAACAAGTCATAGGTCTCCTAATCTCTAATTCCTTGATAGAACAAGTCATAAGTTCTCCTAACCTCTAATTCCTTGATAGAACAAGTCATAGGTTCTCCTAACCTCTAATTCCTTGATAGAACAAGTCATAAGTTCTCCTAACCTCTAATTCCTTGATAGAACAAGTCATAAGTTATCCTAACCTCTAATTCCTTGATAGAAGAAGTCATGGATTCTCATGTCCGTCATCACTCTAACTATTCACTCATTCACTCACTCCAACGATTCACTAATTCACTCAATCCAACGATTCACTCATTCACTCATTCCAACGATTCACTCATTCACTCACTCCAACAATTCACTAATTCACTTACTCCAACGATTCACCAATTCACTCACTCCAACGATTCACTCATCCAAACGATTCACACATTCACTCACTTCAACGATTCACTCATTCACTCACTCCAACGATTTACTCATTCACTCACCCAAACGATTCACACATTCAATCACTCCAACGATTCACTCATTCATTCAATCCAACGATTCACTAATTCACTCACTCTAATGATTCACCCATACATTCTCTCCAACGATTCACTCAAACCAACGATTCATTCACTTACTCACTCCAACGATTCACTCATTCACACAGGCCAACAACAAAAAATAATTAAAGTTGCTTACGTCACCGTTGAACACACTTTTATAAAGATTAATAACTGCCTGGTTGGACTGCCCACCTGCAATCAGAGACGTAACAATCTTACATGAACGACATGACGTCACAAATGCTACACTACACTCAACTTCACTTGACTACACTACGATAAATCACAACACACAACACCACAGCACTAAACTACACAAGACTACACAAGACTACACAAGACTACACTACACTACAGTACATTACACAGCACTGCATTTCAGCACACCACTTTATACTTTAGTGCATCACATTTTACTTGAACACGGCACATTACACTTCATAAGATTACACTTCACCACATTACCCTTCACCACATTACACTTCACTACACTTCAGCATATCACATTACACTTCATCACATTAAACTTCACTACACTTCAGCACAGTGGTTAGTGAACTGGACTACAAGGACAAGAGGTAGGGTTCGATCCCAACCGACGGCTTCCGGGTTCACCCAGCCTTAAATGGGTACCGGATTTTTTGGGAAAGTAAAGCAGCACGGGCGTAATACCGACCACATTACCCCACAAATCATGTGCTGAAGGTCTGTAAAATATAGGGTCACTAACACCATATTTCCCTATACGTCACTTGGCGTGACGGGGGTACTTTACTTTACTTCTACACTTCAGCACATAATATTACAGTTTACTACCCTTCGACACATCACATTACACTACACTTCAGCACATCACATTTCACTACACTTCAGCACACGACATTACATTTCTGCACATTACGCGTCAGCCCATTACATTCCCCTTAGCGTCAATTAATGTCAGCACATCACATTACAATGCAACACATTACACTTAACTACACTTCAGAACATCACATTACACTTTAACACATTACACTTAACTACACAGTAGGACACCGCATTACACTTATCTACACTTCAGCACATCACATTACACTCCAACACATTACACTTAACTACACTTCAGGACACCACATTACGCTCTAACACATTAAACATAACTACACTTTAGGACACCACATTAAGCTCTAACACATTAAACTTAACTACACTTCAGGACACCACATTACACTGCAGCACTTACACTTAACTACACTTCAGAACACGACATTACACTGCAACACATTACACTTAACTACACTTCAGTACACCACATTACACTCCAACACATTACACTTAACTACACTTCTGGACACCACATTACACTGCAACACATTACACTTAACTACACTTCTGGACACCACATTACACTCCAACACATTACACTTAACTTCACTTCTGGACACCACACTACACTGCAGCACTTACACTTAACTGTACACTTCAGGACACCACATTACACTTATCTACACTTCAGCACATCACATTACACACCAACACATTACACTTAACTACACTTCAGGACACCACATTACGCTCTAACACATTAAACATAACTACACTTTAGGACACCACATTAAGCTCTAACACATTAAACTTAACTACACTTCAGGACACCACATTACACTGCAGCACTTACACTTAACTACACTTCAGAACACCACATTACACTGCAACACATTACACTTAACTACACTTCAGGACACCACATTACACTGTAATACATTACACTTAACTACATTTCAAGACACCACATTACACTGCAACGCATTACAATTTATTACACTGTAGCACACAACACCATCGTACACCACACTTCAACACACTAAGCAACACTACACTACCACATTCTTGTGTTTTCTGTTGTGTTGCTTCTCGTTGCTTTATCTTCTACTGTGTTAGAACATAAAGATAACTTACCATATTTCGTGAGGGTAAAAAAAAAAATGTGTGTCAAAATCGATAAAGTTAAAAAAATGAACGAGAATTAGTAGAAAGGACATACTTTATAGAAGATATTTCCTAGAACATTTTGACACGATATATAAAAGACGACAATGTGCTGTTGACGTAGCGAGAGGGACAGTCGATTTTAGACTGCAGACAACCAGCACCAGAGCTGGAAGTCGTCAGTGACTCACAACTGATGGCTTGCGCCAGGATCGGTGAACCAGAACCATCCAGACCCTGCTACACCTCTTCGTGGTGCCTCTAGAAACAGACTAACCTGTCTAGTCTGGCCAAGCGAGCAGGGATCGAAGTGGGAAGACGAACCCGGTACACAAAAAAGCGTCGGCTGAAATCGGATGTGTTGGGCCGAAAGGCGCAGATATCACAGTGTTACACTGCAAACTTCAACACAACGTAACTACGTCCACTTAACGTCCTTTTAAGGGCGGATGACGAGGAGGAAGTCTACGGTTCGTATCCGTTAGAATACCTCAAATCATCGGACGAACGCATCATCATCATCATCATCAGACTGCAGACAGTGAGTAGCTGTAACGATGGGTCAAGATACTATCGTCGCTTTAAGAACTGCTCGGTTGGCGTAGGCGATCATCATCCTCCACCCCCTCGGTCCTTCATGATTGACCATAATTTCAGTTGATATTTTTATTTTGTCTTTTGGATAAGCTGTTCAATATCTTTTTCCCCCCTTGGTTATCCGCTTCTCTTCTTTACATTCTTTTCGTCCGTTGTTATAATATTCTGAATGCCCACTTTTCGCATCATATGTTCTTTATGATTCTGAGGGTATTCCTGGTTTCTTCAACCACTTTTCAAACATTCTTCAATATATAATGTTGCTATCTTTGGAATAAAAACAAGAAAAAGAGTTCTTAAATTTTATGTAGATCCTGTCTTAGCATAAGGATGTGAATCATGGACAAAAGGACAACAGACAAGAAAATCACTGGAGTCTATAGAAATGTGGTTTTACAGAAGAATGTTGAGAATACAAAGGACAGCTAAGAAGAGTAATTAAACGTTCTGAGAGAGGCCAAAGCAAAGAAAGAACTAATATCCAATATTAGGAAAATATAATCATACATTTTTTTGGCCATGTAATGAGAAGAGAACAGTTGGAATATATTGTAACAACTAGGAAAATTGAGGTACGAACAGATAGAGGAAAGCAAAGAGAAAAGATACCGGCAGCTTAAGAGAATGGCTTGGCAGAAGGTCAACAACATAAATTATAAATAACTGTCGAGATCGAAAGTTGTGGAGAGACATGATCACCTACGCCAGTAGGGACGGTACATGATGATGATGATCCTAGTAATTCGTTGTAATCTTCTGATAAACCATATCTCATATGCATCTACTCCATTGTTCTCTGTAATTTATGCTGGATTACTTTTTATTATTGTTAGTTTTGACATGGCAGCACTCCGGGTAAACTCATAGGTACTCAATCACTTTCAGCAGAGTAGATGACTATGCATATTCAATGATTGTTTCGGTAGCTTGCCGGTCATACCCACATCTTGATCACTCTTATCATTTTACTACTTTACTTTTTCCACGCGTTTGAACTAAATCATTGTATGTGAGATTGAGTGCCTAGTAAAACTGGAGGCGGATTTAAAAAATAAAAAATAAATATGTCTTACTTTGTGCAAGTAACGGAATTAATTGACAGTTATCTTGAGAAATGGTTGATAAAGTACATTTAATGAAAGAAAATAAAGTAATTTGTTCGTGTAAAACGACATAATGGAATAAAAAAAAATAATTATGGAGGGCATAATTCCAATTTGACGAGGGATAGTAAGACCTAAGGGATGATATCACAGTTAAGCTGAGCTGGAATTGATTGCTGCGGACGCTGGACATCTTACACGGGATAGATAGAATCTGAGAGTAGCAGTTGTGGTGGTCTTGTTACAACAGGGACAAATTAGAGGATGAGGATGTGGATGACGATGATGAGGATGATTTTGCTGATGAGAAGGAGGAGGATGATGAGGACGATGATGAGAAGGAGGATGAGGAGGATGATGATGACGATAATGATGATGATGAGGAGGAGGAGGAGGAGGACGGTGATCATGATGAGGAGGAGGATGATGATTAAGAGGAGGATGATGCTGATGAGGAGAAGGAGGCGGATGATGATGATGAGGAGAAGGAGGCGGATGATGATGATGAGGAGGAGGATGATGATTATGAGGAGGATGATGCTGATGAGGAGAAGGAGGCGGATGATGATGATGATGAGGAGTAGGAGGCGGATGATGATGAGGAGGAGGAGGAGGATGATGATTATGAGGAGGATGATGCTGATGAGGAGAAGGAGGCGGATGATGATGATGAGGAGGAGGAGGATGATGATGAGGAGGAGGAGGGTGATGTTGAGTATGAGGATGATGTCAACTAGAGATGTCAAAGAGACAGAAACAATTTGACACAATATCAGACTACTACAGAGAGTGGGAATCTGGGTGGCTGAGTAGTTAGTGCGCTCGCTACCTGATCACAAGAGTCTTGAGTTCAATTCTCAGAAGTTTCGTATCGACAGGGCTCCAGGCTACACCCAGCCTCTAATGAGTACTATGATTTTTATGTGAAGAAAATGCAGCCGGGCGTAACACCGACCTTATCACCATAAAAATA
Organism: Megaustenia siamemsis; assembly: GCA_032433765.1. Lineage (NCBI taxonomy): Eukaryota > Metazoa > Mollusca > Gastropoda > Stylommatophora > Ariophantidae > Megaustenia > Megaustenia siamemsis. The sequence goes on along the minus strand of JAVIAB010000088.1, from coordinate 56,268,404 downwards.
TTCCGTGGTCATGGAAAAATAGGGTCACTTACACATATCACATACATACCACACATATAGTAAAAAAAAAAAGGTAAAGTGTCCCGTCACGCCATGTGGCGTATGTGGAATATTGTGTTCGTTACCATATTTTCTACAGATTGATTTTTGAGGTAATGTGGTCGGTATTATGCCCGTGCCGCTTTACTTTCCCTGAAAAAATATCCGGTACCCATTTTAGGCTGGGGGGACCTGGAAGCCGTCGATCAGGATCGAACCCGACCTCTTGCCCTTAGTAGCCCAGTTGACTAACCACTGAGCTATCGCGGCTACCCATAACACATATATAACACCATATATCCCATACCCCTAGCAAGACATGGAGGGTATATTTGCTTGTTATACTTTTACTTGAATGACATGGTTGAAGTCAACAGCTGCTGTTATAATTGAATAAATAAAGGAGGTAGTGAAAGTTATAGAGAGACATGATCACTTACGCCAGCAGGCACGATGTAGTATAACGATGATATATGACAGTCTCAGTAATTATGAAGCTGAAATATTATATTCTACCTTTGATAAATGAACGCATATCTTACCAGCAGCAGAGAAGGCCAGAACAAAGCACAGACCAAATCTGAACATTGTGAAGTCTCGCCCTAGATCTCGTTGCCGAGTTCAGTTTGTACTGGGAAGAGTCCTGTGTTTTTATACTCAAGAGAACTGCTATCAAGCCAGCGATTATCAGCTTTTCGTAAGGACCCAAGTACCAACAGGGCATAGGATGGAAGCGATCGGCGACACATAGCTGACTGCTGAGTAGTAAATCAGAGCACATCGATATCTACTACACTCTTCCCCTAAAGAAACCAGGATAAAAAGTAACTAATCTGCTAAAGAAGAAAGAATTGAAGAAGAAACGCTATCTAGCGCTCAATAATGCCTTGCTGAAGTCGAACATGTTTGATAGAAAGGAATGTATCACAGCCAATGTTTTCTACAAGTGTTTTTTTTCCCCAACAGCAGAAAGGAACTTGTGATGTTTAGAGGAAAACTATTTACATGGAAAGCTGTTGCACAACTTCGACTGTCTTCTGCAGTAGTTCAGCTCACGTTTTCAATAAAAACTACCTTCGTCTTGAGTATTTTATGAACAAAATAAAATAAATTACAGGCCTATGTCTACCTGCAGTTGGAAATCCACCCAGACTTTAGATAGAACATTTAATTAACATAAAAATAAATGTCTACGTGGCATCTAAAACTTAAGCTGGAAATATTTTTCCAACGAACGGATAAGGAAGGGGTTGGAAAAACATCGGTCAATCGCTGAGAATGAATGAAACAAGACTCCAACGTCAAGCATTCATGTGAAAACCATCTGGTAGAAGAAACAAGGCAGACCAAGAGAACACCTACGCAGAACAATTACTAAGGATATTTTACTAGGGATATCTATAAACATGTAGTTATATTGTGTGTATAAATCCTTATATATATTTTTGTATTGTTGTTTGTTGTTTCAGCTGAAGGCCTGCTTGGCCGAAACGTCGAATTTTGTTTTGTTACTCACTCACGTAAAGCTGTTACCATACTACTTTTGTGTTCTTTTTAGAAACTGTTATTATCTATAAACATCTTGTTTCACTCGGTACTTTTATATATTTCTTCCTAAGTACATACATACATATATATATATATATATATATATATATATATATATGTATAACACATATTGTACAAAAGAAGTGAGATGCAGAATGGCTCAGGCAAAAGCAGCTTCCCAAAAATGAGGAAGATACTATGCAATCCATTTTTGACAATAGAAACAAGAAAAAGAGTTCTTAAATGTTATGTAGAGCTATTCTTAACATCATTATAATTAAGTACCGAACCTACTGGCGTACGAGATCATGTCACTCCACAACTTTCGATCCAGACAGTTCTTTATCATTTCTGTTGTTGACCTTCTGCCAAGCCATTCTCTTAAGCTGTCTGGTATTTTCTCTCTTTATTTCCCTCTATCTCTTTGTCCCTCAATTTTCCCAGTTGTTACAATATATTCCAGTTGTTTTGTTCTCATTACATGGCAAAAAAATGATGATTGTTTCTTCCTAATATTGGAAACTAGCTCTCTTTTTGCTTAAGATATGCAATATATATAGATGTAAATCATGGACAATAGGACAACAAACAAAAAATCGCTGGAGCCTGTAGAAATATGGTTTTACAGAAGAACGTAGTATACCATGGACTGCTAAGAAGAGTAATGAAAACGTTCTGAAAGAGGCAAAGCAAAAAGACAACTAATTTCCAATATTAGGAAGGAACAATCATGATTTTTTAGCTATGTAATGAGAAGAGAGCAGCTGGAATATATTGTAACAACTGGGAAAATTGAGGGACGAAGAGATAGAGGGAAGCAAAGAAAAAAGATACCAGACACCTTAAGAGAATGGCTTGGCAGAAGGTCAACAACAGAAATTATAAATAACTGTCGAGATCGAAAGTTGTGGAAAGACATGATCACCTTCGCCAGCATGCTTGGTACTTGATGATGATGATTATATATATATATATATATATATATATATATATATATATATATATGTATATATAGGGACTTCCGTTGTAAAGATGGTGGATCTAGGTCACGATCTCTCGATCGCTGCAGAAAATGCATTCGGGATCTGATTAATATCGGTTCTCCATTGCACTTTTCTGCATTAAAATAAAAATGATGATTTACATATTACATCTGCGCCGCTTAAGCGAAGTCGCACGCCGGTAACAGTCCCTTTTTGACAAATCAAGTGTTGTGAATGAGACCTTCCACCGTCTAGACTTGATCTGCGCTTTATGTCACATTGGTGCTGTTCATGACCGTTGTTGGAATTCCTTGACGCAAGTTATTTCCATGTTACTCATTAATGTAAACTACTTCGTCAGCCGCAGTTTTATCTCTTAAGGGAATTTGCACCGTGTTTTGTTTGTCGTAGGCTGCATTCACTAGAGTAATCAGGTATCTAAAGGGAGCGAAATTGTTGTGTGCGACATTGTTGTGTGCTACGTCATCGTAATGGCTCATCGTATATCCCTAGACCATCCGTACGCTAATCTTACGGTCTGTTGTTTGATGTGGGGGGGGGGGGGTAATCTGACGATGAAATGTGTGTCTATATGTTTGGAATTGGAGTCAACAACGATGGCCTAACATCATCAAGCGCTATACATTTTTTAAAAATACGGCGATCATCATTTTCAAGAGGACGTGAACTTCCGGTACATGGTGGATAGACGGCGGCAACAATTGAAGGCTACGCATGAAAAGTGTCCCTTGTTGCAGTTTCCTTATATTCCAAGTCCGGCTTGTTGCATGAGCTACTGAGTTAAGTGCACTGTGCACACCGTGATCTGTGTGTATCATCCGTTTTGACCATGTTTTTTATTCCAATTGTTTACCATGATTTATGCTATCGTATGACAGGGAACAGTTGGCTGTGTTCACTTTCTGCGCGGTTTTGTCTTATGTATTTTGGCGTGTGCTGAGACTGCTAGGATGGGGACTACAGTTACCTTTCTTTGTTTGGGAGATGAGATATTAATTTGGATGATTACGCTGGCACGGGCGGTGAGCAATTATGGATTTTAATTCGTTTGCAGTGATACCGGGGCCTTCCATAACGAGATAACAAAATAACCAAATATATATATATATATCTCTCTCTCTCTGCGTTCAGGACTCAATCAGAGTAAGGATTCCAGACTCTCATATGAAGTCAGCTGTCAGGCTAAGTGTGTTGATCGCCCCCACAGACAGAACATCACAATTAGAGTCTGTCAGATCCACTCTGACTGAACACCCGTTAATACGTTGCACTGTGTTCTGCGCCTGTGGCCCAGTGCATCCGATTTCAGCCAGCATTTTTTCAGGTTTGTTTTCCTTAGCCTTTGATTGTCCCCAATCTTCCTGCAAGGCAGCAGTTGATCTTTTCTGTCGGGGGATTCTGCCCTTAAATGGTCGGCCTTCCCAGGTTTACGAGCACCATCTGCCCGAGTCACTAGAGGTGACTAACACAGACATGCGACTTGTAATATGAGGAAACTGCAACAAGGAACACATTTCATGCATAGCCTCCATTTGTTCCCGCCGCCTATCCCCATATACCGGTAAGTCACGTCCTCCCGAAAATGATGATCATCGTAGCACTTGATGATGTTAGGCCATCGTTGATGACTCCAATTCCGAACATATAGACACACAGTCAGTCGTCAATTTATTCTTGTTGCACATCAAACAGCAGACCGTAAGATTTGCGCACGGCCGGTTTAGGGAACCAAAACGATGACGTAGGACACAATGTCGCCAAACTCATAATCTCGATACCTTTAGACTTATGTCTGATTACTCAAGTGTAAACAGTCTACGACGAACAATACACGATGGCGGATCTAGTCCACGTCCTCTCGATCGCTTCTGAAAATGCACCCAAGGTCTGATTAATTTCGGATCTTCATTGCACTTTTCTGCTTAAAAGTCAAAATGATGATATGCTTGATACATCTGTGTCGCTAAGACGAGGTCGTAGGTCGACAACAGTCCGTTTTTTGACGAATCAAGTGTTGTGAGTGAGACATTTCACCGTCCAGACTTCATCTGTGCTTTACGTCACATTAGTGCTGTTCAAGACCGTTATTGGGATTCTTTGACGCAAGTTATTTCCACGTTACACATTAATGTAAACTACTTCGTCAGTCGCAGTTTTGTCTCTTTGGGGAAGTTGCTTCGTGTATATATATATATATATATATATATATACACTAGTAGCCTCCGTCAGTCATAGTTGACTATGGATTTTTCAGCGCCCCTAGAAATGTTATTTTTTCCTTTCTTTTCTTTTGCCGTGTATTCTCTTTCTTCATGAATCTGTCTGCTTCTTCTTTGAGGTGAACCTTTAGAGTGTGTTTCCAGAGATTGCGGTCTGCAGCTATGTCTTCCCATGCTGCAGGGTTTATGTTCAGAATCTTCATGTCGCGTTTACACACATCTACAAATCGAAGTTTTGGACGCCCCCTAGTTCTTTTACCATATGCCAGTTGTCCGTAGAGTATATCTTTCGGTATGCGGCCATCTTTCATACGGTGTACATGGCCAAGCCAGCGTAACCTACGTTGTTTGAGCAGCGTGTAGATATTCGGTAAGCCTGTGTAAGTCATGACCTCAACTTTTGTCACTTTATCCTTCCAGGTGATACCAAGAACACGGCGTAGACATCGCATATGGAGTGCATTTAGCCTCCTCTCCTGCTTTACATAGGTTGTCCAAGATTCGCTGCCATACAGGAGAGTACTAATTATGCAGGCATTGTACACTGCGACTTTTGTTTTAATTGTCAGTTTGCTGTTTTGTCAGACACGCTTAGAAAGACGGGCAAAGGTGGTAGAGTTTCTTAATTGTTGGTTTCACTTGTGTGGCAGGTGTGGATGGTATCCTGTCGACACCAAAATGGCGATTTTGGAGTGTCCTCTCCAGGGCGCGAGCTAGGGCAGAAAAAGAAAGAGACAAGTTGTTGCCCATGCAAGATGTTTCTTCACTCCACACAGCTGAGCGGTCCAAAGGTCAAGCAGGGCAAGAACAGTTTGGTGCCAACTGCGCCGCAGGAGTTGCCAGAGCAATGTTGAAATCATTTATATATATAGGGAGCCGGGATAACCCAGTGGTTAGTGAACTGGACAAGATGTAGGACAAGATGTAGGGTTCGATCCCAACCGACGGCTTCCGGGTTCACCCAGTATTTAATAGGTACCGGATTTTTTTCTGGGAAAGTAAAGCGGCATGGGCGTTATACCGACCACATTACTCTAAAAATTATGTGTCTGTAAAATGTAAGGTCACTAACACCATATTCCCTATACGCTACTTTGCACTTTATTTTTTTTTAATTTATAAACAATTTTTTTGCGTTCGCCAGCTTTCACCTCTGACGAAGCCTCTTGTCACTTGGAACTGAATTTTGCGTGTTAATCCGTTTTTTTCCCTGAAAGCCGTGTGCACAGGGATCCCATGCCGCACAGGGAAATAACTCCGTCTTAGGCGGCACTGCTGAGACCAGGGGTGGTTGCCACAGAGAAAAATCATAAATAAAAAACCTTAACTGGTGAAGCCAGGATTTGAACTTACAACCTCTCTGTCTCGAGACCGGCGTATAGACAGGCAGATAGATAAAGATAGACAAACATACAAGCAGGCAGACAGACATGCAAGCAGATAGACATGTAGGCAGACAGACATGCAGGCAGACAGACATGCAGGCGGAGCTATGGGTCGTTCTTGAGCTCGGTATTTGATTTATCACTACTAACGTACTGTCACGCACTATCTTTTCAAGTCTACAATACTTCAATAACACAGGCCGACTGAGCTGGCTATATTCAACGGAAGAAGGAGGTTTATGTTTATGTTAAAGAACAAGCGGTCCTATATCACTAGCTCGAGTGAAGAGAAGAAATCAACTTTGCGACCTGAAACACTACCTTGAGATTGAGTTATTGAGCTATTTGTGGGTCATCATCATTGCACCCCAAACATGTCCATAGGTGCTCAGATCACCTCCTCAGTTATTGAGTTATTTGTGGGTCATCATCATTGCACTCCGAACATGTCCATAGGTGCTCAGATCACCTCCTCAGCAAGTCCCGCAGTGTCCAGCGACTGACGACTCCAGTTCTGTGTTGGTTGATTAGTCTTCTTATACATCCACCAAGTTTCTCGTTTCTGGTTGTATCCATCTTAACTCCCATCTCTTTCATCCGAAGGAGTGACGTGGGTTCATGGTTGCCGAAGTCCTGAGCCCTTTCCACATCTTGGAGAGGGCATTGATGATGTCAGCCCGATCAATTGGTTGACCGTCTTCATTGACATTTCAGCTAGCCAGCCTGTCCGCTCTTTCATTTTCCCGTACACCCGCATGTCCTGAGACGTAGAAAAGGGTGACTTTACGTATTTTGTTTGGACTTTCGAAATGACTCTACCCATTGCATGCGTACAGAGCCCGCCTCCACTTTTCTTATCATGCACATCGAATCACTCAGTATACAGGCATGGGTTTAGTCTTGTGACTCTAACCAGTTGAATGCTCTGGTCACTGCCATCACCTCTATCGTCATGCTACTCGAGGTCATAACGTATACAACACTGTATTTTTATTATTCTGCCTGCCGAGCGTGCTATAAATTCCCATGCACTCCTATGGTGTCGGATTACGGATCCGTCTGTATAGATGACTGCATATTTCTCATTCGTGTCATCTCTACGATGTATCTATAGGATTATCATCAAGTACCATGCTTGGTGGTGTAGGCGATAATGTCTCTCCACAACCTATTATCACTACAATTGTTTATCAATTATAACCATAACTTCCTTCAAAACCATTATCTTAAACTCCCTTTTCTCTCCGTTTCTCTCTATTTCTCCGCCCATCTCCTTTCCACCTATCACAATATATTCCAGCTGTTCCTTTCTCACAACATGGCCACCAAAAATAATTGGTATTTCCTGTTCCTTCTGACGTTGGCAACACGTTTACTTTTCTTTTTTTTTCTGTTGCTTCTTATAGAAAGTCCTTGATACTCTCCTCAGCTGCCCGTGGTGTTCATTCTTAATTTGTTTATGTAAAGCCAAATATCTGCAGACTCTAACAAGTCTCTTCTCTCTCTCTCTGTCTCTGTGCCCCCACCTCTCTCTCTCTCTCTCTTTCCCTCTCTCTCTTTCCCTCTCTCTCTCTATTTCTCTTCCCTTCCACTTTTTCCCTTTCTAGCGTCTAGAACGATACAAAGCTCTAGCTCTTGCCCTTCTGGTAACTTCAACCAATGTCAATTATTGTTCTTGCAGCATTTCTCAAATGTTCTCAGTCCATCTTACTTCGAGCCCACAATGGACTCTCCTTCCATCTATAATTAATCTTCTCCCATGTTTCTCTAGCACGTTCTAACAGACTGCCATCTTTGTCCGTCTCATGAGGTTTACTTTCCCTCTAATTTCCTCAACGAGTAGTTTTCATTCTAATGACCTTAAACTGACCCTGTATTGTAATGGTATACGGACTACGTTCGACAACCCGTGTTCGATTCCCGCTGCAAGCAGTGTGAGTTGTACTCGTGGTTGGAAAAAAAAAACCCACGGTCGGGGAGGAACTCATTTATGGCTAGCCTCTCTCCAAGGCAGATAAGATGAATTAAGACAATATGGTGGAATCTTTTATTGATCAAGAAAAGGCGTTCGATAGGGTGGACAGAGAACAACTGTGGTCCGTATTGCCTTTGTACGGAGTGAGTCACCACCTAGTAGAGATATGCAAGAGCATCTATGAAAGTAGTCTCATTACAGTAAGATCTTCAGCAGGCTACTCTAAACATTTCACAATTAACTCCAGAGTAAGACAGGACTGCGTGCTTTCCCCTTTACTTTTCATCATATATATGGACAATATATGCAAATTAGCATGCCCAATCCAATGAAATATACCAACACGGATGATAATAAGCGATAACACAAAAGAGAACGAAATATACGTACCAGAAAACAACAGAAGAGAGGAAGAAATAAATGAAATACTATTTGCAGACGACCAAGTTCTGATACATGAAACAACTGAGGACCTACAAGAACATATCAACAGGCTAAACAACACTTTTAAACAATACAACATGAAGATCAATATAAGCAAAACCGAAGTAATGGCAATAGCGAGAAAGAAAGAAAAACTAAACATCATAATAGATAATACGACTTTGAAGCAAGGAGACAAGTTTAAATATCTGGGTAGCACGTTAACACAAGATAATAACCAAGAGACAGAGATAGATATAAGGTGTAACAAAGCATGCCAAGTTATAGGCCAAGTATCAACACTATTGAAAAACAAAGCAATAACTACGGAAGCAAAAAGGGCAATATACAAATCAACTTTTCTACCAACTCTGAGTTATCAGTGCCAGAATTGGACGCTGGACTCTAGAACAATAAGAAAGATAACGACTACCGAAATAAAATGTGTCAGAAGAATGACAGGAAACAGCTTAAGGGACAGAGTAAGAAACACTGACCTGAGGAAGAAACTCGAAATTGAACCAGCCATCGAATTCATAAAGAAACAACAGATAAATTGGTTCGGCCACATAACAAGATAAAAAGAACTAACAATGACTCAAAGAGCCTTAAATAAACGCTACGAAAACGCCAGATTAAGAGGAAGATCGAGAAAGAGATGGATAAAGGGAATACTAGAGTCACTAGAAGGGATAACATCAGAAGAGGCCAACAGAAGAGCAAAGAATCGCAGATTGTTTCTCCCCTCGACGCCAACGGCAGCAGAGCAAGGATAGAAGAAGAAAAAAAGAAGATGGAAACTAAAAATGGACGGCAACAAAAATTACGTGAGCCAGTTTTGGGTCTAGGGCTAAAATGATGAAAGAAGCGGTAGTTAGCCTTTGAGAAGAGACAGTCGAGATTTAGATTAAATTCGAGAGATACGAGGGACATACATTCTTAGAGACAGTTGAGAACTTTACTAGGATTTCAAGATTAAGAGGAATTCAGTGATGTTTTAGCAAAAGTTTATTCCGAAGATTTATTTCAAGGGAATTGTTTAGCTACAGGTAGATATGTCAAGCCTCCAAAGAGATCAGTGTTTATTAAGGAAATCAAGGTTAGCAATACACAGTTTGATAGAGAAGTAATATTATCGTGTGTGTGTAATTTTATGCTGCGTACAATACGTTATGTGGATGTAATTAAATAACTAGGGAGAGTGTCAATGTGTAGACGTGGGGGTTGAGATACCACGAGAAAGGAGAGCAAGGAAGAAAGCGGGAGTGTCCGAGGTGAATGACAAGCAACCGGAAACAATAATAGTATCCACGAAAAAGAGAAGAGAAAAATATGAAACAGACTATCTCGAGATTTGCAGGGGTGTAAAGCGTGAGTTCCGAAATAGTTGACAAGCAACCGGAAACGAAAATAGAGTCCACGAGAAAAATATGAAACAGACTATCTCGAGATTTACGGGGGTGTATTAGTCGAGAAACTAAACACGTGGATCGATTTGATTGGAGGAGCCGACAAATATTTAAAGAGGAGACACAAAGAAACGGGATGATTTTCTAGGAGAACATCAGAGATAGCACATGCGTAAATGTAGAGAGTTCTGATCAGTCATAGATGAAACATCGAGGATTAGGTTAGGAGTTTCCAGAGAATTAAAGTCCACGAGATGAATAGAATAAGTATTTTAGAATTAGACTTGAGGAGGTCGTTCAATGGGGAACGGTCTCCGCTTAAGTGAGTAGATAAGTAGAGAAGTGTGTAGAATCCTAGGGCCCAGTGGCGAGTAACATTGTTACTGGGCAGCGTGTGAATGACCTTATTACCAACATTGGTCATGTTAACATGTTAAACGCGTCGCCCATGGATTGGGCTGTGAAATAAAGACTGTTTTCATAAAAGTGTTCTAATTTGGTGTGTCCAACAGTTAGCAGATCACGCCTGGCGAGGAAAGACTTGGGAACGTTAAAGGAAAGAAACGAAAAGTCGCGGACACAACACAAGTCGAAGTACAAAACATCATACTCTAGCACGGGGCACGTTATAATGTGTTGGGGTTTCCCAAGCGAGAGAATATCCTGCTTGACCAAAATCCAGGAGGCCAGTAAGGTCAGAGCCAACGTGCAAGTGTGTCGCCTGTCATATTGCACGGCCAGAGACCAGAGCAGCTGAGTAGCAGCAGCTGATTCACGAGTGATTCACCAGTGTATCAGCTGTAGCCATCCAAAAGTAGCTGTCCGTGTAGCTGTCAAAGATTTGTCAGCTGTCCGTGTAGCTGTCAAAGATTTGTCAGCTGTCCGGTTCCGGTGATCGAAGAAACGTCAAGAAATCGCCATCCAACACCAGCCAAACGAATAAAACACTCCTCCTGAGTCAAAACGCCTTCTCCAATGATTAAAAATAAAACCATCTTCCTGATACATTAGCCCTTCCTAATATCAAGAACTATTTCTCTGATACAATATAACAACGGCGGTAGCCAAGACACGAAAACAGAATTTCTATTAAGGATCTAGGCCCTGATCTAGATTGATAGATGAGACAATAGTAATGACTGATTTTCTAAATATACAATCAAGATATTTATCTAGATGATTTGTGAAGTGTAACTAAAGAACTATGTGAACAAACCTTGGTACGACACCTTCACGACACCTTCACGACACCTGATGTCACCTTATGAAGTGTCAACACAACTGTTGTTCAGAATATTTGAAGTCGCAGTTTCTGCGTTGTGAATTAATCACACTGTGTTGAGCACGTGGTAGAAGGTTAATTACCAGGATTGTTTGGAATCTTCTATTCTTTATCCATTGTGCGTAATTAATCATGTTGTACTGTCACTGTTACAAGCCTATCAGTGATTCTTCTTCAATCTATAATTCATCTCGCCATGTTTCTGTAGCACCTTCCAACAGATTGCTTTTGTCCGCCCTTCGATGTTTACTTTCCCTGTAACGTCCCCAATGTTTTCTAAATACTTTAAACTGATCGTGTTGTTAGTGTGCTCGCCTGCCTCCCTTCCCCCCCCCCCCCCCCCCCACTCGCCCCGCCTACAAAGAAAACAAACATTTACATTTTTTACGAATGTTCCATACACTTTATTTATAATTGTAACAAATTAATTCGTTTGTTTGCAATAAAAAAAAAAATCTGCTATTTCTTTGAATTTGTTGTTATTTCCACAAACACCAGATTTTGTTTCCAAAATTGCCTGTTGTTTCCCCTTTGCTTCAGCTTCATGCCTCCACCGAAGATAAAAATAGCTCTAGGAAATTATCATTTTCAAAATGTTTTTAATTTGTTTCAATTTTGAAATATTTCTCTTTTTGTTTCCCTCAAATTATTTGTAACTATTCTGTTAACAAACAAAGTTTAAGTTCAAATCAATTTGCTATTCGGTGGATGCGAGTTCTAAAGACAAACTTGACCCCAGGGTTCAAGACAAATTGCTGAGCCCTCCGCTAGAGAGTGAGAGAAGTAGATGACATCCTGGGCACTTGTTACAATTCTTGCCATTTCTTTATATCTAGTTATTTCATTAGTCTTGACAAATTTTGTTGAACGATCGCAAATATTGTTTCTAATAATTTCATGTTACTGTTACCATTTGTGTTTTCTATAATATAGTTCAAGGTTTGCAGAAGAAGAAAGTAAGAGCCAATCAGGATGCGTAGTTTCCTTCCGTCTAAGCATCTGGTAGGGAAGAGTCTAGATGTACTTGAACACCCTTCTGTCCATCCATAATGACGTCATTCTCTGTGGAACACAAAGTTTCAGATAACAGACGCAAGTTTTTTGTTTAAAATAAACAGTCAGGTATCCTTGTTTTTATTAAGCTCATGTGTTTTATATACTCGCGGAATCAAGTAAGGGTACACCACTCTTTAGGTTGCTGTTCAGTTGTTATTAGATGGGATCGATTACATGTTTGCGCACAGTTTGGTAGAGTAACGAATAAGAAATAAAGTGATCAGTTCGATTTCTTTGGAATTGTCATTAAACAACAAAAATACTCCTGTTTGTGTTGCACCCCCTCACAAAAATTTAAATCATCATTTCAGTATCACGTATGACCTCCTTGAGCTGTTATTACTGCTTGATAGCGCCTTCTCATCGAGCCAATGACACGTTGAATACGATGATTGGGGATGTTTTCCGTTCTTCTTCCAACGCTTGGGTCAGTTGATGGTGATTTCACGAGGAATTCGTTTTCTTTGCACCCTACGATCTAGTTCGTCACATACGTGATCAATGGGAGACAAGTCTGGGGAAACAGCTGCCGATGTCGTAAGACATCGATCTGATGTTGAAAGTGATCCCTGACCACACGTGGTCAGTGGGAGACAGGTCTGGGAAAATAGCTGGCTACATCGATCTGATTTTGTTGAAGATGATCCCTGACCACACGTTCCACATGTGGACGAGCGTTGTGTAGTATCATGCCTGGTATTTTCATTGAAGAAATGATGTACAATGGGGTGTTATGATTTTATCTCTGTATCGTCATGTTGCCGTTGATGATGGTAAGATTCCTTCTGGCTGTATATGAAATTCCAACCCAGACCACCACAGTGCCTACTCTCATCCTGTCTCGCTGTAAAACACAATATTAGCATAACCTTCTCCTTGGCGCCTGTACTACACCAAACCACGACCATCATTGCCTTGCAAACAGAATCTTTCACATTAGAGAACAGAATCCGTCTGTTGGAGGTGTTGGAGTCATGGCATGTGCTGTCTGGACCAAGCCACGCGACCGTGTTCGCCATAGGGCGAACTGTTATTACTGGTGTGACAGCAGGTCTATGAGGTAAGAGATGTGCCTCTCTGAGCCTGTTCTAGACTATTCAGCTTGACACACGTCTTAGATCTGGACTGTCTCTGGCAATCCTTGTTGCTTGGAGAATCCTGTTACGAAGGTGCATGAGGCGCAGGTAGCGTTCTTGCGCTGGCGCGGTTGCTCGTGGTCGATCTCTTCTGTGGCGATCAGCAATGGATCAATGCGGTTGAAACGGGCTAAAAAGCATGTTATTGTGTTCTTGTGAACATTGAACTGCTGAGATACTGCTAATACAGTCGATCCAGCAGTTCACATCCCTATAGCAAGTGCATGTTGTTGTTGGGTCAATCTTGGAATTGTGAAAAAAAAGATGTTTCTGGTAGATTTTTTTTTTGCCTCTTTCTTTCAACGGTTACGTTTTGATCATTATCATCGAGTATCATCTCCGCAACGAAGGTTGGCTACCATGGGCCGTCATTCTGCTCTGTCTCTTGGTTTGATGGTGTAGGTTGTCATAGACTGGTTTGTCCTCTTTTGAATATACTTGTCCATGTTAGTCTTGGTCTGCCTCTGCCTCTTTTACCTTGTATTTTCCCCTCCAGGATTACTTTTAATAGGCTGTTGTATCTTTTAACATGGCCCAAAAATCGCATTTGTCTTGTTTGAATTGTGTTTAGTAGTTCTCTTTTCATTTTTAGTTGTTTTAAGACTTCATCGTTTGTTTTCTTTTCCTTCCATCCAATTCTACCTATTCTTCTATATATCCACATTTCAAAGGCTTCAATTCTCAGTTCTGTTTTCTTGTCTAATGTCCATGTTTCTGCACCATATAGGAATATTGAGAAGACACAAATTCTTGCTATTCTCAGTTTTAGCCCTGGTGTTATTTATTTTGATGTTAGTATGTTCTTCATGACATTAAAATTACTTTTTGTCATTCCTATTCTTTTATTTATTTCAGTTGTACATTTTCCATCACTGGTTATAATATGTCCAATGTAGTTGTAGCTGTGAACTTTCTCCAGGTCTATTTCTTCTATTTTGATATCCACTTGTGGGTTTTGAGTATTTTTTTTTTTGTTTATGATCATAGTTTTAGTCTTTTTGATATTCATATCTAGTCTATATTTTTGCTAGTCATGTTTATTTCATTAAGTAATTGTTGTTAGGATTTTCTGCTAGTAGTACAGTATCTCCTGTATGTTACCGGGGCCTCGTTATGAGGAAAGTAAAGAATAGTGACACTGTGACCTTCCAGGCATGTCGTAAGAGGCGATTAAGGAGCTTGATCGATGGCTTGACAAGCTGTCAGTGTAAAAAAGTATTGTTATGGCAACAGTGATAGATTTTAGAAGCAGTGATCTCAGCAAAATGTGCCATTTTGGCACGCAAGGTTTCTGTTTTTGAGATTGTGGTTCTGCCCTATGTGCCGTCTTCGGTTCGAAAGGACAATAGATAGATAGTACAGTATTGTCAGCATATCTTAGGTTATTGATTATCTTTCTATTAATTTGTAGGCCTGGCATCTATGTGATGTTTTTAAAGATTTTGAGTAAAGCCATTCTGTTCTAAAAGCAAAGTCAAAAGGTCCATGTTGTGCAAATTTTCTTAAGTTAATTTGTATGTGTCCATGTTGCTATGATCTCATTGAGGAACAAAACCAACAACACAGTTTGAAGACACTTACAGTTGACAAGATCACGTCTGATAACCGGCCGTACGCTAATCTTAAGGCCTGTTGTTTGATGTGCGAAGGGGATAATCTGACGATGAACTGTGTGTCTATATGTTCGGAATTGGAGTCAACAACGATGGCCTAACATCATCTAGTGCTATACATTTTTTAAAAATACGACGATCATCATTTTCAAGAGGACGTGAACTTCCATGGTATATGGTGGATAGGCGGCGGGAACAATTGAAGGCTATGCATGAAAAGTGTTCCTTGTTGCAGTTTCCTCATATTCCAAGTCCGGCTTGTTGCAGGAACTACTGAGTTAAGTGCTCTTTGCACACCGTGAGCTGTGTGTCTCATCCGTTTTGATCATGTTTCGATATTCCAATTGTTTACGATGAGTGATGATATCGTATGACAGGGAACCGTTGGCTGTGTTCACTTTCTGCGCGGTTTTGTCTTATGTCTTTTGGCGTGTGCTGAGACTGCTGCGATGGGGACTGCAGTTACCTTTCTTTGTTTGGAAGATGAGCTATTAATTCGGATGATTCCGCTGGCACGGGCGGTTGAGCAATTATGGATTTTAATTCGTTTGTAGTGATACCGGGGCCTTCCATAAACCAAATAACCAAATTTTTAAAGATTTTCTCAGTGTATAGATTGAACAAGCTTGGTGATAGGATGCATCCCTGTCTTACTCCTCTTTTTAAATCAATGGATGTAGAGTTCTCTTTGTTATATCTTATTATTGCTGTTTGCTCCCAGTATAGATTACATATTAGTCGTATGTCCATGCCATCTAAATGTTTCTCTTTTAGGCATTCTATAAGTTGTTTGTGGTGTTCTCTATCAAAAGCTTTGGTGTAGTCTATGAAGAAGGCGTATATTTGTTTGTTTACTTCTGTGTACTCTTACGTTTTCAGATGTCTATAATTAGAGCTACCTACTTACCTCCGGGCCATCTGTTCTCAGTTCTTCCCAATAGGTCTGGGTACGCGATTTCTCTAGAATTGTTAAATGATTTCTGCTTCATTTTCTGACAATTGTTGATATTTTATTATGGAAGTTTAATAATATAAGAGAATTAGAGAACCATCGGGTCGCATGTCTTTTACAGAATGTTGCATTCGTCAGAGCCCGACGGAAAAAAAATCTGTTTCTAGCCAGTTCTCCAACTTCTTCTGTTGTCAAGTTCAAGGTCTATATGATAACTGGAAACCACTGTGTCTTTTATAACGTTGCTATAGTTACTTTCCACAATGAGATCGTGGTTATAAACCAGTTCTTTTCAATATCTAAGACTTCATATTAATTATATTTAGAGCAAGATAAACATCCAATTGTGTGGACATTTACAAACATTAGGGAATATAAGAATAATAATATAATAGAAGATTGACACACTGCAAAGGGTTCCGAGATTTAGTAGCAATATATAAATAGTGAAAGAAAGCAATAAAAAATGATCTCAGTCTGGAAAGTAAGAAACAGAAGTAATGGTCATATCGAAGAAACAATCATCACCATCATGCAGCATAAAAATAAACAGGACAAATCTGAAACAAGTGCAATGCGTCAAATACTTGGGCACAATAATAACATCAGATAGAAGATGAATCACAGGAATAACAAAAAGAATAGCTCAGGTCAAAATAGCATTTCAGAAAATGAAAATCGTCGTATGCAATAAATATATGTAAATAGAAGTGAGAAAAAGAGATCATCGGTGCTATATAGAACCAATTCTGACATATGGAAGCGACTCATGGACAGCAGATAAACAAATGAAAAGACGATTAGAGGTCACAGAGATGGGATTTCTCAGAAGAATATTGAAAGTTCCCTGGACAGCTAAAATGACCAATGAGGATGTTCTTCAAGAGGCAAATACAAAAACGGAGCTCCTAAAAAACATAAGAAAGAAACAAAGTCAACATTTTTCGGGCACATCATGAGAAGAGGAAAATTTGAATGCTTGGTTACAACTGGTAAAATACAAGGAAAGAGAGATAACAGACGACAAAAAGAGAAAATACTAGATAGCTTGGTGTCAAGGCATGGAAAACAGTCAACAACAGAACTGATACGATGCATTGTGAATAGAAGATTGTAGAAGGACACGATCACCTACGCCAACCGATATGGCACATAATGATGATTGTAGTTAGAGACTGAATGATTTATGCTAACGTCATGATTGTAGTTAGAGACTCAATGATTTATGCTAACGTCATGATTGTAGTTAGAGACTGAATGATTTATGCTAACGTCATGATTGTAGTTAGAGACTGAATGATTTATGCTAACGTCATGATTGTAGTTAGAGACTGAATGATTTATGCTAACGTCATGATTGTAGTTAGAGACTGAATGATTTATGCTAACGTCATGATTGTAGTTAGAGACTCAATGATTTATGCTAACGTCATGATTGTAGTTAGAGACTGAATGATTTATGCTAACGTCATGATTGTAGTTAGAGACTCAATGATTTATGCTAACGTCATGATTGTAGTTAGAGACTCAATGATTTATGCTAACGTCATGATTGTAGTTAGAGACTCAATGATTTATGCTAACGTCATGATTGTAGTTAGAGACTCAATGATTTATGCTAACGTCATGATTGTAGTTAGAGACTCAATGATTTATGCTAACGTCATGATTGTAGTTAGAGACTCAATGATTTATGCTAACGTCATGATTACTGACTCACAGAATGACGACAATTCATCTGCGCGGAAAAGGAGTCGGAGTGAGAAGGCGATTCGGATAGCAGTAATATGTTGAAATCAGATGTGTCAGACCAAAGGGCGCAAATGTTCCGTCGGATAAACGTCGATACAATACAACGTCCTCAGAGAGATTAACGAAGTAAAGCTGATCTTACGAATTCTAGGAATGCTATCCTCCAATGACTGTCCATTAGCAGCTGTCATGCGGATGTTGATTGAATCAGATTGCCACTCTTTGCTGTCAGCAACTATCCAATGACCATCGGTGGTGTGGCTGGCAGTCATCCAGGTGCCCTTTCTTTGAAGCTGTACTGATGTGATCGGGATTCTGAATAAATAACAGGAAAACTTGTACAAGTGTTACATTACATTTGCTGCACATTATTCCATTTGCGTAACCAATTAGTTGATATTTGGAATAATTATTTGATTTCTTCTTCTTCTGTGATCATGGCTCATTCAGACTAGGATTCTGGACTTTCTTATGAAGGCAGCTATCTGTTTAAGTGATTCGGTTGCCCCGTATAATTTCTCTTCCAGGGAGGTGGGTGTGGACCATATTGCTCTTCTCAGGTCTGTGTACTGGGGGCAATCCTGTAGAACATATTTTGTTGTCATATTGTCCAGTGTACAGTGGCATTGGCTGGTAGTAGCTATTTTGAATTTGTTGAACATGTGGTTTCTCATTCTGTTGTGGCCAGTGCGTAGGCGAAGTATGATGACTTGATCCCTCCTTGATAGTTGGATGTATCCGTCCCTCTCGTTATACTTTGGGTGTTCTCGTTTCCATTGTTCATGGTACTGGCCTTTGATGATCGATTTGGCTTCGTCGTAGCTGACCAGATGGTTCTCTTGTGGTAATCTCCCTCCCTCTTTAGCTAATTTGTCTGCGCGTTCGTTTCCGTGTATATTACAGTGTGATGGTATCCATTGGATAACCACTCTAGCTTACTGTTCCTGAGGGTTTTTAGAGCTGTTAGGACTGACAGTGCATCAGTCAGTATCACCAATTTTTTGTGAATGTTTTTATTATTTGATTTAAGTATTTGATTACTTTATTATGCATGCCTGGAATAACAATTCGAGGTCATAATATAAATAATCTAAGGTATGCTGATGATACAGTCCTAATCGCTAAGAGTGAAAATGAGTTACAAGAAATGTTGGACATTATAGTGAAGGAAAGCAAAAATAAAGGACTCAGTCTTAATAGCAAAAAGACAGAGGTAATGGCAACAACAAAGAAAAAGACACTACCTCAGTGCAAAATAAAGACAATTGGAACAATATTAAAACAGGTAAATGAATTTAAGTATTTGGGAACTTTGTTAACCTCGGACAGAAGATGTACAAAAGAGGTGAGATGCAGAATGGCTCAGACAAAAGCAGCTTTCCAAAAAACAGGAAGATACGATGCAATCCATTTTTGACAATAGAAACAAGAAAAAGAGTTCTTAATTGTTACGTAGAGCCAATTTTAACATATTGATGCGAATCATGGACAATAGGACAATAGGCAAGAAAATCACTGGAGTCTGTAGAAATGTGGTTTTACAGAAGAATGTTGAGAATACCATGGACAGCTAAGAAGAGAAATGAAAATGTTCTGAGAGAGGTCAAACCAAAAAGAGAGCTAATTTCCAATATTAGGAAGAAACGATTATCATTTTTTGGCCATGTAATGAGAAGAGAAAAACTGGAATATATTGTAACAACTGGACAAATTGAGGGACGAAGAGATAGAGGGAAACAAAGAGAAAAAATAACAGACAGCTTAAAAGAATGGCTTGGCAGAAGGTCAAAAACAGAAATGATTAATAGCTGTCGAGATCGAAAGTTGTGGAGAGACATGATCACCTACGCCAGCTGGCCCGGTACTTGATGATGATGATGATGATTTGATTACGTTATATACTATCTTTATTACAAACATTATAACTGAAATTCTTAATAACAAAGTGCTTTTTTTTTCTTTATTTTTTCTATCACAAAGAACTGATTTATAAACACCATTCTGCAGAGACAATTATAATATTCTCTATGGCCACGTCAAAGACAAAACGAACTGGAACGAACAATGTAAACTTGGTTGCTGAACGAAGCATCAGGGGCAGACAAAGAAGAAGGTGGCTGCAAGTCATTAAAGAGATCTTGAACATGGTAACAGAAGAAGTGGGAGATTTGGCTAGAGACAGAGATTGTGTTTGTCGATTGTCTATGGTGAATGCAACTTTCGGTGGGACATATGGCTAGAGACAGAGATTCTTTCAGAAGGTCTCTGGTGAATGCAACGCTCTGTGGGAGATCTGGCTAGTGACAATTATTCTTTCAGGTGGGCTGTGGTGAATTCAAAGTTCTGTAAGAGATCTGGCTAGAGGCAAAGATTCTTTCAGGTGGGCTGTGGTGAATTCAAAGTTGTGTAAGAGATCTGGCTAGTGACAATGATTCTTTCAGGTGGGCAGTGGTGAATTCAAAGTATAAAAAAAAATACTGTCTGCCATGTCTACGTTTCATTGAGACACAAACTTGTAGTAATAAAACAAAATGAAGCGAACATTGCTAGGACTAGTTATGACTCAGTAATTTGTATTATCCCTTAATGCTCATCTACTCTTCGTTGCTAACTTTATCCCATGAAATGAAATCACCTGGCATTCCTGACCTGAACCTTGACGTACCACTGGTTGCTGCCTTGGAAGGCGTATTGGAGTTTGCTGTTTCCTACAGGACATTGTACAGCCTGGATGGCAATTTTCCAACGACCGTCTCCCTCCAAAGCAAGATCGACATCACCTCGAAAAATAAATCGTTATTTGTTGGTGGATAAATAATGTTTGTGTAACAGGTGGAAAGTTTGTTGGTGGATAAATAATGTTTGTGTAACAGGTGGAAAGTTTGTTGGTGGATAAATAATGTTTGTGTAACAGGTGGAAAGTTTGTTGGTGGATAAATAATGTTTGTGTAACAGGTGGAAAGTTTGTTGGTGGATAAATAATGTTTGTGTAACAGGTGGAAAGAACAAGAAAGCAGACATAAATAAAAGCAAAACAAGAAGTAATAAAGCCAAGACACAGGAAGCTTACACAGAGGTGAACAAAGAAGTGAGAAGATGCATTAAAAGGGATAAGAGGAAATATATAGATGAACTAGCTAAAGAGGCAGAAGAAGCAGCAAATAAAGGGAATATGAAAGAACTGTACAACAGCACAAAGAAATTAGGTGGAAAATACAAACAGATCAATGCCTTTATCAAAGACAAGAAAGGAAATCTGCTTAGTAATATAAGGGAACAAATGGAGAGATGGAAAGAACACTTTGAAGAACTTTTAAACAGACCCGGCTCAAATAATCCTCCAGATATACTACCAGCAGTAGAAGAGTTACACGTTAACTGCGGAAAACCAAGCAAAGAAGAAATAATGAAAGCCATCAAATTATTAAAAGATGGTAAAGCCACAGGACCAGATGAAATTCCTTCGGAAGCCATCAAAGCAGATATTAACACCTCTACCAAGATGTTACAGGATCTATTGGATAAAATTTGGGAGAGGGAAGAAATACCTAAAGACTGGAGAGAAGGTTATATGATCAAACTACCAAAGAAAGGAAGTTTACAGGAGTGCACAAATTATAGGGGAATTATGCTACTATCAGTGCCAGGAAAAATATTAGGCAGAATCATTCTGGGGAGACTAAAAGAGGCTATAGAGAAACACTTGAGAGATGAACAAGCAGGTTTTAGGAAGAACAGATCATGTGCTGATCAAATAACTACCCTACGTATAATAGTTGAACAAAGTTTAGAACTAAAATCCCCACTATATATTGGATTCATAGATTACGAAAAGACATTTGATAGTTTAGACAGAAGAATGCTTTGGAAGTTGCTGAGTCATTACGGAATCCCCATAAAGTTTATTAACCTGATAAAAACAATGTATGAAGGAACAAAATGTAGTGTGGTGCATGAAGGACAGCTTACAGAAGCATTTGAAATAAGAACAGGAGTAAGGCAAGGATGCCTCCTGTCTCCATTTCTCTTTCTACTGGCCATAGGTTGGATTATGAAAATAACTCAAAACAACAGAAATGGGATCCAGTGGTCACTGACCAAACAACTTGATGATTTAGACTTTGCTGATGACATAACTCTCCTATCACACAGCCATCAACAGATGCAGGATAAAATGAGTATATTAGATGAGAGATCACAACAGCTAGGACTAAAGATTAATAGAGATAAGACCAATATTATGAGAATTAATGCAGTTGGCAATAACCATATAAAACTAGGAGAAATACCTCTACTAGACGTACAATCTTATATATATCTGGGCAGTAATATAGATAAAGAGGGAGGAACAGAAAATGATACCAAAATAAGGATATCAAAAGCAAGAGGAGCTTTCATTGCACTGGGAAACATATGGAAATCCAAAGAAATTAGGCTAAATACAAAAATAAAAATTTTCAACTCAAATGTTAAGCCGGTCCTATTATATGGCTGTGAAACATGGAGAATGACAAAATTGACAATCACGAAAGTACAGACTTTCATTAATGGATGCTTGCGCAGAATAAAGGGATGGAAATGGCAGGACAAAGTCACTAACGTGGAATTATGGAAATGTACCGGTCAAATACCAGTGGATAAAGAGATACAGCGAAGACGATGGCGATGGATAGGACACACACTACGGAAGCCAACTGAGAGTATTACACAACAGGCCCTTTTTTGGAATCCCCAGGGGAAAAGACAAAGAGGAAGACCAAGGAATTCTTGGAGAAGACAGATAGAAGCAGAGATGAAGATGATGGGGAAGACATGGAATGATCTTAAAAGAATGGCAAAAAACAGAACGACTTGGAAAGTGTTTGTTGAAGACCTATGCTCCACCAGGAGCTAAAGGTAAAAGAAGAGAAGAAGAACAGGTGGAAAGTTTGTTGGTGGATAAATAATGTTTGTGTAACAGGTGGAAAGTGTTTTATGGTACACATTAGCAACATAATCAGTCCTTTCTATCTTTCTATCTATTGACCTTTCGAGCCGTAGCCGGCCCATAAGGTATATACCCAGATACTCTTTCTCTTATTTAAATTTTTATTCTAGCAGTTTTCAATCCTTCTAAAGATATTTTATCAAATCTCGCCATTTGTCTCTGTTCTGTGTAAGCATCTCTATCTCATTGAGGGAGCCGATTCCTGCTGCTCTTGTCTCTCTGATCAATGTTCTTCTCAGTGTCTCTCTGGATCGGCCTCTTTTCCTCTTACCTGTTTTTTCCCACATGAAGGCTTGCTTTGTTATTCGGTTATTATCTCTCCTCATCACATGACCAACATATGAACATCATCTTTTCTTGATTACTCAAGATATTAATGGTTGATTGGAGATTTCTCTAATTTCTTCGTTTGTTTTGAATTTGTTCCATGCTATACCAAGTATTTTCCTTAGACATTAATTTTCGTATCCGTTCAACTTTGTTTCTACACCTCTTGTTGTTTTCCAGCTTTCACACGCATACGTAAGGGTTGATGGTACATTTGATTTGAATAGTCTAAGTTTTGTGATTGTGCTGTTGAGTTTTGATTTCCACAACTTTTCAAGGCTTCTGAAAGATATTGCTGCTTTAGCTATTCTGATTCTAATTTCTTTACTTGTATCCCCTTCTCGATCAATGTGACTTCCAAGATAGACAAAGTGATCGATCTCTTCTACTTTTTTGTTTTCCATGTATATTTTCGTGGAATTAATCTTTTCATGATTGATCTCAAGCCCAATTTTGCTGGCTATTGATGATAGTTCATTTGTGTTTTCCTGCATCGTTTTTATCTGACTACAGATGAGTACTATGTCATCAGTCATTTAGTTGCCATAATTATTGTATGGAGAACTTAGGGGCAAAGAAATACCAAAGAACAGATCAGGTGTAACATCGAAATATGTTTTCAGGAATAGCCTTGAGAGAATTCACTATCAGAGACAGAAACGGGAAATATGTGGTGTCAGGTCGTAGCACATGAAAGTATTACAAAAACGTAAAAAGTAACATTCACGGAAGCGATGATGTTAAAAACAGCAGACTGAGTGGGCTGGAGAAAAGAGATAAAGCCTCCCTCACAAGTGCATCTTGTTCATTGCGTGGTCAGATCTGTATCTCCAAATATTAACAGATTCAGCCACGAGAGAAGCGGCTCAGTAAAACAGCACCCAGCCAAAGACATGTGTATATTACCAAACTACTGACAATCAAGATTGCTAGCTACCAATCGTCTGTGAACACACCCATGGCCATGTATATTTATAGTTGTCTCGCTCTACATGCACAGCATCAGGGCTCGAAGCACGCCCTCTATTCCATCATCGAGCTAAAACAAATGAGTTCCTGAGCTTAATTCAAGGTAGAACATGCTTTCTGGCTAGAGGCACTTGGCCATGCTCTCTCACAAGATTTGTCCATAGGAAGTACTGGTCCCCAAAGTAGGACATGCATTCTGGCTAGAGGCACTTGACCATGTTATCTCCATGTCGATGTTATTTCCATGTTGATGTTATTTCCATGTTGATGTTATTTCCATATGCGTTATTTCCATGTTGATGTTATCTCCATGTTGATGTTATTTCTATGTTGATGTTATTTCCATGTTGATGTTATACCATGTTGATGATATTTCCATGTTGATGTTATTTCCATGTTGATGTAATACCATGTTGATGGTATTTCCATGTTGATGTTATACCATGTTGATGATATTTCCATGTTGATGTTATTCCATGTTGATGATATTTCCATGTTGATGCTATACCATGTTGATGATATTTCCATGTTGATGTTATACCATGTTGATGATATTTCCATGTTGACGTTATACCATGTTGATGATATGTCCATGTTGATGTTATACCATGTTAATGATATTTCCATGTTGATGTTATACCATGTTGATGATATTTCCATGTTGACGTTATACCATGTTGATGATTTATCCATGTTGATGTTATACCATGTTAATGATATTTCCATGTTGATGGTATACCATGTTGATGATATTTCCATGTTGATGTTATACCATGTTGATGATATTTCCATGTTGATGTTATACCATATTGATGATATTTCCATGTTGATGTTATACCATGTTGATGATATTTCCATGTTGATGTTATACCATGTTATTGATATTTCCATGTTGATGTTATACCATGTTGATGATATTTCCATGTTGATGTTATTCCATGTTGATGATATTTCAATGTTGATGTTATTCCATGTTGATGATATTTCCATGTTGATGTTATACCATGTTGATGATATTTCCATGTTGATGTTATTCCATGTTGATGATATTTCAATGTTGATGTTATACCATGTTGATGATATTTCCATGTTGATGTTATTCCATGTTGATGATATTTCAATGTTGATGTTATTCCATGTTGATGATATTTCCATGTTGATGTTATTCCATGTTGATGATATTTCAATGTTGATGTTATTCCATGTTGATGATATTTCCATGTTGATGTTATTTCCATGTTGATGATATTTCAATGTTGATGTTATTCCATGTTGATGATATTTCCATGTTGATGATATTTCCATGTACCATTGAGGCTGACAATTCTCTCTTCCCCTATTTCTGTCTATTTGTCCGTGTGCCCATCCATCCATCTCCTTCTTGTCTGTCTGCCTGTCTGTCTATCTGCCTGTCTTTGCACCCTGCGCTCCATATTTTCAAGTTCTGCTAAAATGTCATTAGAGCGAGCACGACTTGTCTGTGTCAACACTCACCAGTCTTGCATTCAGGACACAAGTCCTTGACGAAGACTAAATACTCTCCCTTTATAGGATCACTTCCTAATCCCTGGCCGCTTCCATTGACCTGTAGGATTATACCAAAAGTTGAAAGTTAGTACATGAACTTTTTCACATGTTGACACAGTTCATGATAGTAATACGTTTAATATTTGCTAACTAAATATATATGCTGGACAAATTAAACATTGATGGCAAGGATCTGCGAATCATAAAAAACATGTACTGGCAACAAACAGCAGCTATACGAATTAACAACCAAACAGGACAATTTCAATTTATAAAACAAGGACTCAGACAAGGCGGTGTTCTGTCGCCGGATTTGTTTTCACTTTACAGCGAACATATTATGAGATCAATAGTAGACAAAAAAGGAATTGAAGTCAACGGTCACAACGTAAATAATTTACGATATGCGGATGACACAGTCTTTATAGCAGAGAAAGAGAATGAGCTACAAGAAATTATAGATAAAATAGTAAAAGAAAGCAACAAGAAAGGTCTCAATCTGAATAGTAAGAAAACAGAAGTAATGGTTATATCGAAGAAACAATCATGCAGCATAAAAATAAACAAGACAAATCTGAAACAAGTGCAACGTTTGAAATACTTGGGCACAATAATAACATCAGATTGGAGATGCAACACAGAAATAAAAAAGCAGAATAGCTCAGGCCAAAATAGCATTTCAGGAAATGAAAAATATCTTACGACACAAATCTATGTCAATAGGAATGAGAAAGAGAGTTCCTCGGTGTTATATAGAACCAATTCTGACCTAAGGAAGCGAATCATGGACAATAGACAAACAAATGAAAAGACGATTAGAGGCCACAGAGATGGGATTTCTCAGAAGAATGTTGAAAGTTCCCTCCCTAGACAGCTAAAAAGACAAATGAGAAAGTTCTCAAAGAGGCCAACATAAAAAGGGAGCTTTCAAAAAACATCATAAAGAAACAATCGACATTTTTTTGGCACATCATGAGAAGAGGAAAGTTGGAATACTTGGTTACAACTCGCAAAATAAAAGGAAAGAGATCGCGGACGACAAAGAGAGAAAATACTGGATAGCTTGTGTCATGACATGGAAAACAGTCAATAACAGAACTGATACGATGCACTGTGGATAGAAGATTGTGGAAGGATATGATCGCCAACGCCAACCGGTGCGGCACATGATGATGAACTAAATATAATAACAACTGAATAAATGCCAAAGAAGCAGAAATCAACAAAAACTTTTTGAAATGGGATTTATGATCAGATAAACATGAGAAATGTATAGGCTACAATATCATTGCTGTGGTTGGGAATTGGAGCGTAAAGCCATCATGGAGCAGGATGCAACATTCCCAAATATCCAGAAAAATTTTCAATTCAAACCGTTTAGCGATCGTGGCGTTACTGACTATGCATACATTTTTAATTATCGAAAAATGTTGGGCATAGTTTTGTTCAAGTGTATTCCAAGTGCTCAAATGTCGTCTTTCAATCACAGAAAAGATTCTAAGATTAGTTAAGGCAATGGAAGACAAGTAACTTTGAGAAGAAGCATTCATAGAGATGGTTTAACTATGGTGTTGCGAACAAAACAAAACGACCAGCAGTGAGTCGTCTGACGTGGAGACTTGTAAAATAAAGACTAAATTGTACCGAGCAGATAAATTAGTATAGAGTTGAGTCAGACTACAGCGTTTCGGCAAAAACTTTCAATAGGTACACAACAAAAACTATACAAAACTCAACACGATAGGCCAATACTATTCTAAAATAAACCAAAATTAACACAAAAATCAAACACTGATCCGAAAATAGAAAATGGCCGAAAGAAACGGTGGCCAGGTTTTACGTGCCTGTTGGCTACCTAATTAATAGACAATAAGGCAGGTGGAATCTCATTTCCCCAAAAGGAGCCAAACAGTGAAACATTAGAAAGACGTTATCATGAGGATGGATAAAAGGAGCAGTCCCAACGGGTGGGATGAAATAGAGAAAAAGAGGGAAAGAGAAAATTCGAGAGAAGACAGGGGTGGCAAGGGGAGAGAAGAGCAGGATAGGTAATAAAGATATAGCAGAAATAAATAAAGATAGAATAAAGGACAGAATGAAAGAGGAGACCAGTCATTAATGAAAAGAGTGAAAAGAGTTTAATCTTCTCGGATGAAGAGTGCCAAAATGAGTTATGAGTCGGTTCTCCGCAGCGAACCGACTGTGGGTATCAGTGGAACAAGAGACGATACTAATAACCCGGATGTTTTCAATGGTATGATAGCCTGGAGATCTGAAATGAGAGGAGACCGGAGTGGCGGAATCGCGTTCGATGTTATACAAGTGTTCACGGACCCTATCAACTAAACGTCGGTTTGTTTGGTCAATATATGTCTTTAGGCAGTGTTTGCAGGTGATAGCGTGTATACGATTACAGGATATACAAGTGAAGCCTTCCTGGATATCAAAATGGAGAAGGATTTGGCGAGTCTGTAGTACACAAGAGCACGGACTGCGTGATCTGTTGCAGTGGGCCGTACATCTCAGGCCCTGGCCAGGGCTCCTTACCAAAATGTCTCGAAGGTACCTGACAAGTTTAAAAACCGCAAATGGTGGGTCAGAGAATAGAAGTCGAGTGGTAGGATAGGAGTGGAGAATAGGCAGGTGTCATTTCAGGATCCGGAGTGCAGCCAGATTGCGAGAGTGGTGGAGAGAACAGTTCTGTTCGAAGGTGGGCGAGTCATGTGGTTAGAGCTTTGGTGTGGGTAATAAGAAGATCTTCTTCAGCATCGCGAGCAGGGGTGGTTGTGGGTAAAATGACGTCAGCCGTCAATAACCCTTACTGTTGAAGAGGTCACTCAAGTTAGGGTGTTTTAGGGTTTCCCTTTCAGTTCTCAGGCTTTGCTTTTTCAGGCGTCGACGACATAGCCATTTCTTGAATATCTGGGGTGGGTAATTGTGATAATTGATGTGAACTCAGGTGAAGGCAGTTAGAGAATCTTTACAAGTGCTGATACATGTTGGGAACCTCTATAAGTACTGATGCATGTTGGGAACCTCTACAATTACTGATGCATGTTGGGAAAATCTACAAGTACTGATGCATGTTGGGAACATCTACAAGTACTGATGCATGTTGGGAACCTCTACAAGTACTGATGCATGTTGGGAACCTATACAAGTACTGATGCATGTTGGGAACATCTACAAGTACTTATGCATGTTGGGAACCTCTACAAGTACTGATGCATGTTGGGAACCTCTATAAGTGCTGATGCATGTTGAAAACTTCCAAAAGTATTGGCCCGTGTGCATTGTTCTTAAAAATAGTACCCAAACACCCATGGCAATCTTATAAATGCTCAGTCACTTTCAATAGATGCTGTCACAGTAGCTCGTTTGTTATGCTTTCCTCATTGCTCGGTCGGGCAAGGTGTCGATTTTACTCGTTCAAAGTTTCATTAGTGTTCAACGTTGTATTATTGTTCATTGTTGTATTATTGTTAATTGTTGTATTATTGTTCAACGTTGTAGTCTCACTATAGACAAATCACTTCCAACAAACAAAAATTAAAGACTTTAAGACGTCGCCGTTGCGCCTGTTTACCGCCTTCACCACTGGCTAAACCGAATATTTTCCGTTTTACTTTTTAACGTTTGAAGCCTTCCCATATGGCTCCCACTCATGCAGGAAACATCGACACTGTACTCTTTAAATCATTGTCTGATCATTGCGCAATTCCCATGCAACATTAACTCTATTGAGAGCAATAGTAACATTGCTGCAGTCTTCCTTCTTGTACTAGAGGTAACTTAAGAATATAAGCTCCTTAATACTCTACAATAAATCATTCAAGCTTCTGGACTCACAGAACAGACCTATCACTGTGACAGTAATAGACTTCCGTTCCAAGATGGTGGAACTAGTTGACGATCGCTGCAGAAAGTGCATTTGGGGTCTGATTAATTTCGGCTCTCCGTTGCACTTTTCTGTGTAAAAGTCAAAATGATGTTCTACTTAACACATCTGCGCCGATGAAGCGGTGTAGTATGCACGGCACTATTCCTTTTTGAGAAATCAAGTGTTGTGAATGCGACCCCGACCTTCCACCGTCTAGAGCTGATCTGCGCTTTACGTCACATTGTGTGATGTTCATGACAGTTGTTGGTTTTGCTTGACGCAAGTTATTCACATGTTACAACTCGTTAATGTAAACTGTTTCGTCAAATTTGCCGCAGTTTTATCTATTTAGGGAATTTGCACCGTGTTTCGTTCGTTGCAGGCTGCATTCACTAGAGTAAGTAGGAATCTAAGGGCGGTGCCATTGTGGGTGCTACGTCATTATAATGGCTCATCGGATATCCCAAGACCGGCCATACGCTAATCTTACGGTCTGTTGTTTGATGTGCGACGGGGATAATTTGACGACTAACTGTGGTTTATATGTTCGGATTTGGAGTCAAAAACGATGTCGTAACATCATCAAGCGTCATACATATTAAAAATATGACAATCATCATTTCGGGAGGACGTGAACTTCTGGTCAATATAGTGGATAGGCGGCAGGAACCATTGAAAGCTATGTATGAGCGGCAGGAACCATTGAAAGCTATTAATGACAGTGTTCCTTGTTACAGTTTCCTCATATTCCAAGTCCGGCTTGTTGCAGGAGCTACTGAGTTAGGTGCTCTGTGCACACCGTGAGTTGTGTGTTTCATCAGTTTTGATCATGTTTCAATATTTCAATTGTTTACGATGAATGATGATATCGTATGACAGGGAACAGTTGGCTGTGTTCACTTTCTGTGCGGTTTCGCCCTATGTCTTTTAGCGTGTGCTGAGACTGCTATGATGGGGACTACAGCAACCTTTCTTTGTTTTGGAGATGAGATATTAATTCGGATGATTCCACTGGCACTGGCGGTTGAGGAATTATAGATTTTAATTCGTTTGTAGTGATACCGGGGCCTTCCATAACCAAAGAACCAAAGAACCTATCACAGTATATAAACGCATCGCCATCTTAAGTTAGCTTTAATCGTGTGACGTGTGAGCAACTGCCATGCTTGACTTGACCTCGACCTTAACCCTGGTCAATTATTAAACAACGTGAATTTGCCCTCGACAACCTCAGTGTGAGCTATTCTCGATACTCACTTTCAGACATATGCCACAGACGAGAGAGCTCATAAACTGAGGGGCGTTCAGCGCCACCAGAGCTCTGATTTTAGGATCTGTAGCCCCGGCTGGAAGGTCATTGCCGTAGGAACAAGTGCCTTCCTTTTTGTTCCCGTAATATGTGCCCTGGCAGACAGAGAAATGATAATTGATTATAATGGAATAAATGTTTAAACGTGGGAGGGGGAGTGGTGACAATAAAACGTTCACAATAAACACAGCTACCGACTCACCATCCAAGCTTCTGTTTCACTTCTTTACGTCCAGTCGACAACTACACTTCTTTATCGTCTGTCTCTAGAGCACCTTCAATTGGCGCAAATATATTTCAGTTTACAGCAAGCTGCAATATCCGCGCAGTTCGGCCCAAAACCTCCGACATTTTTTAAGTGTCCGATTACCGTCCTTCTTTGATCCTTCCTCGTTTGGTCTCTAGTTAGTCTATTACCTTAGCTCTTTGAACCTTCCTCGTTTGGTCTTTAGTTAGTCTATTACCTTACCTCTTTGAACCTTCCTCGTTTGGTCTCTAGTTAGTCTATTACCTTAGCTCTTTGAACCTTCCTCGTTTGGTCTCTAGTTAGTCTATTACCTTAGCTCTTTGAACCTTCCTCGTTTGGTCTCTAGTTAGTCTATTACCTTAGCTCTTTGAACCTTCCTCGTTTGGTCTCTAGTTAGTCTATTACCTTAGCTCTTTGAACCTTCCTCGTTTGGTCTCTAGTTAGTCTATTACCTTAGCTCTTTGAACCTTCCTCGTTTGGTCTCTAGTTAATCTATAACCTTCCCTCTTTAACTTCCTCGTTTTGTCTCTAGTTAATCTATAACCTTCCCTCTTTAACTTCCTCGTTTGGTCTCTAGTTAATCTATAACCTTCCCTCTTTAACTTCCTCGTTTGGTCTCTAGTTAGTCTATAACCTTCCCTCTTTAACTTCCTCGTTTGGTCTTTAGTTACCCTATAACCTTCCCTCTTTGACCTTCCTCGTTTGGTCTCTAGTTAGTCTATTACGACGTCCCCAAGAAATAAGTAGAACAGAATATTGAAAATTCTGGTCGTTGATTTTGAAACTCAGTCAGCTAGGAGTCGCTGACCGCTTTGACCTTTGGTGTTTCAGGTCCATCCACATGTCCACGTTCAATTATAGGAATCCAACACAAACAATGTCCTGGTGGATATAAACACTGAAGCCCAAATAAATTATCAGTGTAAAATGTAACGGAACATTTCAACATTATTTTCCAGGTGAACAAAATAAAACGTGCTCTGTTTTCTTGCATACAACTATCCGGATTAAATCGCCGATATTATAAAGGACATGTATGACGGCAGTCAATGATGTGTAGGACATAAAGGACATGTACGACGGCAGGCAATGCTGTGTAGGACATAAAGGACATGTATGACGGCAGTCAATGATGTGTAGGACATAAAGGACATGTATGACGGCAGTCAATGATGTGTAGGACATAAAGGACATGTATGACGGCAGTCAATGATGTGTAGGACATAAAGGACATGTACGACGGCAGGCAACGCTGTGTAGGACATAAAGGACATGTATGACGGCAGTCAATGATGTGTAGGACACAAAGGACATGTATGACGGCAGACAATGATGTGTAGGACATAAAGGACATGTACGACGGCAGGCAATGCTGTGTAGGACATAAAGGACATGTACGACGACAGGCAATGCTGTGTAGGACATAAAGGACATGTATAACGGCAGTCAATGATGTGTAGGACATAAAGGACATGTATGACGGCAGTCAATGATGTGTAGGACATAAAGGACATGTATGACGGCAGTCAATGATGTGTAGGACATAAAGGACATGTATGACGGCACTCAATGATGTGTAGGACATGTATGACGGCAGTCAATGATGTGTAGGACATAAAGGACATGTGTGATGGCAGCCAATGATGTGTAGGACATAAAGGACATGTATGACGGCAGTCAATGATGTGTAGGACATAAATGACATGTATGTCGGCAGTCAATGATGTGTAGGACATAAAGGACATGTATGACGGCAGTCAATGATGTGTAGGACATAAAGGACATGTATGACGGCAGCCAATGATGTGTAGGACATAAAGGACATGTATGACGGCAGTCAATTATGTGTAAGACATAAGGGACATGTATGACGGCAGCCAATGTTGTGTAAGACATAAAGGACATGTATGACGACAGCCAATGTTGTGTAAGACATAAAGGACATGTATGACGGCAACCAATGTTGTGTAAGACATAAAGGACATGTATGACGGCAGTCAATGATGTGTAAGACATAAAGGACATGTATGACGGCAGCCAATGTTGTGTAAGACATAAAGGACATGTATGACGGCAGTCAATGATGTGTAAGACATGAAGGACATGTATGACGGCATTCAATGTTGTGTAGGACATAAAGGACATGTATGACGGCAGTCAATGTTGTGTAAGATATAAAGGACATGTATGACGGCAGTCAATGTTGTGTAGGACATAAAGGACATGTATGACGGCAGTCAATGTTGTGTAGGACATAACGGACATGTATGACGGCAGTCAATGTTGTGTAAGATATAAAGGACATGTATGACGGCAGTCAATGTTGTGTAAGATATAAAGGACATGTATGACGGCAGTCAATGTTGTGTAAGATATAAAGGACATGTATGACGGCAGTCAATGTTGTGTAAGATATAAAGGACATGTATGACGGCAGTCAATGTTGTGTAAGATATAAAGGACATGTACGACGGCAGTCAATGTTGTGTAGGACATAAAGGACATGTATGACGGCAGTCAATGTTGTGTAATATATAAAGGACATGTATGACGGCAGTCAATGTTGTGTAAGACATAAAGGACATGTGCGACGACAGCCAGTTCTGTGTAAGACATAAATGACATGTACGACGGCAGCCAGTTCTGTGTAAGACATAAATGACATGTGCGACGACAGCCAGTTCTGTGTAAGACATAAATGACATGTACGACGGCAGCCAGTTCTGTGTAAGACATAAATGACATGTACGACGGCAGCCAGTTCTGTGTAAGACATAAATGACATGTACGACGGCAGCCAGTTCTGTGTAAGACATAAATGACATGTGCGACGACAGCCAGTTCTGTGTAAGACATAAATGACATGTACGACGGCAGCCAGTTCTGTGTAAGACATAAAGGACATGTACGACGGCAGCCAATGCTGTGGAGTTAGACAAGAAAGTATTCTGTCATCACTTCATTTCCTTGAAGTTATAGACTGGATCATGAGAATGGTTGTTGGCGACAGACCAAGGGTAATTACTTGGGTTTCACCAGACCTCTTGAAGATGCTGACTTTGTACATGATATTGTATTGTTACCCACTGTCACCAAGTCATACAAGAGAAAACAGAGTCGTTAACACATCATCATCATCATCAAGTACATGGCCTGCTGGCGTAGGTGATTATGTCTCTCCACAACTTTCGATCTCGACAATTATTTATCATTTCTGCTGTTTACCTTCTGCCAAGCCATTCTCTTAAGCTGTTTATTATTTTTTCTCTTTGTTTCCCTCTATCTCTTCGTCCCTCAATTGTTCCTGTTGTTACAATATATTCCAGTTGTTCTCTTCTCATTACATGGCCATAAATGATGATTTTTTCTTACCAATATTGAAAATTAGCTCTCTTTTTGCTTTGACCTCTTTCAGAACATTTTCATTACTCTTCTTAGCTATCCATGGTATTCTCAACATTCTTCTGTAAAACCACATTTCTACAGACTCCAGTGATTTTCTTGTCTGTTGTCCTATTGTCCGTGATTCACATCCAATCCCTAACACAGTAAGACTGAAAATAAATGCAGAAAAAACTAAAATGATGAGTATAAATGCCAACATTACAATGAAGGTTACGTTCAGAGAAATGGTGCTAGAAGAAGTGGTTCACTTTAAATACATGAAAAGCTACATCCCATCAGATAGAGACATGGAGAAAGGGATATCTACAAGAACGTAATCTATAGCCAGGCATGTAATGTAAACCCAGGCATTCAATAAACCTAGAAATATTTGATGTTCAACTAGTCATCATCTCGGCACCAATCTTAGTCTTTACAAGTCAAATGTGCGATCCATACTCCTATAAGCAGCAGAAACGTAAGGCATGAAACATAATATAGAATGTCGACTTTGATAATTTCATGGTCGCTGTCTTAAGAAGATTCTAAACATTCGTTGGGATTAACACATTACAAAGAAGTCGCCAGAAGATGAGGCATTACCAACATCAATCAAGAAGGGAAAAGAAGACGTTGGAAATGGCTAGGCCAATCTCTACGAATAGAACGGACCAGACATCCGCACCTAGCATTAACATGGACACCACCTGGCAAACAAAGAAGAGGTAGACCATTGGGAAAACATGGCTACGAACCAAACATGATGAAATGAAAGAGGCTGGTAGGTCCAGGCGAGAGTTGTCCATGCTTGCCCCAGACTGGATTGGGTGGAGATCTCTTGTAAGTGCCCTATGCTCCGCCCGGAGTCCGGAGTTCATAGGATTAAGAAGAAGAATGTGTTCTCGTATATATAGCCAATTATTCATTCATTGGGTGCCGTTCCACATCAACGGTTGGCTACCATGGGCATCGTTTTACTATGTCTCTTGTTTGTATGATACATATGTAACCATCCATGTTGTACTCAACGACATCTATTTGAACTGATACTTTAATTGCCTCGCAAATACTTTCATTTCTGAAATGCACCAACATCTATAGCTCTAATGCTACATTCAATGTTAATAGGTTTTCATCATCATCTAGTGCCATCCCCGCAACGAAGGTTGGCTACCATGGAGCGCCATTCTGCTCTGTCTCTTGCTTTGATGGTGCAGATTTTCATAGGCTGATGTGTTCTTCTTTTGATGTTACTCGTCCATGTTAGTCTTGGTCTGCCACTTTTACCTTGTATTTTCCCTTCCAAGATTACTTTTAGTACGCTGTTGTGTCTTTTAACATGGTCCAAAAATCGCATCTGTCTTGTTTGAATTGTGTTTAGTAGTTCATTTTTTATTTGTAGTTGTTTTAAGACTTCATCGTTTGTTTTCTTTTCTTTCCATCCAATTCTACCTATTCTTCTATATATCCACATTTCAAAGGTTTCAATTTTCTGTTTTGTTTTCTTGTCTAATGTCCATGTTTCTGCACCATACAGGAATATTGAGAAGATCAAACATTTTGCTATTCTTAGTTTAAGTCCTAGTGTTATTTCTTTTGATGTTAGCATATTTTTCATGACATTAAAATTACTTTTTGCCATTTCTATTCTTTTGTTTATTTCAGTAGGTCTTAGTTTATACATTTAATCACTTTTGAGTCTGCTCTTGATCCTTCATGTTTGACGTCACATACAGTTTGTCATGTTTGTCACCACCCATCTTTATTCTTGGCTAGATAGTCGATCTTATCTAATAAGTCTATGCTAACTTTGCTTCTTTTATAAGTGTTTTTTTTCAGTGCCTCTCTCGGTCTTTCTATTTTCTGCATCCTGAATTTTTCTATAGAAGGGTCTGCTTTGGAATTCTCTTGCTGTCCCTACTCAGCACATGCCCGAAATGTGTGCATCTCTCTTCCTAATTGTAGATGAGATCGTTGGTTGCATGGACATTTCTCTTATGTCAATATTAGTCCTGAATTCATTCCATTGTACACAGAGTATTCTTTCTTAGGCATTTGTCTTCAAATTTGTCTTCTTTTGGGCTGGAGAACTGAGACCTTTATAGTAGACGTGTCAATATTTGTCACGTTGCTTCTCATTCTGTTCTTTTCTGTTCTTGTCTGTTCATGAAATCAGTTTCACAGCAGAGAATGGAATTCCCCATATCCGCTCCACCAAACCTGACGTCAAAGCGTCATATGTATTAACCTACTTAAATGTCATTATCACAAAAAATCAAACTTCCTAGAAGTTGTACATATTGTGTTATGTATTAAATATACGTACTTCACCGTGGAACACACCCTTGTAAAGATCGATAACTGCCTGGTTGGGCTGCCCACCTGCAATCAGAAACGTAATAACCTTACATGCACGATATGACGTCACACATTCAACGCTGCTCTACACTACCTTCCAGACCATCAAACTACTGTGAACGTAAATACACTAAACTAAACTAGACTTCAGCACACTACATTACATTTCCTTTCAGCACACTGTAATATGAAACTTTTTATACAGAGCTTTGCAGTAGGAGGCAACCTGATTATCAGAAGTAGGCCCCGTCGAGCAAGTGTTTCCTCCCTTAGTATCTTGACACTCTAAGGAAGATGGGTCCGCCTGGGTCATGGCTCCCAGGCGTCGACCTCCTGCTGTATTGGCTCTGAAGCTTACAATATATTCCGTATACGATAACTACACTTATTTTACGCAAAACTTCTGATAGAATCTACCGTTTATATTCGGTCGTACACGATTGTCTCAGCTTTACCTGCCACACTGGTGGCAGCAGTCTAAAATTACTAGTATTTTCGCGACGCCTTTTATATACACTCTCACTCACGCTGCTTCTTGTAATGACGTAACTCGCACGGTAAGGTGGGTATGTGACTGATAATAAACGATAAAGATATGTCGAGCTGAGAATTCCACTCCTTTGAAGTGTTGGTGCTGCATACGTGAGGTGAAGTGTGGCCTATGAACGATTAATTATATTTCCTTATCGTCCGTGCCTCGGATATCCAAGATTAAACTGTCAATGTACTGTTGACTTGAGTGAGAGTCTGGAGTGGTCGATTTTTAAACTGAGTTAATGTCTGAGCCTCGGATTATTCTGGGATTGTTGGTATGCCCCGGCTTCGCCGGAGCCAGCACGATGCTCTTTCAATTGATTCAGCAATAGCCTTCATTGCTCTTGTTCACATTCCCCCTTTAATTCCTAGCCTCTGTATTAATTTTCATAGAGAGCCGTCTGTCACCAATTTCCACAGCGATCCTTCTGACCTGGAATCCATGCTGCTTCAGCTTGGCGGCGAGATACTTGTGTTTTGCTATTTTAAATATATACTGTTCCTCTATATTCGATTAGAATTGCACTGTGAGCTCTATAAGGGGCTCTATCCGTCGTGTGTCATATATGGTGTGTAAAGTGCAATGCCCGGACGCATCTTAGATCTCTTGATGCACACTGGGTACTTCCCTCGCGCTGGGAGGTCAACAGCCAGCTCCCAGTTGTTCGTTATGTCCAGGATTGTTGAATAGTTCCGGTTGTTTTGTTTGGCGGGTGTGGCCTGTCCAGCTCTCACGGAAAAATGTTTTTGTTGTAAATGGTCGATTTTTACTTGTGGCTTTTATTCGCGCCCTGTCTATGACATCCAGTTCATCCAGTATTTGTTTGTGCCGCCATTAGTAAAGCCCTTGGCCTAGAACTGTCTTGCATGAGGAAAGAACATGCTCCATTATCTGTCTGCCATTACAGAAAGGACATCGATTGTCATCTATTTTCCGCCACTTCACAATGTTGTAGAATGATGGTCGAAGGTCGTACATAGATCTAACTATGTAGCTGAGCCACAACGGTGCCATCTGACATATGTTATTCCATGTTAGCGTTCTCTGCAAGGCTCACCCCATGTGATCCATCGACCATGCTGCATCTGTCGCGCTACCTTTTGCCACGCTAATTCTCCACGGTGTCTCTGATATTTTGACCTCCACTGGATGTCTCCGTGACCAAATCCACGCCTGTTGGTCTGCGTGTAGCCCATCACTTCCTTCGGTTGGAGACTTTCACGTGCTTCGTTGACTCCTGCACACGCCTGCCATTTTCGACCAGTCTTGAATGTGCATTCCACTGTCCGGACTGCTGAATTACATTTCAGCACATCACATTACATTCACTGTTCTTCAGCACACCACATTACATTCACTGTACTTCAGCACACCAGATAACATTTTACTGTACTTTAGCACACCACATTACATTCACTGTACTGTAGAACACCACATTACATTCACTGTACTTCAGCACATCACACTACATTTCACTGTACTTCAGCACACCACATTACACTTCAGCACATCACATTACACTTCAGCACAGCACATTACACTTCAGCACAGCACATCACATTTCAGCACAACACATTACATTTCAGCACATCACACTTCAGCACAGCACATTACACTACAGCACACCACATTACACTACAGCACACCACATTACACTTCAGCACACGATATTACACTTCAGCGCACCACATTACACTTCAGCACACCACATTACACTTCAGCACACCACATTACACTTCAGCACACCACAATACACTTCAGCACACCACATTACACTTCAGCACGCCACATTACACTTCAGCCCACCAAATTACACTTCAGCCCACCACATTACACTTCAGCACAGCACCTTACACTTCAGCACGCCACATTACACTTCAGCACACCACATTACACTTCAGCACATCACCTTACACTTCAGCACGCCACATTACACTTCAGCACGCCACATTACACTTCAGCACAGCACCTTACACTTCAGCACGCCACATTACACTTCAGCACACCACATTACACTTCAGCACAACATATTACACTTCAGCACACCACATTACACTTCAGCACACCACATTACACTTCAGCACAAGACATTACACATCAGCACAGCACATTACACTTCAGCACACCACATTACACTTCCGCACACTAAGCAATACTACACAAACACACTATTATATACTGTGCTGTGGTGTATTCTGTTATCATCTATATGTTATTGCTTTACGTTACTTTTAACTGTGCTAGAACATAAAGATAACTAATCATACTTGGTGAGGGGAAAAACATATATATATATATCAGAGTCGATAACGTTAAAAAAATATTTCAAAATATACTAACATAAAACAAATAACATAGGGCTAAAACTAAGAAAGCAAAATGTTATATCTTCTCAGCATTTCTGTTTGGCGCAGAAACATGGACATTAGGTAAGAAAAACAAAACACAAAATTGAAGCCTTTGAAATGTTGATTTATAGAAGAATAGGAAGAATTGGATAGAAAGAAAAGATTAAAACATGTTGAAGTCTTAAAACAACTAAAAATGAAAAGAGAACTCATCATCATCATCATCGAGTGCCGTCTCCGCAACGAAGGTTGGCTACCATGGAGCGCCATTCTGCTCTATCTCTTGCTTTGATGGTGCAGGTTGTCATAGGCTGATTTGTCCATCTTTTGATGTTACTCGTCCATGTTAGTCTTGGTCTGCCTCTTTTACCTTGTATTTTCTCCTCCAGGATTACTTTTTGTAGGCTGTTGTGTCTTTTAACATGGCCCAAAAAAGAGAACTACTAAACACAATTCAAACAAGACAAATGAGATTTTTGGGACATGTTAAAAGACACAACAGAACACGATGCGTAACATTAGAGTAATCTTGGTAGGGAAAATACAAAGTAAAAGAGGCAGAGGCAGACCAAGGCCTAAACAAGTAACACCAATAGATGGACAAGCCAGTCTCTGACAATCTGCACTATCAAAGCAAGAGACAGAGCGGAATGTCGCTCCAGGTTGGCCAACCTTCAATGAGTAGACGGCACTCAATGATGATGATACATACACAAACATATATGAATATATATATTTCCTGTGTGTTACCAGGACCTCATTATGAGAGAAGTAAATAATAGCAACACTTTGACTTCCATGCATGTCGTAAGAGGCGACTAAGGAGGTTGATCGATTGCTTGACAAGCTGTCATTGTAAAAAGTATTGTTATGGAAACAGAGCCATAGATTTTAGAAGCAGTTATCTCTGCAATATGTACCAATTTGGCATGCAAGGTTTCTGTTTTTGATATTGTGGTTATGCCCTATGTGCCGTCTTCGGCTCGAACGGACAATATATATATATATATATATATATATATATATATATATATATATATATATATATTTTAAAGCCAGTCTTAACATATGGATGTGAATCATGGACAATAGGACAACAGACAAGAAAATCACTGGAGGCTGTAGAAATGTGGTTTTACAGAAGAATGTTGAGAACACCATGGACAGATAAGAAGAGTAATGAAAACGTTTTGACAGAGGGCAAAGCAAAAAAAGAGCTAATTTCCAATATTAGGAAGAAACAATCATCATTTTTTGGCCATGTAATGAGAAGGGAACAAGTGGAATATATTGTAACAACTGGGAACATTGAGGGACGAAGAGATAGAGGAAGCAAACAGAAAAGATACCAGCCAGCTTAAGAGAATGGCTTGGTAGAAGGTCAACAACTGAAATGATAAATAACTGTCGAGATCGAAAGTTGTGGAGAGACATGTCACCTACGCCAGCAGGCCCGGTACTTGAAGATGATGATGATGATTATGATGATGATGATATATATATATGAATGGCAGCGACTCCTTGCAGGTCTTTGTGTTTGGCCCTCAGGTAACTGAAGGTTGAACCAGACTGATGTAATGGGAGGGAAGTCGATTGTTGACTGCAGATAGTAAGCAGCTGTAACGATGAGACCAGGATACAATCGTTGCTTTGAGAAATGCCTGATTCTAATCACCTGTACACTTTTTTTGTGTTTAAGTGGCACTTCATTTAAAATTATCAGCATCATCAGGTGCCATACGATTGGTGTAGGCAACCATCTCGCGCCACATCACTCGGTCCTTGATCCATGTCTTTATTTCAGTCGGTGAACTTTTATTATGCCTTTTTCATAAGCTGTTTAATATTCTTTCTCTTGTCTTTCTTCCGCTCCTTTTTCCGTACATTTCTGTCGGCCTGGCGTGGTACCGTCCTCATCACCCTAAAACAATTTCCGTGGTCATGGAAAGAATTTGTTTGTTGTTAGAATCATCATCACTGCACACCGGACAAACCCATATGTGCTTCGATATCCTCTTTACAGAATCTCGATAAAATCCGAGGAGAATCCTGGCCCGTGTGCACGAACTCCGTAGCACGTCTTGGAATCCACGATGATGGTAGGTTTTTGCTGACGATTTTACCTGGTCAGGGGCCATATTTATGGTCTACTCTTTTGGATTGTGGGAGCCGCGATAGCTCAGTGGTTAGTGAACTGGACAACAAAGGACAAGAGGTAGGGTTCGATCCCAACCGACGGATTCCGAATTTACCCAGCCTTAAATGGGTACCGGATTTTTTTCTAGGAAAGTAAAGCGGCACGGTCGTAATACCGACCACATTACCCCAAAAATCATGTGCTGAAGGTCTGTAAAATTTATGGTCACTAACAC
Organism: Megaustenia siamemsis; assembly: GCA_032433765.1. Classification (NCBI taxonomy): domain Eukaryota; kingdom Metazoa; phylum Mollusca; class Gastropoda; order Stylommatophora; family Ariophantidae; genus Megaustenia; species Megaustenia siamemsis. The sequence continues at coordinate 56,226,368 of JAVIAB010000088.1, read as the reverse complement.
CATATTCCCCATACACCACTTGGCGTGACGGGGGCTCTTTAGTTACTTACTTTTGGATTGTAACTGCCAAGTTCCACAACGTGTGCGAGTGAACACGGGACCTTCTGTTTATTGTTATTGTTATTGTTATTATTATTGTTATTATTGTTATTATTATTGTTATTGTTATTATTATTGTTATTATTATTATTATTGTTATTATTATTATTATTGTTATTATTATTATTATTATTGTTATTATTATTATTATTATTATTATTATTATTGTTATTGTTATTATTATTATTATTATTGTTATTATTATTATTATTATTGTTATTATTATTATTGTTATTATTATTATTATTGTTATTATTTTATTATTATTATTGTTATTATTGTTATTATTATTATTGTTATTTTTGTTATTATTATTATTATTATTATTATTGTTATTATTGTTATTATTATTATTATTATTATTATTATTATTATTGTTATTATTATTATTATTATTATTATTATTATTATTGTTGTTATTATTGTTATTGTTATTATTATTATTATTGTTATTATTATTATTATTATTATTATTGTTATTATTATTGTTATTACTGTTATTATTATTATTATTGTTGTTATTGTTATTATTATTATTGTTATTATTGTTATTATTATTATTGTTATTATTATTATTATTGTTATTATTATTATTGTTATTATTGTTATTATTATTATTGTTATTATTATTATTATTATTGTTATTATTGTTATTATTATTATTGTTATTATTACTATTATTGTTATTGTTATTATTGTTATTATTGTTATTATTATTATTGTTATTATTATTGTTATTATTATTATTGTTATTATTATTATTCTTATTATTATTATTATTATTGTTATTATTATTATTATTATTGTTATTATTATTATTATTATTGTTATTATTATTGTTATTATTATTATTATTATTACTATTGTTATTATTATTATTTTTATTGTTATTATTATTATTATTATTATTGTTATTATTGTTATTATTATTATTATTGTTATTATTGTTATTATTATTATTATTATTATTGTTATTATTGTTATTATTATTATTATTATTGTTATTATTATTATTATTATTATTGTTAATATTGTTGTTATTATTGTTGTTATTATTATTATTATTATTGTTATTATTATTATTATTATTATTGTTATTATTGTTATTATTATTATTATTATTATTATTATTGTTATTATTATTGTTATTATTATTATTGTTGTTATTATTATTATTGTTATTGTTATTATTGTTATTATTATTATTGTTATTATTATTATTCTTATTATTATTATTGTTATTATTATTGTTATTATTATTGTTATTATTGTTATTATTATTGTTATTATTATTATTGTTATTATTATTATTATTGTTATTATTATTGTTATTGTTATTATTGTTATTATTATTATTGTTATTATTGTTATTATTATTTATATTGTTATTAATATTGTTATTATTATTGTTGTTATTATTGTTATTACTATTGTTATTATTATTGTTATTTTTATTGATATTATTATTATTGTTATTATTATTATTATTGTTATTATTATCATTGTTATTGTTATTATTATTGTTGTTATTATTATTGTTGTTATTATTGTTATTGTTATTATTGTTATTATTATTATTATTATTGTTATTATCATTATTACTATTGTTATTATTATTGTTATTATTATTGTTATTATTATTATTGTTATTATTATTGTTATTATTATTGTTATTATTGTTATTATTACTATTATTATTATTGTTATTATTATTGTTATTATTATTGTTATTATTATTGTTATTATTATTGTTAGTATTGTTATTTTTATTGTTGTTATTATTATTGTTATTATTATTGTTATTATTATTGTTATTATTATTATTGTTATTATTGTTATTATTATTGTTATTATTATTGTTATTATTATTATTGTTATTATTATTGTTATTATTATTTCAGAATCACAACCGCTTCTGGTGGGATTTAAACCAGGGTCCTCTCTGTCCTGATGACAATGCCATACCTCTAGTCTACCCAGCCCACCCCCAATGGAAAAGTATAGTCACTAACACCACATTTATTCATTTAAAAAAAAGTAAAGAGCCCCGTCACGCCAAGTGGCATATAGGGAATATGGTGTTAGTGACAATAAATTATACAGACCTTCGGCACATGGTTTTTGGGGTAATTTAGTCGGTATTACGCCCGTGCCGCTTTACTTTCCCAGAAAAACTTCCGGTGCCCATTAAAGGCCGGTTGGGATCGAACCCTACGTCTTGTCCTTTGTAGTCCAGTTCACTAACAAATGAAAGTCTTTCTATCTAGTTTTTTCTTGAGAATGTTCCACCTTCACTTACCAGTCCACAGACCAGTCTAATTGCAGTCAAATTTGTTTCTGTTTCTAGACGATTTCTTTGGATAGTTTATTTGCTTAGTGCACATTGATTACTTTGTTGTACAAGAGAAACTCGTAGTTACCGTGTTTGTCTTGGAACAGTTACTGTGTTTGTCTTGGAACAGTTACTGTGTTTGTCCTGGAACAGTTACTGTGTTTGTCAGGGAACAGTTACTGTGTTTGTCAGGGAATAGTTACTGTGTTTGTCTTGGAACAGTTACTGTGTTTGTCCTGGAACAGTTACTGTGTTTGTCTTGGAACAGTTACTGTGTTTGTCAAGGAACAGTTACTGTGTTTGTCTTGGAACAGTTACTGTGTTTGTCCTGGAACAGTTACTGTGTTTGTCTTGGAACAGTTACTGTGTTTGTCAGGGAACAGTTACTGTGTTTGTCTTGGAACAGTTACTGTGTTTGTCCTGGAACAGTTACTGTGTTTGTCTTGGAACAGTTACTGTGTTTGTCTTGGAACAGTTACTGTGTTTGTCTTGTAACAGTTACTGTGTTTGTCTTGGAACAGTTACTGTGTTTGTCAGGGAACAGTTACTGTGTTTGTCTTGGAACAGTTACTGTGTTTGTCCTGGAACAGTTACTGTGTTTGTCTTGGAACAGTTACTGTGTTTGTCAGGGAACAGTTACTGTGTTTGTCAGGGAACAGTTACTGTGTTTGTCAGGGAACAGTTACTGTGTTTGTCAGGGAACAGTTACTGTGTTTGTCTTGGAACAGTTACTATGTTTGTCTTGTAACAGTTACTGTGTTTGTCCTGGAACAGTTACTATGTTTGTCCTCCAACAGTTACTGTGTTTGTCTTGGAACAAATACTGTGTTTGTCTTGGAACAGTTACTATGTTTGTCCTCGAACAGTTACTATGTTTGTCCTCGAACAGTTACTATGTTTGTCCTCGAACAGTTACTATGTTTGTCCTGGAACAGTTACTGTGTTTGTCAGGGAACAGTTACTGTGTTTGTCAGGGAACAGTTACCGTGTTTGTCCTGGAACAGTTACTGTGTTTGTATTGCAAAAGTTACTGTGTTTGTCCTGGAACAGTTACTCTGTTTGTCCTAAAACAGTTACTATGTTTGTCTTGCAAAAGTTACTATGTTTGTCCTGGAGCAGTTACTTCGTTTTTCTTGGAACAGTTACTGTGTTTGTCTTCGAACAGTTACTGTGTTTGCCTTACTGTGGTATTTGAGAAGTAGTTACTGAGATAGTCACAGAACAGTTACTGTGGTATTTGAGACGTAATTACTGAGATAGTCACAGAACAGTAACTGTGGTATTTGAGAAGTAATTACTGAGATAGCCACAGAACAGTTACTGTGGCATTTGAGAAGTAATTACTGAGATAGTCACAGAACAGTTACTGTGGTGTGTGAGAAGTAATTACTGAGATAGTCACAGAACAGTTACTGCGGTATTTGAGAAGTAATTACTGAGATAGTCACAGAACAGTTACTGCGGTATTTGAGCAATAATTACTGAGATAGCCACAGAACAGTTACTGTGGTATTTTAGAAGTAATTACTGAGATAGCCACTGAACAGTTACTGTGGTATTTGGGAAGTAATTACTGAGATAGTCACAGAACAGTTACTGTGGTGTGTGAGAAGTAATTACTGAGATAGTCACAGAACAGTTACTGTGGTGTGTGAGAAGTAATTACTGAGATAGTCACAGAACAGTTACTGCGGTATTTGAGAAGTAATTACTGAGATAGTCACAGAACAGTTACTGTGGTATTTGAGCAATAATTACTGAGATAGTCACAGAACAGTTACTGTGGTATTTGAGAAGTAATTACTGAGATAGTCACAGAACAGTTACTGTGGTGTGTGAGAAGTAATTACTGAGATAGTCACAGAACAGTTACTGTGGTATTTGAGCAATAATTACTGAGATAGTCACAGAACAGTTACTGTGGTATTTGAGAAGTAATTACTGAGATAGTCACAGAACAGTTATTGTGGTATTTGAGAAGTAATTACTGAGATAGTCACAGAACAGTTACTGTGGTATTTGAGAAGTAATTATTGAGATAGTCATAGAACCGTTACTGTGGTATTTGAGAAGTAATTACTGAGATAGTCACAGAACAGTTACTGTGGTACTGTCGACTTCAATGAAGATAAAATAGTGTTCGCTGTTAATATCAAGGTAATACAAGTGATATTCCGATCCAAGAAATATAACGTCACCTGAACACACAAACTCAGTCATATGAATTGGGTAAAGGCACATCATAAGTTGACATATGTAAGGCAATATTCTTCTTTTTGTAAATACAACCATCGTGTACAGAGTAATTTCTGTTCTATTTTGCTATCAGTTACTGAGACAGCTTCAACGTCACTTCCTTTGTGTAGTTGTGTATTTATTTTTTAAGATATGACGTCTTTTCATTTTTATGGTTGCGACTTCAAATGATATATAACAAGTATCGTTTTAATTTTTTAACCTTGCTCTATTTTTGTATTGGTCTATTGTCTATTTTATATGGTCGAGATTCGAAGAAGTTTATTGACATTCAGGTTTTCCCACTTTCCTTAATCAATTGCCGTTTAGCCTCTAGAGTAATTCAGTTTATAAATAATTGTTATGGTATTTCATTCCAGTCCAACAAATCTCGCGTACAAACCTCCCACATTGCTTTCCTCATCATTTTACTCTTTGTCCTTCTCGCTGGTTCATTCTCATGTTGTTGGTTTTTTGACAACAATGTAGATTTCAGGGAGATACTTCGCTGTGTACACATCTCCTCTTTCCCCTAAAGGTTAGAGATTTTCGCCACCTTAGTTCTTTTTTTTTAATCTTCGTCCCTGGGGTTGTTGGGGCACCACTGACAGACTTCGTCAACGTTCTCCTGAAGGTCGTCGGGGCACCACTGACAGACTTCGTCACCCTTCTCCTGAAGGTCGTCGGGGCACCACTGACAGACTTTGTCACCCTTCTCCTGAAGGTCGTCGGGGCACCACTGACATACTTCGTCAACTTTCTCCTGAAGATCGTCGGGGCACCACTGACAGACTTCGTTAACTTTCTCCTGAAGATCGTCGGGGCACCACTGACAGACTTCGTCAACTTTCTCCTGAAGGTCGTCGGGGCACCACTGACAGACTTCGTCAACTTTTTCCTGAAGGTCGTCGGGGCACCACTGACAGACTTCGTCAACTTTCTCCTGAAGATCGTCGGGGCACCACTGACAGACTTCGTCACCCTTCTCCTGAAGATCGTCGGGGCACCACTGACAGACTTCGTCAACTTTCTCCTGAAGATCGTCGGGGCACCACTGACAGACTTCGTCAACTTTCTCCTGAAGATCGTCGGGGCACCACTGACAGACTTCGTCACCCTTCTCCTGAAGATCGTCGGGGCACCACTGACAGACTTCGTCAACTTTCTCCTGAAGGTCGTTTGGGCACCACTGACAGACTTCGTCACCCTTCTCCTGAAGATCGTCGGGGCACCACTGACAGACTTCGTCAACTTTCTCCTGAAGGTCGTCGGGGCACCACTGACAGACTTCGTCAATTTTCTCCTGAAGGTCGTCGGGGCACCACTGACAGACTTCGTCAACTTTTTCCTGAAGGTCGTCGGGGCACCACTGACAGACTTCGTCACCCTTCTCCTGAAGGTCGTCGGGGCACCACTGACATACTTCGTCACCCATCTCCTGAGGGTCGTCGGGGCACCACTGACAGGCTTCGTCACCCATCTCCATTTCTCTCTATATTCAGTAATTCTTTGGGACAGCATATTCCAAACCTGTCTTTTCTTTTATGTTTTCTTCACATCTCTTTTACTGTCTACTTCTTTTTCATGCTTCTTTCACAGTTTATTGCAGAAAGGTCTTTGCCAAGTCAGTGAATCAAAATATGTGATCAAACCATTTCATTTATAGTTTTTCCCCCAAAAGACGAAAAATCATATTGTGCTCCACTTGCTTGTTTAATTTTGTGAGCCTTTTAAATTTGTGATACGATCACACTAAATATGTCCAAAACCTTCCCATAACATTTCACCTCCCTAGCTTGTATTTTCTTCTGTAGATTCGCTGTAGGGGTTTATGTTTCTCTAGTTTGTAGAAATATCGATACATGTATAACAAGGGAACACATCAGGCTGGTTTTACAGACAGGATTAATGCTCTTATTTTCCCAAATAGACTTTAGGTTGCTGAGTTTGTGCTACTCTAGCCAATATTTCATGTTTTGAGCCTTTTTCGCTGACAGTTGATCTTTTGCATTTAAATTTATCAACTGGTTCTAGGTCTTGCTCATTGAGTTTGATTTTTGCAACAGCTTCCTCGGGAATTTTCTCCCGCTTGGTATAAAACGGTTGATCAGAGGTTTAACAAGCCGCTATCGTAAAAACGCTTTTGTTAATGAATCGTAGACCTGATAAATAATGTGTAAATTATCAGTAGATCAAATGGCGAAATGGTCTCTAGAGCAACCGTTGCTAATACTGTCAGTACTCTCTTCTAGAGCAACCGTTGCTAATACTGTCAGTACTCTCTTCTAGAACAACCGTTGCTAATACTGTCAGTACTCTCTTCTAGAGCAACCGTTGCTAATACTGTCAGTACTCTCAAGGTCTTCTAGAGCAACCGTTGCTAATACTGACAGTACTCTCAAGGTCTTCTAGAGCAACCGTTGCTAATACTGACAGTACTCTCTTCTAGAGCAACCGTTGCTAATACTGACAGTACTCACAAGGTCTTCTAGAACAACCGTTGCTAATACTGACAGTATTCTCTTCTAGAGCAGCTGTTGCTAATACTGACAGTACTCTCAAGGTCTTCTAGAGCAACCGTTGCTAATGCTGACAGTACTCTCAAGGTCTTCTAGAGCAACCGTTGCTAATACTGACAGTACTCTCTTCTAGAGCAACCGTTGCTAATACTGACAGTACTCTCAAGGTCTTCTAGAGCAACCGTTGCTAATACTGACAGTACTCTCTTCTAGAGCAACCGTTGCTAATACTGACAGTACTCTCAAAGACTTCTAGAGCAACCGTTGCTAATACTCATAGTACTCTCAAGGTCTTCTAGAGCAACCGTTGCTAATACTGATAGTACTCTCTTCTAGAGCAACCGTTGCTAATACTGATAGTACTCTCTTCTAGAGCAACCGTTGCTAATACTGACAGTAATCTCAAGGTCTTCTGGAGCAACCGTTGCTAATACTGACAGTAATCTCAAGGTCTTCTGGAGCAACCGTTGCTAATACTGACAGTACTCTCAAGGTCTTCTATAGCAACCGTTGGAATACTAGGAAGAGGATGCTGCATACGGTAGGAGAGGATAAGCAGCGTTGTCAAAGTCCAACTGTTGTTTTAACCATTCCCCTCCGTTTCCGAGGATGAGTCTTGCTCTACTATAGTCTATGCTTTTATAAATGCTATATAGTCCGGATTCTGTTTGTTTTCTTATTTGTAGGTGATTCCACAACCTTTGTTCCATCAAGACTTTACTATTTTACTAGTTCAGTGAGCGGCCATTAGAACTGGAAATCATTTGGGATTATTTCAGCAAAAAAGAACAAGGTATTGGGCACGGTTGTGTGCTGTCACCAGATTTATTTAATATGTAAAAAAAAAGTAAAGTACCCCTGTCACACCAAGTGGCGTAAAGGGAATATGGTGTTAGTGACCATAAATTTTACAGACCTTCGGCACATGATTTTTGGGGTAATGTGGTCGGTATTACGCCCGTGCCGCTTTACTTTCCCAGAAAAAAATCCGGTACCCATTAAAGGATGTGTGAACCCGGAAGCCGTCGGTTGGGATCGAACCCTACCTCTTGTCCTTTGTAGTCCAGTTCACTAACCACTGAACTATCGCGGCTCCCTGTGATGCATAAGTTCAGGCAAAAACAGCTTTACAAAAAAAAGAGGAAGATACTGAGCAATCCATTTTTGGCAATAATTATCATCATCAAGTACCCTGCCTGCTGGAGTTGGTGACCATGTCTCTCCACAACTTTCGATCCCGATAGTTATTTATCATTTCCATTGTTGACCTTCTGCCAAGCCATTCTCTTAAGCTATCTGGTATATTTTCTCTTTGCTTCCCTCTAACTCTTCGTCCCTCAATTTTTCCAGTTGTTACAATATATTCCAGCTGTTCTGCTCTCATTACATGGCCATAAAATGATGATTGTTTCTTCCTAATATTGGAAATTAGCTCTCTTTTTGGTTTGCCCTCTTTCAGAACGTTTTCATTACTCTTCTTAGCTGTCTATGGTATTCTCAACATTCTTCTGTAAAACCATATTTCTACATACTCCAGTTAATTTTTTTTCTGTTGTCTTATTGTCCATGTTTCACATCCATATGTTAAGACTGGCTCTACATAATATTTAAGAACTCTTGTTCTTGATGAGAGCCGCGATAGCTCAGTGGTTAGTGAACTGGACTACAAAAGACAAGAGGTAGGGTTCGATCCCATCCGACGGCTTTCGATTTCACCCAGCCTTTAATTGGTAACGGATTTTTTTCTGGGAAAGAAAAGCGGCACGGGCGTAACACCGACCACATTACCCCAAAAAGCATGTGCCGAAGGTCTGTAAAATTGATGGTCACTAACACCATATTTCCCTATACGCCACTTGGCGTGACGGGGTCACTAACACCATATTTCCCTATACGCCACTTGGCGTGACGGGGTCACTAACACCATATTTCCCTATACGCCACTTGGCGTGACGGTGTCACTAACACCATATTTCCCTATACGCCACTTGGCGTGACGGGTGTACTTTACTTTTGTTACTACTTGTTATTGATAGTAACAGTAAAGTACGAGACTTGAACCGGCGTCTTACCACGCGAGTTTTCACCCATATGTACTCAACCACCTTTCCAGAAGTTTCCGAAACTCACGATGCGAGGCGACATTCCTCACCTTCCCAGAGTAATACCCTGGTACCCATTTACCTTTTCCCTTGGACACTGAAAAACAAAAGAGAAAACGGAACAAGAACATAAGTTACACTGATCGTCAAAATGATATTTATTAAGAATGATGCTATCGTAAACATGTACACATACTAAGCAGAACAAACACACACTACTGATGTTTTCATCACTAAAGCTCATCTCTCTTCTTCCTGTAGTACTTCCGGAACTTCTTCTTTACTGGTTGAGGTGCTGGTGTGACTTTTTTCTGTACCGGCTCCTCGTAAGGAAAATCTTTACAACATCGGAAACCAACATTGGCAGCGGTGTAGTCTTGATTCTGACCCATTCTGTAATTAATGTGTGAGAGAAATGTATAACCTTTTATTTGTGTGTGAGAGAAATATATGACCTTTTATTTGTTTGTGTGAGAGAAATAAATAAACTTTAATTGTGTGTGAGAGAAATATATAAATTTTTATTTGTGTGTGAGAGAAATATATGACCTTTTATTTGTGTGTGACAGAAATATATAACCTGTTATTGTATGCGTGAGAGAAATATATAGACTGTTATTGTATGTGTGAGAGAAATATATAAACTTTTAATTGTGTGTGTGAGAGAGAGAAACATATAACCTTTTAATTGTGTGTGGAAGAAATATATAAACTTTTAATTGTGTGTGTGAGAGAAATATATAACCTTTTAATTGTGTGTGAGAGAAATATATAAACTTTTAATTGTGTGTAAGAGAAATATATAAATTTTTATTTGTGTGTGAGAGAAATATATAACCTGTTATTGTATGTGTGAGAGAAATATATAACCTGTTATTGTATGTGTGAGAGAAATATATAAACTGTTATAGTATGTGTGAGAGAAATATATAAACTTTTAATTATGTGTGTGAGAGAAATATATAACCTTTTAATTGTGTGTGAGAGAAATATATAAACTTTTAATTGTGTGTGTGAGAGAAATATATAACCTTTTAATTGTGTGTGAGAGAAATATATACAATTTTAATTGTGTGTAAGAGAAATGTCACATTGATCGAGAAGGGGATACGAGCAAAGAAATTAGAATCAGACTGGCTAAAGCAGCAATGTCTTTCAGAAGCCTTGAAAAGTTGTGGAAATCAAAACTCATTAGCACAAACACAAAACTTAGGCTATTCAAATCAAATGTACTATCAACCCTTACGTATGCGTGTGAAAGCTGGAAAACAACAAGAGATATAGAAACAAAGTTGAACGCATTCGAAAATAAATGTCTAAGGAAAATACTTGGTATGGAATGGAACGAATTCAAAACAAACGAGGAAATTAGAGAAATCGCCAATCAACCACTAATATCTTCAGTAATAAAGAAAAGACGATGGTCATACGTTGGACATGTGATGAGAAGAGATAATAATCGAATAGCAAAGCAAGCCCTCATATGGGAAACAACAGGTAAAAGAAAAAGAGGAAGACCCAGGGAGACACTGAGAAGAACATTGATGAGAGAGGCAAGAGCAGCAGGAATCGGCTCCCTCAATGAGATAGAACTGCTTGCACAGAACAGAGACAGATGGCGAGATTTGATAAAATATCTTTAAAAGAAAACTGCTAGAACAAAAATTCATATAGGAGAAGGTGTATCTTGGTCTACGCCCTATGGGCCGGTTACGGCTCGAAAGGTCAATAGATAGATAGATAGTAAGAGAAATATATGAACTTTTAATTGTGTGTGAGAGAAATATATAAACTTTTAATTGTGTGTGTGAGAGCAGTATGTAACATTATATTTTGTGTGAGAGAAATAAATAACCTTTTATTGTATGTGTGAGAGAAATATATAAACTGTTATTTGATGTGTGAGAAAAGTAAATAACCTTTCTTTATGTGTGAGAGAAATATATAACCTTTTAATTGTGTGTGAGAGAAATATATAAACTTTTATTGTATGTGTTAGAGAAGTATGTAACATTATATTTTGTGTGAGAGAAGTAAATAACCTTTTATTGTATGTGTGAGAGAATTATATAAACTGTTATTTTATGTGTGAGAAAAATAAATAACCTTTCTTTATGTGCGAGAGAAATATATACACTGTCATTTTATGTGTGAGAGAAATATATAATCTCTTATTGTATGTGTGTTGTTCGTTCGTTCGTTCGCTTTCGTCAGCTTTGACCTCTGACGAAGTCCCACCCACTCAATTTTGTGGGACTGAATTTTGCGTGTAAAGTCTGTTTTATCCCATTACAGGATGCCCCTCGCCATGCAGGCAGATTTACTCCGACTTCAGAGGTACTAATTTTTAGGGAATTAGTAAAACCCAGGTGTCCTCGCCAGGGTACGAACCCCGGCTGTTGCCGTGGTAAGCCAACATGTGTGTGAGAAATATCTAAACTGTTATTTTATGTCTGAGAGAAACATATAACCTTTTATTGTACGTGTGAGAGAAACATATAGACTGCTATGTTGTGTGTGAGAGAAAAATATAAACATTTTACTTATGTGTGAGAAAGTATATAAGCTGTTATTTTATGTGTGATAGAAATATATGAACTGTTATTTTATGAGTGAGAAAAATAAATAACCTTTTATTGCATGTGTGAGTGAGAGAAGTATATAACCTTTTATCTATATGTGAGAAAGTATATGAACCGTTATTTTATGTGCTAAAGAAGTAAATAACTTTCTATTTTATGTGTGAGAGAAGTAAATAACCTTTTATTGTGAGCGTAAGGAAGTATATGAACTGTTATTTTTTGTGTCGCAGAAATATGTAAACTGTTATTTTATGTTAAGGAGATATGTATAACATTTTATTTATGTGTGAGAGAAGTAAATAACCTTTTACAGTATATGTGTGAGAGAGAGAGCTAGACATCGATATTACTACCTGGAGAGATGGCTAGACGTAGGACATCACTACCTGGAGAGTAGGCGAGGGCGCGCCTCACAGCACCAGAGCTGGAAGTTGTCAGCGACCCACAGCTAATGGCTTGCGCCAGGATCGGTGAACCAGAACCATCAAGACCCTGCTCCACCTCTCCGTGGTGCCTCTAGTAACAGACTAACCTGTCTAGTCTGGTCATGCGAGTAGGGATCGAAGAGGGAAGACAACCCGGTACTCAAAAATATCATGCTGAAATCGGATGTGTTGGGCCGAAAGGCGGAAATATTACAGTTATACTGCAAACCACAACACAATGTAAACATGCCCACTACTCCCTTTTAAGGGCGGATGACGAAGAGGTATACTCCTTTAGTCATCGGGCGAACGTAAGTAAGTAGTAAGTACTAACTGGAGAGATGGCTAGACGTAAGATATCACTACCTGGAGAGATGGCTAGACGTAGGATATCACTACCTGGAGAGATGGCTAGAAGTAGGATATCGGTACCTGGAGAGATGGCTAGAAGTAGGATTTCACTACCTGGAGAGATGGCTAGAAGTAGGATATCGCTACCTGGAGAGATGGCTAGACGTAGGATATCACTACCTGGAGAGATGGCTAGAAGTAGGATATCACTACCTGGAGAGATGGCTAGAAGTAGGATATCGCTACCTGGAGAGATGGCTAGACGTAGGATATCACTACCTGGAGAGATGGCTAGAAGTAGGATATCACTACCTGGAGAGATGGCTAGAAGTAGGATATCACTACCTGGAGAGATGGCTAGACGTAGGATATCACTACCTGGAGAGATGGCTAGAAGTAGGATATCACTACCTGGAGAGATGGCTAGAAGTAGGATATCACTACCTGGAGAGATGGCTAGAAGTAGGATATCACTACATGGAGAGATGGCTAGAAGTAGGATATCACTACCTGGAGAGAAGGCTAGAAGTAGGATATCACTACCTGGAGAGAAGGCTAGAAGTAGGATATCACTACCTGGAGATATGGCTAGACGTAGGATATCACTACCTGGAGAGATGGCTAGACGTAGGATATCACTACCTGGAGAGATGGCTAGACGTAGGATATCACTACCTGGAGAGATGGCTAGACGTAGGGCATCACTACCTGGAGAGATGGCTAGACCTAGGATATCACTACTTGGAGAGATGGCTAGACATCGGATATCACTAGCTAGAGAGCACTAGATGTCGGATATCACTAACTAGAGAGCACTAGACATAGGATAATACTACCTAGAGAGCACTAGATGTCGGATATCACTACCTAGTGAGCACTAGATGTCGGATATCACTACCTAGAGAGCACTAGATGTCGGATATCACTACCTAGAGAGCACTAGATGTCGGATATCACTACCTAGAGAGCACTAGATGTCGGATATCACTACATAGAGATCACTAGATGTCGGATATCACTACCTAGAGAGCACTAGATGTCGGATATCACTACCTAGAGAGCACTAGATGTCGGATATCACTACCTAGAGAGCACTAGATGTCGGATATCACTACATAGAGAGCACTAGATGTCGGATATCACTACCTAGAGAGCACTAGGTGTCGGATATCACTACATAGAGAGCACTAGATGTCGGATATCACTACCTAGAGAGCACTAGATGTCGGATATCACTACCTAGAGAGCACTAGGTGTCGGATATCACTACATAGAGAGCACTAGATGTAGGATATCACTACCTAGAGACCAAAGAAGGGAAAAACCATGAAGGAAACACGGATTAGAAGTAAAAAAAAAAATCCCTTTGCCGGGACTCGAACCCGTAACCTTAACGTTAAGGGACGGAAGTTCTATCTCTGGATCACCCAGTCTTCCAAAATTGAATCAACGATATATCATACTAAAGCGGCATGGGCGTAATACCGATCACATTACCCCAAAAATCATGTGCCGATGGTCTGTAAAAATTATGGTCACTAACACCATATTCTCTATATGCCACTTGGCGTGACGGGGCTCTTTACTTTCTTGTTTACTATAACACACTACATATGAACATAACATTAATACCAGAACTCACCTTTGGCCATTTCTGACTGCGTAGTTTGTGTCACCATTGACGGAATCAACATAGGAGCCTCCCTTCAGCACTAGCATGGTAGACCGCAGGAGAGACTGGACTCCTCTCTCCACGTAGGCGCTGTTCGTCCATTCCCACACATTGCCAATCATGTCATAGAGACCTGACATTAAACACAAGCAACCAAATAAAAACAAGTAAAATTCATTATTTTACTAATTGCTATTTCATTCAGAAAACCACCGTCGCAATTTCTTTGTACAATCATGAATCGCACAATAATAGACATATGTTTTTTTTTTTAAATAATAAGCACCATGACATATTACATCTATTACACAATGTCAAACTCCTGAACAATTGAGGGCACGATGAACTTCTGTCTGAACTGTGGTTAACTTCGACCAGGAAACAAAAAACGTGGACATCCAAATTTAATGAGGGACCCCCAGGCACGGCTTATAGACATAGAGGGCCGGATAGAGAGTTGGAAGTAATTGATAAACTTAAATGGCCCGTTCGCATATAAACACAAAATTATGAGATTTTTATAAAATAATACAAAATTGTATACGGGTTTTCCGAAACCCTACAACATATTCGCATGGAGCCCCCATGATCGTGAGCCCCCAGGCAAATGCCCAACGGGCCTATGGGTTAAGACGGCCCTGGTTGGCTGTGGGTAAAGCCAAGTAGATAGTTGGAAGAGGGTGAAAGGTCAGTAGGTCAAGTGGTAGGACGACAGCAAAACACGAGTTTCACGATGGAAGAGACGCAGTCGAGATTCGACGTTTTGACCTGACAGGGTACGATTTGATTTTAGATCCGAACTTTTAAGAGACGATCATCAAAAACGTAAAAACACCATACAGTTGTTTGTTTGAATACCATCTATTTATAGATATGTACAATATCATGAATGGTTTAACAAGATACGGCTAGAGTCGGACCTAAGGCAAGAACGTTAGACTTAGACAAGACCCCACGAGTAATGTTGACAGACGTTGATCGTGTTCAAATGAACCCATTTAGTGAAAGAAAAAGGGGTGTGGCCGCCTCGATAGTCTAGTTGAGAAAACGGCTCAACTGGACTACAGACGTTCGGACAACCCATGCTCGATTCCCGCTGGAAACAGTGTGAGTTGTACTCGTGGTTGGGAAAAAAATACGCCCGCGGTCGACCCAGCCATTGGCAGAAACGGGTACCAGGGTAGTACTCTGGGATGGTGAGGAATGCCGCCTCGCATCGTGAGCTTCAATGCTTAAGACGACACTATCCATAAGTCTCCGAACATTTCTGGATATGCGGCGGAGCACATATAGGTGAAAACTCGCGTGCAAAGACGCCGATTCAAGCCTCGTACTTGACCTCTATTTGACCTTCACATTTAGTGATATTGCCAAGTAAGCAGAGCTTGTTAGAACAACAAGATGAAAGCGTGCATTTATTGTAAGATGAGAACGTGCATTCATTGTAAGATGAGAACGTGCATTCATTGTAAGATGAGAACGTGCATTGTTTGTAAGATGAGAACGTGCATTCATTGTAAGATGAGAACGTGCCTTCATTGTTAGGTGATCCATAGTCATGTATAGAATTTACAAAGGCCTACGAGCTGACAGGAAATTCCTTGAAATCCTCCAACTAGCGTGACGTTTGTTTTCGGTTTTGCGAGCAGGGCCGGTTGCTGTTAAATTGACGTCATCCGTCTATAGCTGATAACGTCACGATAGTTGGAGGGTTTTCCGGGTGTATTTTCAGCCCGTGGGTCTTTGTGAATCTATAGATGGCTGTGAGCAGGGTCGAATTAAGACCCTTACAGGCCCTAAGCACTTTAAAAATGATGGCGTCCCCTAACATGTGCGTCATTCAAAATATAGACAATAATAAACGATAAAATACAATTTTATTTATCGAAATTAAATAAAACTTATAGTAAGATGGAAAATAATGTTTATTTTTGTGTTTAATTCCACTTTATTTATATTTAGAAAGTTTTCTCTTGCTTGTTTAAATTGCAATGTCTTTGACGAGATCGACAAAACTAATCTTATATCTGCTTCTTTATTTAATAGAGATTTGGCATCCAGTGTGCCTTCTTGCTTTTATTTATGTGAGGGGATTTTCTTTCCCCTTTGATTTCAAGACCCTTGTCGATGTCTGCTCTCATTGAGTGCTCTTGTTATTTGTGTATATATCTATATGTATTTTCTCATTACATGTGGTGCCCCTTTGTGGTGCCTCCTTCCCTTGATGCCCTAAGCACGTGCTTATTTTGCTTAATAGATATTGAGTTATTGAGTCATTTGCGGGTCATTATCATTGCAATCTGAACATGTCCATTGGTGCTCAGATCCCGTCCTCAGCAAGTCCCGCAGTGTCCAGCGACTGACGACTCCAGTTCTGTTTTACTTGATAAGTTTTGTAAGTTGTTCGCTTCTGGCTGAGCCCATCTTAACTTCCATCTCTTTCATCCGAAGGAGTGACGTGGACTCATAGTTGTCAAGTCCTGTGCCCTTACCACATCTCGGAGGGCATTGATTATGTCCGCCCGAGGCATTGGTTGACCATCTTCAACGACAGCGCAGCTAGCTAACCTGTCCGCTCTTTCATTTCCTTTCATTTTATTTATATGTGCTGAATAGTTAATCCATCCCTAGCTATGGGTGATCTAAAATTATATACTAGCTACATTTTGTTTCATTTATCACGGATGTCAAAAAAAACATTTATTTAGCAACAGTTAATGACATTGCTACTTACCAACAACATTCTGGGGTTTGTAGGCGTCTACGGGAGATGTGATACTGTATCCATCTAGTTTCTTGTTTACATCTGGCCACTTACCCTGGTTACAAGAAACAATCATTCATGTTGACTCAACCGTGAGACTAAGAAACAATCATTCATGTTGACTCAACCGTGAGACTAAGAAACAATCATTCTATGATGACTCAACCGTGAGACTAAGAAACAATCATTCTATGATGACTCAACCGTGAGACTAAGAAAATATCATTATATGTTGACTCAACCGTGAGACAATGTATGTTCCACAATAGGTCTTTATGTATGGTCCTCAATGAGTCTCTATATATGGTCCACAATAAGTCTCTGTGTATGGTCCACAATGAGTCTCTATGTATGGTCCACAATTAGTCTCTATGTATGTTCCACAATAAGTCTCTAAGTATGGTCCACAATGAATCTCTATGTATGGTCCACAATAAGCATCTATGTATGGTCTACAATGAGTCTCTAAGTATGTTCCACAATGAGTCTCTATGTATGTTCCACAATAAGTCTCTATGTATGTTCCACAATGAGTCTCTATGTATGGTCCACAATGAGTCTCTATGTATGGTCCACAATTAGTCTCTATGTATGGTCCACAATGAGTCTCTATGTATGTTCCACAATATGTCTCTATGTATGTTCCACAATGAGTCTCTATGTATGTTCCACAATGAGTCTCTATGTATGTTCCACAATATGTCTCTATGTATGTTCCACAATATGTCTCTATGTATGTTCAACAATATGTCTCTATGTATGTTCCACAATATGTCTCTATGTATGTTCCACAATGAGTCTCTATGTATGGTCCACAATGAATCTCTATGTATGGTCCGCAATGAGTCTCTATGTATGTTCCACATTGAATCTTTATGTATGGTCCACAATGAGTCTCTATGTATGGTCCACAATGAGTCTCTATGTATATTCCACAATAAGTTTCTATGTATGGTCCACAATGAATCTCTATGTATGGTCCACAATGAGTCTCTATGTATGGTCCACAATGTATCTCTATTTATGTTCCACAATGAGTCTTTATGTATGTTCCACAATGAGTCTCTATGTATGTTCCACAATGAGTCTCTATGTATGGTCCAAAATGAATTTCTATGTATGGTCCACAATAAGTCTCTATGCATGGTCCACAATAAGTCTCTACGTATATTCCACAATAAGTCACTATGTATGGTCCACAATGAGTCTCTATGTATGGTGCACAATGAGTCTCTACGTATATTCCACAATGAGTCTCTTTCTATGGTCCACAATGATTATCTACGTATATTCCACAATAAGTTTCTATGTATGTTCCACAATGAGTCTCTATGTATGTTCCACAAAGAGTCTCTATGTATGGTCCACAATGAGTCTCTATGTATGGTCCACAATGAGTATCTATGTATGTTCCACAATAAGTCTCTATGTATGTTCCACAATGAGTCTCTATGTATGTTCCACAATGAGTCTCTATGTATGTTCCACAATAAGTCTCTATGTATGTTCCACAATGAGTCTCTATGTATGTTAAACAATTAATCTCTATGTATGGTCTACAATGAGTATCTATGTATTATCCACAATAAGTCTCTATGCATGGTCCACAATAAGTCTCAACGTATATTCCACAATAAATCTCTATGTATGGTCCACAATGAGTCTCTATGTATGGTCCACAATGAGTCTCTACGTATAGTCCACAATAAGTCTCTATGTATGGTCCACAATGAGTCTCTATGTATGGTCCACAATGAGTCTCTATGTATGGTCCACAATGAGTCTCTATGTATGGTCCACAATTAGTCTCTATGTATGGTCCACAATGAGTCTCTAAGTATGGTCCACAATTAGTCTCTATGTATGGTCCACAATGAATCTCTATGTATAGTTCACAAAAAGTCACTTTGTATGGTCCCCAATGAATCTCTATGTATGGTCCGCAATGAGTCTCTATGTATGTTCCACATTAAATATTTATGTATGGTCCACAATAAGTCTCTATGTATGGTCCACAATGAGTCTCTATGTACGTTCCACAATATGTCTCTATGTATGGTCCACAATGAGTATTTATGTATGGTCCTCAATGAGTCTCTAAGCATGTTCCACAATGAGTCCCTAAGTATGTTCCACAATAAGTCTCTATGTATGGTCCACAATGAATCTCTAAGTACGTTCCACAATGAGTCTCTAAGTATGTTCCCCAATAAGTCTCTATGTATGGTCCACAATAAGTCTCTATGTATGGTCATACAATGAGTCTCCATGTATGGTCCACAATAAGTCTCTATGTATAGTTCACAATAAGTCATTATGTATGGTGCACAATTAATCTCTATGTATGGTCCACAATGAGTCTCTATGTATGGTCCACAATGGATCTCTATGTATGATCCAAAATGGGTCTCTATGTATGATCCACAATGGGTCTCTATGTATGATCCAGAATGGGTCTCTATGTATGGTCCGCAATGGGTCTCTATGTATGATCCACAATCGGTCTCTATGTATGTTTCGCAATGAGTCTCTAAGTATGATCCACAATGCGTCTTTATGTATGGTCAACAATGAGTCTCTATGTATGGTCCACAATGAGCCTCTAAGTATGATCCACAATGAGTCTCTATGTATGGTCAACAATGAGTCTCTATGTATGGTCCACAATGAGTCTCTATGTATGGTCCACAATGAGTCTCTATGTATGGCCCACAATGAGTCTCTACGTATATTCCACAATAAGTCTCTATGTATGTTCCACAATGAGTCTCTATGTATGTTCCACAATGAGTCTCTATGTATGGTCCACAATGAGTCTCTATGTATGGTCCACAATGAGTCTCTATGTATTTTCCACAATAAGTCTCTATGTATGTTCCACAATGAGTCTCTATGTATGTTCCACAATTAGTCTCTATTTATGTTCCACAATGAGTCTCTATGTATGTTCCACAATGAGTCTCTATGTATGGTCCACAATAAGTCTCTATGCATGGTCCACAATAAGTCTCTACGTATATTCCACAATAAATCTCTATGTATGGTCCACAATGAGCCTCTATGTATGGTCCACAATGAGTTTCTACGTATATTTCAAAATGAGTCTTTATGTATGGTCCACAATGAATCTCTACGTATATTCCATAATAAGTCTCTATGTATGTTCCAAGATGAGTCTCTATGTATGGTCCACAATGAATCTCTATGTATGGTCCACAATGAGTCTCTATGTATGGTCCACAATAATTCTCTATGTGTGGTCCACAATGAGTCTCTATGTATGGTCCACAATAAGTCTCTACGTATATTCCACAATAAGTCTCTAAGAATGATCCACAATGGGTCTCTATGTATGATCCACAGTGGGTCTCTATGTGTGGTCCACAATGTGTCTCTATCTATGTTCCACAATGAGTCTTTATGTATGTTCCACAATGAGTCTCTAAGTATGACCCACAATGTGTCTCTATGTATGGTCCACAATGTGACTCTATGTATGTTCCACAATAAGTCTATATGTATGGTCTACAATGTGTCTCTATGTATGGTACACAATGTGTCTCTATGTTTGGTCCACAATGTGTCTCTATGTATGGTGCACAATAAGTCTATATGTATGGTCCACTTTGTGTCTCTTGTATGGTGCACAATGAGTCTCTATGTATGGTCCACAATGAGTATTTATGTATGGTCCTCAATGAGTCTCTAAGCATGTTCCACAATGAGTCCCTAAGTATGTTCCACAATAAGTCTCTATGTATGGTCCACAATGAATCTCTAAGTACGTTCCACAATGAGTCTCTAAGTATGTTCCCCAATAAGTCTCTATGTATGGTCCACAATAAGTCTCTATGTATGGTCATACAATGAGTCTCCATGTATGGTCCACAATAAGTCTCTATGTATAGTTCACAATAAGTCATTATGTATGGTGCACAATTAATCTCTATGTATGGTCCACAATGAGTCTCTATGTATGGTCCACAATGGATCTCTATGTATGATCCAAAATGGGTCTCTATGTATGATCCACAATGGGTCTCTATGTGTGATCCAGAATGGGTCTCTATGTATGGTCCGCAATGGGTCTCTATGTATGATCCACAATCGGTCTCTATGTATGTTTCGCAATGAGTCTCTAAGTATGTTCCACAATAAGTCTCTACGTATATTCCACAATGAGTCTCTATGTATGATCCACAATGCGTCTTTATGTGTGGTCCACAATGAGCCTCTAAGTATGATCCACAATGAGTCTCTATGTATGGTCAACAATGAGTCTCTATGTATGGTCCACAATGAGTCTCTATGTATGGTCCACAATGAGTCTCTATGTATGGCCCACAATGAGTCTCTACGTATATTCCACAATAAGTCTCTATGTATGTTCCACAATGAGTCTCTATGTATGTTCCACAATGAGTCTCTATGTATGGTCCACAATGAGTCTCTATGTATGGTCCACAATGAGTCTCTATGTATTTTCCACAATAAGTCTCTATGTATGTTCCACAATGAGTCTCTATGTATGTTCCACAATTAGTCTCTATTTATGTTCCACAATGAGTCTCTATGTATGTTCCACAATGAGTCTCTATGTATGGTCCACAATAAGTCTCTATGCATGGTCCACAATAAGTCTCTACGTATATTCCACAATAAATCTCTATGTATGGTCCACAATGAGCCTCTATGTATGGTCCACAATGAGTTTCTACGTATATTTCAAAATGAGTCTTTATGTATGGTCCACAATGAATCTCTACGTATATTCCATAATAAGTCTCTATGTATGTTCCAAGATGAGTCTCTATGTATGGTCCACAATGAATCTCTATGTATGGTCCACAATGAGTCTCTATGTATGGTCCACAATAATTCTCTATGTGTGGTCCACAATGAGTCTCTATGTATGGTCCACAATAAGTCTCTACGTATATTCCACAATAAGTCTCTAAGAATGATCCACAATGGGTCTCTATGTATGATCCACAGTGGGTCTCTATGTGTGGTCCACAATGTGTCTCTATCTATGTTCCACAATGAGTCTTTATGTATGTTCCACAATGAGTCTCTAAGTATGACCCACAATGTGTCTCTATGTATGGTCCACAATGTGACTCTATGTATGTTCCACAATAAGTCTATATGTATGGTCTACAATGTGTCTCTATGTATGGTACACAATGTGTCTCTATGTTTGGTCCACAATGTGTCTCTATGTATGGTGCACAATAAGTCTATATGTATGGTCCACTTTGTGTCTCTTGTATGGTGCACAATGAGTCTCTATGTATGGTCCACAATGAGTGTCTATATATGTTCCACAATAAGTCTATATGTATGGTCCACAATGAGTCTCTATGTATGGTCAACAGTCTATGTTACACAATAAGTCTCAAAGTATGGTCCACAATAAGTCTCTATGTATGGTCCACAATGAGTCTCTATGTATGGTCCACAGTCTATGTTCCACAATAAGTCTCAATGTATGGTCCACAATAAGTCTATATGTATGGTCCACAATGTGTCTCTATGTATGGTCCACAGTCTATGTTCCACAATAAGTCTCAATGTATGGTCCACAATAAGTCTATATGTATGGTCCACAATGAGTCTCTATGTATGGTCAACAGTCTATGTTACACAATAAGTCTCAAAGTATGGTCCACAATAAGTCTCTATGTATGGTCCACAATGAGTCTCTATGTATGGTCCACAGTCTATGTTCCACAATAAGTCTCAATGTATGGTCCACAATAAGTCTATATGTATGGTCCACAATGTGTCTCTATGTATGGTCCACAGTCTATGTTCCACAATAAGTCTCAATGTATGGTCCACAATAAGTCTATATGTATGGTCCACAATGAGTCTCTATGTATGGTCCACAGTCTATGTTCCACAATAAGTCTCAATGTATGCTGTCGAAAGCCTTGATGAAATCAATGTAATTTAGAGAGAGTGGTTTCTGCCTTTCTATGTATCATCACAATGTACCATACCGGTTGACGCAGGCGATCATGACCTTCCACAATTGCAATCGACATTGCATCTACCAATTCTTTTGTTGACTTTTTTCAGTGCCATGACATCAAGCTATCCAGTATCATCTCTCTTTGTCATTCGTTATCTTTCTTTCCCTTTATTTTGCCAGTTGTAACCAAGTATTCTAACTTTCCTTTCCTCATGATGTGCCCGAAAAAATGTTGATTGTTTCCACTGATGTTTTCCTTTGGAGCTGCCTTTTTGTGTTGGCCTCTTTGAGAATTTCCTCATTGGTCTTTTTAGCTGTCCAGGGAACTTTCAATATTCTTCTGATAAATCCCATCTCTGTGGCCTCTAATCGTCTTTTCATTTGTTTGTCTACTGTCCATGAATCGCTTCAATATGTCATAATTGGCTCTATATAGCACCGATGAACTCTCTTTCTCACTTATATTGACATAGACTTGTAGCACAATACATTTTCAGTTTCAGAAGTGCTATTTTGGCCTGAGTTAATTCCTTGGCACTCTTTGCGTATAATGTGTGTGTATATACTTATATATATATATGCTTGGAATAGTGTTCTGTTCATCCGTGTTAAGGTTACTTAACTTCCCATAGGCTGGCGAACCGTGTAATACTCGTGAATATATTTGTTCTTCTCATCATTACTGATAGACTTATCGGCGATAGATCTTCATTTTTTTTATAGCTGCACGGGGAAAACATATTTGCGACAACAGCTTTCTTGTCCATTTCCCCACTGCCTTGTGAGAAGGCTCGAGAGATTTCGATGGCTACGAGAGTAAACTCAGACAGGAAATCCGACAAGAAGGACCCTAATGTAGTCTGTGGTGTATTAACCACAATATTATTATTCTGGCATCCCCTACAAGTGAACTTTGGTTCTGAACGTAAAGATCCTACCCTCCTTCCAAGCAACCCAAAGAAGAGAAGAGAGGGGTGGGGGCTAGTGTCTTTTGGGCAAAGCAATATCTCCACATAATTCACTAAGACAAAGTAATGTATTATATTATAAATTACTGACTTATGATTGCTGGCAACCAAAAGTCATATGCGTGTGTGTGTGTGTGTGTGTGTGTTGTTTGGGTGTGCGTGTGCGAGTGAGTGAGTGAGTGAGTGAGTGAGTGAGTGAGTGTGTGTGTGCGTGCGTGCGTGCGTGCGTGTGTTTGTCTGTGTGTATGTGTGTGTGTGTGGCATTAACGTATTGACAGCCGCTTGGTAACAGGCAATCATGCTTAGTCAGTATTTTGGTAAAATATTAATGTTTTATGCTGGATGCTGTTTTTGCTGAACAGCTTCTCTCGTGGGTGAATATGCCAATATTGGATAGACAGATTCGACAGTAGAATGAACAAGATGTATTCGTGGTGCCTGGACTCATCTCTTTTTTCCTCGCTGACTCGAATGTTGCTGTGACGTTTTTTTTTATATTAATTATTATTGATGTTTTACATGTGGTACGATCCGCAGCCAGACCTCCCCAGTTTCTTTCAGTGATAGAGAATACACTCAAGGAAGCCCTGCAAACATACTTAAATCTCAGCACTCGTTTGCTCTCTGGTCCCTAAATAGACATACAGACAGACAAACACACAGACAGATTAGAACGAACAGACAGATAGACAGACTGACGGGCAGGCAGGCAAGCAGACAGACAGACAGTCAGACAGACAGACAGTCAGTCAGTCAGTCAGTCAGTCAGATAGGTAGATAGATAGATAGACAGACAGACAGACATACAGACAGACAACCGTATAGATAGATAGACAGAAAGACAGACAGTTGGATGGATGGATGGATGGATGGATAAATGGATGGATGGATGGATAGATGGATGGATGGATCGATGAATGGATGGATGGATGGATGGATGAATGGATGGATGGATGGATGGATCGATGGATGGATGGATGGATGGATGGATGGATGGATGGATCGATGAATGGATGGATGGATGGATGGATGGATGGATGGATCGATCGATGAATAGACGGATGGATGGATGGATGGATGGATCGATGAATGGATGGATGGATGGATGGATGGATGGATGGATGGATGGATGGATGGATGGATGGATAGATCGATGAATGGATGGATGGATGGATGGATGGATCGATGAATGGATGGATGGATGGATGGATGGATCGATGAATGGATGGATGGATGGATGGATGGATGGATGGATGGATGGATGGATGGATGGATGGATGGATCGATGAATGGATGGATGGATGGATGGATCGATGAATGGATGGATGGATGGATGCATGGATGGATGCATGGATAAATGGATGCATGGATGAATGAATGGATGGATGGATGCATTAATAGATAAATAGATAGAGAAATAGTTCCAACGTTATGAAAATAAAAGCACTATTGCAAATAAAAATGAAGACATGTACCTGCCACACATTTGCTCGACGTCTCTCCCAGTTGTCTCCCCATGGATAATTGTGACCTTAGACACATAATCACAAAGCTATATCAATCATTTTGTTCTGTGCATCTTATCTTTCAGTCTTATCGTTAAAATTATCTTAATATTATCAGAGTGATAAGAATTATAACGAAAACAAAAATTAGAGATGAAAAAAAAAAGAAATAATGATGAGTTATGTTGTTCTAATAGAAAGAAACTAAGAATAACAAAATGTTATATCTTTTCAACATTTCTATATGGTGCAGAAACAATGGACATTAGACAAGAAAACAGAACAGAGAATTGAAGCCTTTGAAATGTGGTTTAATAGAAGAATAGGTAGAATTGGGTGGAAAGAAAAAATAAACGACGATGTCTTAAAAGAACTAAAAATAAAAAGAGAACTAATAAACACAATTCAAACAAAACAAAAGCGATTTTGGTGCTATGTTAAAAAACACAACAGCCTACAAAAAGTAACATTACAGGGGAAAATACAAGGTAAAAGAGGGTGAGGCAGATCAAAATAACATGGACGAGTAACATCACAAGATTAACAAAACAGCCTATGACACCCTGCACTATCAAAGCAAGAGACAGAGCAGAATGACGCTCCATGGTAGCCAACCTTCAATGCGGAGATGGACAAACCAGCCTATGACACCCTGCACTATCAAAGCAAGAGACAGAGCAGAATGGCGCTCCATGGTAGCCAACATTCGATGCGGAGATGGACAAACCAGCCTATGACACCCTGCACTATCAAAGCAAGAGACAGAGCAGAATGGCGCTCCATGGTAGCCAACATTCGATGCGGAGATGAACAAACCAGCCTATGACACCCTGCACTATCAAAGCAAGAGACAGAGCAGAATGGCGCTCCATGGTAGCCAACATTCGATGCGGAGATGGACAAACCAGCCTATGACACCCTGCACTATCAAAGCAAGAGACAGAGCAGAATGGCGCTCCATGGTAGCCAACATTCGATGCGGAGATGGACAAACCAGCCTATGACACCCTGCACTATCAAAACAAGAGACAGAGCAGAATGGCGATCCATGGTAGCCAACCTTCGATGCGGAGATGGACAAACCAGCCTATGACACCCTGCACTATCAAAGCAAGAGACAGAGCAGAATGGCGCTCCATGGTAGCCAACATTCGATGCGGAGATGGACAAACCAGCCTATGACACCTTGCACTATCAAAGCAAGAGACAGAGCAGAATGGCGCTCCATGGTAGCCAACATTCGATGCGGAGATGGACAAACCAGCCTATGACACCCTGCACTATCAAAGCAAGAGACAGAGCAGAATCGCGCTCCATGGTAGCCAACCTTCGATGTGGAGATGGACAAACCAGCCTATGACACCCTGCACTATCAAAGCAAGAGACAGAGCAGAATGGCGCTCCATGGTAGCCAACCTTCGATGCGGAGATGGACAAACCAGCCTATGACACCCTGCACTATCAAAGCAAGCGACAGAGCAGAATGGCGCTCCATGGTAGCCAACCTTCGATGCGGAGATGGACAAACCAGCCTATGACACCCTGCACTATCAAAGCAAGAGACAGAGCAGAATGGCGCTCCATGGTAGCCAACCTTCGATGCGGAGATGGACAAACCAGCCTATGACACCCTGCACTATCAAAGCAAGAGACAGAGCAAAATGGCGCTCCATGGTAGCCAACCTTCGATGCAGAGATGGACAAACCAGCCTATGACACCCTGCACTATCAAAGCAAGAGACAGAGCAGAATGGCGCTCCATGGTAGCCAACCTTCGATGCGGAGATGGACAAACCAGCCTATGACACCCTGCACTATCAAAGCAAGAGACAGAGCAGAATGGCGCTCCATGGTGGCCAACCTTCGATGTGGAGATGGACAAACCAGCCTATGACACCCTGCACTATCAAAGCAAGAGACAGAGCAGAATGGCGCTCCATGGTAGCCAACCTTCGATGCGGAGATGGGGATCGATGATGACAATGAATAGAACAAAAATTACTAGACAGATAAACAATGATGATTGTGGCGATGATGACTAAAGAACACTATTAAAGAACAATGATATTGGAGGCGATGATGACTAAAGAACACTATTAAAGAACAATGATATTGGAGGCGATGATGACTAAAGAACACTATTAAAGAACAATGATATTGGAGGCGATGATGGCTAAAGAACACTATTAAAGAACAATGATATTGGAGGCGATGATGACTAGAGAACACTATTAAAGAACAATGATATTGGAGGCGATGATGACTAAAGGACACTATTAAAGAACAATGATATTGGAGAAGATGATGACTAAAGAATACTATTAAAGAACAATGATATTGGAGAAGATGATGACTAAAGGACACTATTTAAGAACAATGATATTGGTGGAGATGATGACTAAAGGACACTATTTAAGAACAATGATATTGGGAAAGATGATGACTAAAGGACACTATTTAAGAACAATGATATTGGAGAAGATGATGACTAAAGGACACAATTTAAGAACAATGATATTGGTGGAGATGATGACTAATGGACACTATTTAAGAACAATGATATTGGAGGCGATGATGACTAAAGGACACTATTTAAGAACAATATTTGAGAAGATGATCAGTAAAGGACACTTTTTAAAAACAATGATATTGGAGAAGATGATGAGTAAAGGACACTATTTAAGAACAATGATATTGGAGGCGATGATGACTAAAAGACACTATTTAAGAACAATGATATTGGAGGCGATGATGACTAAAGAACACTATTTAAGAACAATGATATTGGAGAAGATGATGACTAAAGAACACTATTTAAGAACAATGATATTGGAGAAGATGATGACTAAAGGACACAATTTAAGAACAATGATATTGGATGCGATGATGACTAAAGGACACTATTTAAGAACAATGATATTGGAGGCGATGATGACTAAAGGACACTATTTAAGAACAATGATATTGGAGAAGATGATGACTAAAGGACACTATTTAAGAACAATGATATTGGAGAAGATGATGACTAAAGGACACTATTTAAGAACAATGATATTGGTGGAGATGTTGACTAAAGGACACTATATAAGAACAAGGATATTGGAGGCGATGATGACTAAAGGACACTATTTAAGAACAATGATATTGGTGGAGATGTTGACTAAAGGACACTATATAAGAACAAGGATATTGGAGGCGATGATGACTAAAGGACACTATTTAAGAACAATGATATTGGTGGAGAGGATGACTAAAGGACACTATTTAAGAACAAGGATATTGGTGGAGATGATGACTAAAGGACACTATTTAAGAACAAGGATATTGGTGGAGAAGATGACTAAAGGACACTATTTAAGAACAATGATATTGGTGGAGATGATGACTAAAGGACACTATTTAAGAACAAGGATATTGGTGGAGATGATGACTAAAGGACACTATTTAAGAACAATGATATTGGTGGAGATGATGACTAAAGGACACTATTTAAGAACAACGATATTGGTGGAGATGATGACTAAAGGACACTATTTAAGAACAATGATATTGGTGGAGATGATGACTAAAGGACACTATTTAAGAACAATGATAATGGTGGAGATGATGACTAAAGGACACTATTTAAGAACAATGATATTGGTGAAGATGATGACTAAAGGATACTATTTAAGAACAATGATATTGGTGGAGATGATGACTAAAGGACACTATTAATGAACAATGATATTGGTGGAGATGATGACTAAAGGACACTATTTAAGAACAATGATATTGGTGGAGATGATGACTAAAGGACACTATTAATGAACAATGATATTGGTGGAGATGATGACTAAAGGACACTATTTAAGAACAATGATATTGGTGGAGATGATGACTAAAGGACACTATATAAGAACAATGATATTGGTGGAGATGATGGCTAAAGGACACTATTTAAGAACAATGATATTGGTGGAGATGATGACTAAAGGACACTATTTAAGAACAATGATATTGGTGGAGATGATGACTAAAGGACACTATTTAAGAACAATGATATTGGTGGAGATGATGACTAAAGGACACTATATAAGAACAATGATATTGGTGGAGATGATGGCTAAAGGACACTATTTAAGAACAATGATATTGGTGGAGATGATGACTAAAGGACACTATTTAAGAACAATGATATTGGTGGAGATGATGACTAAAGAACACTATTTAAGAACAATGATATTGGTGGAGATGATGACTAAAGGACACTATTTAAGAACAATGATATTGGTGGAGATGATGACTAAAGGACACTATATAAGAACCATGATATTGGTGGAGATGATGGCTAAAGGACACTATTTAAGAACAATGATATTGGTGGAGATGATGACTAAAGGACACTATTTAAGAACAATGATATTGGCGGAGATGATGGCTAAAGGACACTATTTAAGAACAATGATATTGGAGGCGATGATGACTAAAGGACACTATTTAAGAACAATGATATTGGTGGAGATGATGACTAAAGGACACTATTAATGAACAATGATTGGGTTTATTAACAAGAACAAGAGGTTGCAGCTTTCAGGCTTACTTGTGACTCCTATTTTCGCAGCATATTCCCACTCGGATTCTGAAGGCAGCCTCTTGCCGTGGTACTCACAGAACAATTTAGCGTCATACCAGCTGACGTGCACCACCGGGTGGTTCCATCTATCCTCCAGGGTCGAGTCTGGTCCCTCAGGCTACAATAAGACACGACAGATGCATTACTCTTTAGTGACATACGTTTATAAAATGGGGCCTTCCTAGCCTAGTTGGAAAAACCACCCGACTGGACTACCGACGTTCGGACAACCCGTGTTCGATTCCCGCTGTGAGCAGTGTGAGTTGTACTCGTGGTTGGAAAAAACAAATTATCCCACGGTCGACCTAGCCGTTGCTAGAAATGGGTACCAGGGTATTACCCTGGTAAGGTGAGGACTGTCGCCTCGCATCGTGAGTTTCGATGCTTGAAGCGACACTATTCAGAAATCTCCAAACATTTCTGAGTAGGCGGCCGAGCACGTATGGGTGGAAACTCGCGTGCTAAGACGCCGGTTCAAGTCTCGTACTTTACCTTGGCCTTACGTTTATAAAAACGGACCAGTAAATGCAAATATCAACGAACCATGTTAACGCAGTTGCATAAACCGGTTCGGTTGTTTTGATTGTTTTAAATGTGTGTTTTCGAGGAAACTGAAATGAGGAAGAAACTGTGCATTCTCTATACTCTATTCGATGGAAGTCGTTTGGGATCGTCTCATATACCGAAGATTGGCGCTGCACGGTAGTCGACTTTGTCAACAGAATTTGCCAGCACCGCGCTGTGGCGGGAGCTTTGACATGAATAGAGAGGATATATGGCAGGCAGCAATGAAGCGTATTCCATGAACAGAACAGAACAGAACTGAAAGGATGTTAACTTCCGATGGTAGATGCTACACAAGTGAGGTGCAGGACAGCAGCGTTATGTTCCTACAGTAATAGAAAATTGGGGGGGGGGGAAGAGATTTGATAAAACCATCTTTACATTTACACGTGAAGATTTTTAAAGTGTTCTCAAGCGTTATGTACAGACAGTCTTGACTTGTAATATGGAAGTCAGTCGTGGACAACCAGACACTCACTCATTTTCCTATTGGGTTGAAGACGGCACGTAGAACGGAAGTCATAGCTGTCCATGATTGACGATTTGCTGCTAGTTCTAGTAGTTCTTGTAGTTCTTGCGGCGTGTTTCTTAGTCCCATAGTTGAGTCTTTCTTGGCAATTGCTCTTGCACGGTGACTCTCTTGGTCTGCCTTTTTTTCTTTTACTAGATTGTTTCCACATGAATGCCTGATGGGGAAACTTTCTTAATTCAATCTCAGTACATAACCGATTAAAGATTAGAGAAGAAAACCCAACGACATAAATGTTGATTTAACAGAAGAATGTTGAAAAGATAACCAGTCAAAAAAGTAATGAGAGCGTGTTAATAGAAAACAAAATGACGACTTATTGTTTCCAACATCAGAAAGGAATAATCTATATTGTTTGATCACGCAATGAGAAGGGAAAGGCTGTGAGTATTGGGAAAACATGAAATATTGGGGTGTTATAGAGTTGAGCTATTGAGAGCTTGTTACCGCTTCTCAAGAGACAGATAGCAGTATCATATAGTGGCGACCAGCAGAATTTAAGTATAGATTTTCCAGAATACACATTAGGATAACAAGTTGTAGAGAGTGGGTAGTGGACACCCACCGAAGTAGAGAGGGTCATGATTTGGCCTTGAGATAATAGTTGAAGGGGGATTTTCCATGAATCTCCACTCGCCCAGTTGTTGTGCGGGTGACCATCACATACATAACACGCATCGACCTCGTGATGTTGTTGTAAAATCTCCACGATTGTCCATGCAAGTTAGTTGTTATTGTCAAAGTCATGGAACGGTCAAGTGGTCATCCAGCTACCAGGATGAGGTAATGTTATTCCAAATAGGTCGTAGAGATTCGGGGAAACAGGATGTTTTTTTGTCCAAATATGGGAAAGTTCAGGTGTTAGTCACCGAATAAGCAAGTCATCGGACACGGGTACTGCAGGTGACCAGAGAGAGAGAGAGAGAGAGTCGCGACTGGTCAGGTGCGACGATCTGATTGGTTACGGACGTTCAGACGTAGAGCGAGAGCTGGAGTACTTAAAGTCCTACACAACAGTTTGAGTCATGGGAGTTAGGACAAAGAAGTTAGGAGAGAAAGTAGAATGTAGACTAAGTCAGTTAAAACGGCTTCGGCCGAACTGCTAAGGGCAATTAGCTAGTTAGAGTCAGAACAGTTAGAAGTCAGTAACAAGTTTTTATTGAGTTAGCAAAGAACAGTTAGAAAGTTAAGATTAGAAGTGAAGCCAGTAGTTCAGAAGTTAGAATCTCCAAGTGTAGTTCAAGTCAGTTAGAAGTTATTCTCGATAGATAGTTGATCAAGAATATTATGACTTTGGTTGTGAAGTGATGCAATCACTGATTGTGTTCCAATTTGAAGCATTTCAAGAATCTTACATGTCGTAAGTAGACAAGTTGAGTAATTGACTGATGAATAAGTTGTATGCCATTGATGCACTGGAATATTCTCATAGACACCGGCGACTGCCTCGGAGATATTCCACATTAAGTAATCCTTAATGTCTATAGTGCATTTGCCACTAGCGATCATGATTGTAAGAAAGAATAAATCAATAAACTTGATTATCATTGTTTGTAACAAGAAAGACTCTGTCATGATCTTATGTTACCTCAATGTTGTGATGTGCTGTGACCATTAAAGAAGATAAAGTTATAACAAAGAACAAGACGACTCTATGACAGGGGGGGGGGGGGGGGGGAAAGATAGAAAAAATAGCAGACAGCTTAAGAAAGTGAAAACTCAACAAAAGAGCTGATAAAGCAACTCACCTGTAGACAAAACGTTTTGGAAAGACATGATCACCTCCGCTCACAGGTACGATACTAAATGAACGTGTGAGTTCCTGTTTAAAAAAAAGTGTTTTTCGCAACTTTGTTCTTGATTTTCATCTTTCCCTCCTCGACCGCCTTTCATCGTCGAATTAAAAGATAGCTTGCAGTCTTGTGCTGTTCTCTGCCACTGCTGTGACGTCGTGTGTTCCTAACATTCCATTGATCCTTCTTTTTCGTGGTTTGTCTTCCAATCTGATGTTCATGTAACGTTTCTTGATGATTCGCGTCTAATTTGGACTTTTATGTCTTATCACATGGACAAACAATTGTATCTGTTGTTTCTGTATGTATGCAATGATAATAATTATTTATAGCTTATTTTTCTTAGTTCTTCATTTCTGATCGTATCTCACAGAATATTCACTGTCATGTATCCAAACCACTTAGTTTCGCTGGTGATAATTTTCTGATTGTTCTTGAATCTAGCGTATAGGTAGCACAACGTTGAAATTAAGTTTGTGTTGTAAAATACGCTTCTGTAGTTTAGTTTCGTGTAGTTGGCAGGTCATGCGTTGTCAAAGTGGGAGACCAAAGAAGGGTCAAGGCAAAGAAATGCACATAAATTCATAAAATTGCGAATCTGAGGTGAGACTAATTGTGAGGAGAAATGAAACAAAATCTCTTGTTACGTGAGGCTTTAACCATATAGCCAACCTTCGTTGCGGAGATTGCACTTAATGATGATGATGTTACCTGAAGCTTTAACACTACCGTTTTGTTTTATTTGTTTTCTATATCTATTGTTTTTTATTTCTCGAGACCACAGAAAACTTGTCAGCAACACAACACCGGTGTCGTCAGTCACCACACGCTAGGGAAATACACATTGGAGGTGATGTCAACAAACATGGACCTGCCCAATATGCAATGAGGATAATCTGTCCTAAACTAAACTAAACTAAACTAAACTAAACTAAACTAAATTAAATTAAACTAAACTAAACTAAACTAAACTAAACTAAACTAAACTAAACTAAATTAAACTAAACTAAACTAAACTACAACCTACAAAATCTTAAAGTCTTTGCCATTGCAAGTCGTCTCGGAAAGGTGAGAATGTGTCTACAACTGAATTGCATATGTTGCACGTCTAGAGAACGTGTTATTTTTTGTTAAAAATTGATTTCATTGAAGAAAAAAACATTACTGAATTATTTGAAACAAAATATGTATTTGAAGTCTAAATTGTGTTCAAATTCCAGTCTGAATATGCAGGTTTTCTAAGAAAGTTGTAAATAATATGTCTATATATATTTCGGTGGGAGCCGCGATAGTTCAGTGGTTCGTGAACTGGACTACAAAGGACAAGAGGTAGGGTTCTATCCCAACCGACGGCTTCCGGTTTCACCCAGCCTTAAATGGATACCAGATTTTTTTCTAGGAAAGTAAAGCGGCACCATAATACCGACCACATTACCCCAAAAATCATGTGCTGAAGGTCTGTAAAATGTATGGTCACTTACACCATATTCCCTATACGCCACTTGGTGTGACGGGGGCTCTTTACTTTTTTTTTTTTACGAAGTCTAAATTGTGTTCAAATTCCAGTCTGAATATGCAGGTTTTCTAATAAAGTTGTAAATAATATGTCTATAAATATTTCGGTGTTAAATCTTCATTATAACGAAAGGTGTTCTTGGTGACGTTTTCGTCATTTTTTAAAGACATGTAGTTCTTTTATGTTCTTGTTTTGTAACTTTCTAACACAGCACGTCCATCAGCATTCTTGTGGCCAGGAATTATGGGAGGAACATTAAACCACTTCAATGGCCATTTTTCTGTTGGATTGTGCAAAAGTTGATTTATCTTCTCTCTCTCTCTCTCTCTCTCTCTCTCTCTCTCTCTCTCTGCGATCAAGACTCAATCAGAGTAGGATTCCAGACTCTCTCATGAAGTCGGCTGTCTGTTTAAGCGATTCGATTGTCCCATATAGTTTCTCTTCCAGGGAGGTGAGTGTGGGCCACATTGTCCTTCTCGGGTCTGTGTACTGGGCAATCCTGTAGAACATGTTTTGTAGCCATATTGTCCAGTGTACAGTGGCATAGGCTGGTTGTGCCTATTTTGAATTTGGTGATGTGAATTAGTTCATTTGAATGATGTGATTTCTCATTCTATTGTGGCCTGTGAGTAGGCGAAGTATGATGACTTGATCCCCCCTTGATAGTTGGTGGTATCCGTTCCTCTCGTTATGCTTTGGGTGTTCTCGATTCCATGTTTCATGGTACTAACCTTTGAGGATGGATTTGGCTTCATCATAACTGAGCGGATTGTTTTCTTGTGGTAATCTCCCTCCCTCTTTAGCTAATGTGTCTGCGCGTTCGTTCCCGTGTATTTATCTTATTAAAAATATATTATCAAAAGGTGAGTTATTTTTTGTTGTTTTAAAAATAAAAAGAGAGCTGTTTTCTCACAAGTTAGAGAAACAAACTTGTTCATCTTTGCTGAAGTATGTTCCAAGGAGCAAACTAGCTGTTTACATAACGGCTTCCTATTCAACTTTGAAAATGGGGGAGGGAAGAGCTGGGTGGTCTAGAGGTATGACGTCAGCGTCTGGAAAAAGAAGGTCCCGGATTCGAAGGTCCCACAGGCGTTGGAAAAAAAAAATCCGTATTTGACCCTCCCCTGGTCGTCCGTTGTCTAGCCCTCTCGGAAAACAAGAAGTCTTATGTCCGTTCTGCGCACGTTAAAGAATCTTTGACAGTAGGAAACGATAAGAGTATGACTAAATTGACCGCAGAATATCTGCCTGTATGACGAGGGACACCCTAGCACGCAGCTGCCGGTTTGTTAAATAAGGAAAACGTTGTATTTACTCAAAGGTCGATCCCTGTGGGCGTTGCTGGAGATGTGACCCAAATAAACAACGAACAGCTTTCACATTGGAAAAAAGAAAACCAATGGATATATCTATTTTTTTGTTTTTATTTTCATTTCAATTAAACGAGACCAATGTTTCAATGGTTGGTAAGTAAAGAGAAAGATAAAAGGCTGCACAGTTGTCTTCTTTGTGCTTCTTGTCTTCTGACTTTTGAGGTGTGCAGAATTAAAGAAAGAGCCAACAACCAGTTCAGATTGAAAATAAACAGTCAGATAAATAAATGAAAATATGTTAGTAGAAAAAAAACACAAATAAGCTCAGATTGAAAATAGATATTCAGATTAAAAGGAAAAAAAAACAGAAGAAAAGAAATTCTCAGATTGAGAGTAAATATTTTGATTAGATAATTCAGCAATGAAATCAGTACCAGACTACCAAGTTCATATTGGAAATATGGTTATGGTTAGTTGAAGGCACCGGTAGGCTAACTAATTAAAATCCATAATTGCTCAACCGAACGTGCCAGTGGCGTCATCTGAAATAAAACTCTTCTCGTTGAAGGATCCAAACAAAGAAAGGCTTCTGCAGTCCTCATCATATCAGCTACAGCACTCGCTAAAAGACATAAGGCCAAGCGGCATCGAATGTGAACGCAGCTGAACTGTCCATCGTCATACAGTATCATCATTCAGCTGCACAATGACGTTTATAAAGTAAGTGTAAGTGAAAGCACATTCTTCTCATCACGTGATTGACGTATTTTGTTGGCATAAGGACGTGTTTACATTTGTTAAGGTTGAGGTTGAAAATGGAGATCCGCTGAAGAAGGTTGATGACGTCTGTCAGGGGTGCTCCAATGATAACAGAGTTTTGGCAAGAGGAAGACGAAGAAGAAGATGATAATGAAGAAAACGAAGATGGTGATGAAGGTGGAGGATGAGTAGAAAAAGAAAGGAGAAGGATCAAGAAGAGGAAGAATAAGACGGTGGAAGAAAAGAAGTAGAAGAAGAATATATTAAAATCCTGTTAAAATGTAGGATCAAGCAGCCAAATCTAAGACTAAAGAACTACTTACTGCATGCCAATAGGCTTTCTTGACGGCTGCCCAGCCTCTAGCACCTGGCATACTGTAGTACTGGCGTGTCTCGTCGCTTAGAAACATGTCAACAACCCAGGTCCACCCCTTCTTCTCTGCATCTGTCCTTGCGTTTTTCTTGATTTTTCTGAACGACCTAGAAATTGTATTTAATTTATAAAGAGATTGTTTATACATTGATATATCTATAAAGAGAAGGGTAGCATCATGTGTGTAGACCACAAATTGGGATCCAAAGGGACAGATCTATAGAGAGAAGAGTAGCATCATGTGTCTAGACCACAAATTGGGATCCAAAGGAACAGATCTATAGAGAGAAGAGTAGCATCATGTGTCTAGACCACAAATTGGGATCCAAAGGAACAGATCTATAGAGAGAAGAGTAGCATCATGTGTGTAGACCACAAATTGGGATCCAAAGGAACAGATCTATAGAGAGAAGAGTAGCATCATGTGTCTAGACCACAAATTGGGATCCAAAGGAACAGATCTATAGAGAGAAGAGTAGCATCATGTGTCTAGACCACAAATTGGGATCCAAAGGAACAGATCTATAGAGAGAAGAGTAGCATCATGTGTCTAGACCACAAATTGGGATCCAAAGGAACAGATCTATAGAGAGAAGAGTAGCATCATGTGTGTAGACCACAAATTGGGATCCAAAGGAACAGATCTATAGAGAGAAGAGTAGCATCATGTGTGTAGACCACAAATTGGGATCCAAACGAACAGATCAAAGTTCAATAACCATCTGGACAAACTACTTGATGATGATGTTGATTACGATGATGAGATGTTTGTACAATGTATATGTGTGTATGTATGTGTATGTATGTGTGCGTGTCTGTGTATATGCGTGTGCATCTGTATGTATGTGTGTGTATATATTAGGTTATTTGGTTGTGGTAGGCCTCGGTATCACTGCAAACAAATCAAAATCCATAATTGCTCAACCGCTCGTGCCAGCGTAATCATCCGAATCTCATCTCCCAAACAAAGAAAGGCAACTGTAGTCCCCATCATAGCAGTCTCAGCACACGCCAAAAGACATAAGGCGAAACCGCGCAGAAAGTGAACACAGCCAACTGTTCCCTGTCATACGATGTCATCACTCATCGTAAACAATTGGAATATCGAAACATAATCAAAACGGATGAGACACACAGCTCACGGTGTGCACAGAACATCTAACTCAGTAGTTTCTGCAACAAGCCGGACTTGGAATATGAGGAAACTGCAACAAGGAACACTTTTCATAAACATCCTTCAATGATTCCTGCCGCCTATCCACCATATACCGGAAGTTCACGTCCTCCTGAAAATGATGATCGTTTTTTTTTTTTTTATGTATAGCGCTTGATGATGTTAGGCCATCGTTGTTGACTACAATTCCGAACATATAAACCCCATGGGTTATGTGACCTACTCCTGGTAGGCCAACCATCTGACTACTATTAATGATGGTTTTCTTCTAACTAACTCTCCCAAAACATGCCTAACTCATCAAGCTGGATCTTCAATCATCTAACACACAATTTACAAAACCATGTTTACTTTCTCTGAGCATTTCTCTCATATTTTTACCTCACACATTATAGCCCTCTCGCGCTTGTTTTTTGCCCCCCCCCCCCCATTATTGAGTTGTATTGCTATCAACAGAAATGAAGAACTGAGAAAAAAGCTACGAATATGCACCGTCATAGAATATATAAAGAAACAACAGATACAATTGTTTGGCCACGTGACAAAGTAGAAAGATCAAAACACAACGGAACGAGCTTTCAATAAACGTGGCGACAACACCAGACCCAAAGGTCGACCACGAAAAAGATGGATTGACAGAATATTAGGAACACTGTGAAACATAACGGCTGCAGAGGCGGACAGAAGAGCAAAAGACCACAAATTATATCTCCTTCGACGCTGGAAGGTAAATGAGGAAGGAAAGAAGTAGCTTGAGCTTAGTCCATAGTTTACGATCTCTGACTATTCTTACTTCCCTTATATGCTTCCATCATCTTTTTTTTATTAGTTACCTCCCTTTAACTACAAGAGGTAGGATTCGATCAGCCTTTAATGTGTACCGGATTTTTTTCTGGGCAGCATGGGCGTAATACCGACCTCATTACCCAAAAATCATGTGTTAAAGGTCTGTAAAATGTATGGTCACTAACACGATATTCCCTATACGCCACTTGACGTGACGGGGGCTCTTTACTTACTACCTCCCTTTAACTATATTTTCTATCTTTACCACTGGCACAAATGAACTTGCTACTAAAAACATCAATAAGAAACAATCAACATGTTTCGGGTACACCATGAGAAGAGGAAAGTTGGAATACTTGGTTACAACTGGCAAAATAAAAGGAAAGAGAGATCGCGGACGACAAAGAGAGAAAATACTGGATAGCTTGGTGTCATAGCATGGAAAACAGTCAATAACAGAACTGATACGATGTACTGTAGATAGAAGTTTGTGGAAGGACATGATCGCCTACGCCAACCGGTATGGCACATGATGATGATAACAACTGAATACGTCACGAATACACTAAATGCCTGTTAAAACGTTGCACTGTGTTATGCGCCAGTGGCCCAGTGCATCCGATTTCAGCCAGCATTTTATTCAGGTTTGCTTTCTTTAGCTTCTGATTGTCCCCAATCTTCCTGCAAGGCAGCAGATTGTCTTTTCTGTAGGGGGATTCTGCCCTTAGATGGTCGACCCTCCCAGCTTTGCGAGCACCATCTGCCCAAGCTTGATATAGTTATTAGTCGGTCATTAGACCAACTAATAATGGAAGAGAAACTATATGGGGCAATCGAATCACTTAAACAGACAGCTGACTTCATGAGAGAGTCTGGAATCCTACTCTGATTGAGTCTTAATCGCAGAGAGAGAGAGAGAGAGATAGAGAGAGAGAGAGAGAGAGAGAGAGAGTGAGAGAGAGAGAATACACTAAAGATATCTTATTTAATATTTCTTCTTCTTCTGCGATCATGGCTCATTCAGAGTAGGATTCCAGACTTTCTTTTGAAGGAAGCTGTCTGTTTAAGTGATTTACTATTTAAAAAAGCGATGTATTAATTGGTTAACTGATCGTACTTACCAGTAGTCAGCGTTGATTACAGGATTAGCGTCCAGGAAAAAGCCATGAACGGTCACTTTTCTCATGGGGTACTCCCTGTCTTCGACTGGGGGTCGTTGGTCCCCATCAAGAAGGTGCCACCGCGGAGTGGAATCATCTGACGGTATTTGCTGTATGTCCTCATCACTGGAAGATGGGGTGGTGAAATCAATGACGACACTGTAAGCCATAAGAGTCCCAATAATAATCATCATCAAGTACCATGCCTGCTGGCGTAGGTGATCATGTCTCCACACAACTTCCGATCTTGACAGTTATTTATCATTTCTGTTGTTGACCTTCTGCCAAGCCATTATCTTAAGCTATCTGGTATCTTTTCTCTTTGTTTTCCTCTATCTCTTCGTCCTTTAATGTTCCCAGTTGTTACAATATATTCCAGTTGTTTTCTTCTCATTACATGGCCAATGATGATTGTTTTTATTCTTCTTAATATTGGAAATTAGCCCTCTTCTTGCTTTGGCCTCTTTCAGAACGTTTTCATTACTCTTCTTACCTGTCCAAGGTATTCTCAACATTCTTCTGTAAAACCACATTTCTACAGACTCCAGTGATTTTCTTGTTTGTTGTACATCTTCCATCTGAGGTTAACAAAGTTCCCAGATATTTAAATCCATTTACCTGTTTTAATATTGTTCTACTTGTCTTTATTGTGCACTGCGTTGTTGTCTTTCTCTTTATTGTTACCATTACCTCTGTCTTTTTGCTATTGATGCTGAGTTCTTAATTTTTGCTTTCTTTCACTATAATGTCCAACATTTCTTGTAACTCATTTTCACTCTTAGCGATTAAGACTATATCATCAGCATACCAGAGGTTATTTATATTATGACCTCCAATTGTTATTCCAGTCACAATGAAACGTCGTCTAAATGTATCACTTTTTATCGATAACACAACATAAATTACTTATAAATGTGAAAGTTGTATAACTTTTTAGAACGAGAATAATGAAAAATAATGTGGTCTTAATGAGACTAAACGTACTCTTTAAAAGTTCTGTTAAACACGAATTTTGCGAAAACAAATTGTGAAAATGTCTCCCTTTCATTAAGCCACTTTTTTTTTTCTTTAAATGAAAGCTTCATGTTCCATGAGAGATAATTGAGTGTTCTCTGAAAGGTAACTTGATTTTACATGTAACACGTGTAAAGTAAGTAAGTGAACTTTGAGAGGTAGCTGGATGTTTTAAGTAAAATAAATTAGTGATCAATGAGAAGTAGCTTAGGCCCACACATTTTATAGAATTTGTTTTTGGGATTACACTGTTTTCATACCAGAATATGATTTTAAGATTTCTGAGACATTTTGGCGTTAATTTTGTAAGGGGTAAGACGGGTTACAGTTTTATTTCGCTGAGGACATCACGAAGGGGGGACTGTGTGGTCTTGGGGGGGGGGGGGAGTAAGTGGTCCGCCTCTGGATAAGAAGGTCCCGAGATCCACCACAAGCGGTGGGAATTTGTCAAAAATCTAGTCCGTAGTTTTTTCGCGGCTTCAACCTCCTGTGGTCTCTGCGTGAGATCATATGTCAAGCCTTTTATGGGTAGTGTGATCCATTGTCTAGTCCTCTCTGGGTAGTGTGATTCGATGCTTAGCCCTCTCTGGGTAGTGTGATCCGATGTCCAGTCCTCTCTGGGTAGTGTAATCCATTGTCTAGTCCTCTCTGGGTAGTGTGGTCCGATGTCTAATCCTCTCTGGGTAGTGTAATCCATTGTCTAGTCCTCTCTGTGTAGTGTGATCCATTGTCTAATCCTCTCTGGGTAGTGTAATCCATTGTCTAGTCCTCTCTTGGTAGTGTAATCCATTGTCTAGTCCTCTCTGGGTAGTGTAATCCATTGTCTAGTCCTCTCTTGGTAGTGTAATCCATTGTCTAGTCCTCTCTGTGTAGTGTAATCCATTGTCTAGTCCTCTCTGTGTAGTGTAATCCATTGTCTAGTCCTCTCTGTGTAGTGTAATCCATTGTCTAGTCCTCTCTGTGTAGTGTAATCCTTTGTCTAGTCCTCTCTGGGTAGTGTGATCCAATGTCTAGTCCTCTCTGGGTAGTGTAATCCATTGTCTAGTCCTCTCTGGGTAGTGTGATCCAATGTCTAGTCCCCTCTGGGTAGTGTAATCCATTGTCTAGTCCTCTCTGGGTAGTGTGATCCAATGTCTAGTCCTCTCTGGGTAGTGTGATCCAATGTCTAGTCCTCTCTGGGTAGTGTAATCCATTGTCTAGTCCTCTCTGGGTAGTGTAATCCATTGTCTAGTCCTCTCTGGGTAGTGTGATCCAATGTCTAGTCCTCTCTGGGTAGTGTAATCCATTGTTTAGTCCTCTCTGGGTAGTGTAATCAATTGTCTAGTCCTCTCTGGGTAGTGTGATCCAATGTCTAGTCCTCTCTGGGTAGTGTAATCCATTGTCTAGTCCTCTCTGGGTAGTGTAATCCATTGTCTAGTCCTCTCTGGGTAGTGTAATCCATTGTCTAGTCCTCTCTGTGTAGTGTAATCCTTTGTCTAGTCCTCTCTGGGTAGTGTGATCCAATGTCTAGTCCTCTCTGGGTAGTGTAATCCATTGTCTAGTCCTCTCTGGGTAGTGTGATCCAATGTCTAGTCCTCTCTGGGTAGTGTAATCCATTGTCTAGTCCTCTCTGGGTAGTGTGATCCAATGTCTAGTCCTCTCTGGGTAGTGTGATCCAATGTCTAGTCCTCTCTGGGTAGTGTAATCCATTGTCTAGTCCTCTCTGGGTAGTGTAATCCATTGTCTAGTCCTCTCTGGGTAGTGTGATCCATTGTCTAGTCCTCTCTGGGTAGTGTGATCCAATGTCTAGTCCTCTCTGGGTAGTGTGATCCAATGTCTAGTCCTCTCTGGGTAGTGTAATCCATTGTCTAGTCCTCTCTGGGTAGTGTAATCCATTGTCTAGTCCTCTCTGGGTAGTGTAATCCATTGTCTAGTCCTCTCTGGGTAGTGTAATCCAATGTCTAGTCCTCTCTGGGTAGTGTAATCCATTGTCTAGTCCTCTCTGGGTAGTGTGATCCAATGTCTAGCCTTCTCGGAAAACGGAGAAAAAACAGGAGGTCCCGTGTGCACGTGAGCACGTTAATGATCCCTTGGATGTTTAAAGTTGAAAAGAGTAGGGAAAAATTGGCCACTGTCCAGGACAAACATTATTAAGCAAATCTGCTCATTCATATCGAAGACAAATGTGTCGGACCTAAAGGCGCAGATATCGCGGCATTGTCGTGAACTAGAAATAAAACGCATCCACACTCACTTAACGGGTGAACGCTCAAGTAAAGGAGACTATCAGGTACATTTGGGACTGCCTCACAAAAATAATTCCACGTGATTGTATCAGTGCAAAGTGATTATGTGATCTATGTCAAAAATAATCCCACGTGATTGTATCAGTGCAAAGTGATTATGTGATCTATGTCAAAAATAATCCCACGTGATTGTATCAGTGCAAAGTGATTATGTGATCTATGTCAAAAATAATCCCACGTGATTGTATCAGTGCAAAGTGATTATGTGATCTATGTTCTTACCCTG
Organism: Megaustenia siamemsis; assembly: GCA_032433765.1. Taxonomy (NCBI): domain Eukaryota; kingdom Metazoa; phylum Mollusca; class Gastropoda; order Stylommatophora; family Ariophantidae; genus Megaustenia; species Megaustenia siamemsis. The sequence continues at coordinate 56,182,730 of JAVIAB010000088.1, read as the reverse complement.
TTACAATAGAACATCACAATAACTTAATTACCATCGTTAACGATGTCATGCCCCATGTACGGATGTATGTAGTTCACATCAGATTGAGTGCTGTTGGCTGTTAGCCTCTGGCCCCTCCGTCTCAGCTGTTTCTGTTCTTCGCTGAGCTCATGTTTTAGAATCGCCTTCACTTGCATGGCTTCCATTGTTTTCACATCCTGGTTTGTTAACTCAGCCTTACAGTACACAGCCAAGATAAAAGTTAAAACAAGCATCACTGTCCAAGCGGTTGAGAACAGACACAAACCCCGATACTTCATTATTGTGATTATTGTGGCTAGAGATGAATGGCTGTGCCACGGAATAAGAACTAAAGTTGACTGATTCAGCTGCTACACAGTCGGAAGCTTGTCTGAAATAAAGGAATTCAATTATTATTATAAAAATGTCGCATTAATTCAAAACAAAATGGTACTAAAATGTTTCAGATATCTTGGATAATGAAAAGAGCAATGAAGACATTAAACGATTTAAACATTAAAAATAGTCACCATTCTACAGTGGAAATTAAAATATGGCCATATCAGATGAGAGAGAGAGAGAGTGGGATGGAAAGAACAACAAAGGAAGGCATGGTTCCTGGGCAGACCAAGAAGAATGTGGTTTTAAGACATCAAAGAGATCTTGAACATGACAATCATCATCATCAAGTACCAAGCCTGCTGGCGTAGGTGATCATATCTCTCCACAACTTTCGATCTCGACAGTTATTTATCATTTCTGTTGTTGACCTTCTGCCAAGCCATTATCTTAAGCTGTCTGGTATCTTTTCTCTTTGCTTTCCTTTATCTTTTCGTCCCTCAATTTTCCCAGTTGTCAATATATATTCCAGCTGTTCTCTTCTCATTACATGGCCAAAAAATGATGATTGTTTCTTCTTAATATTGGAAATTAGCTCTCTTTTTTGCTTTGACCTCTTCCAGAACGTATTCATTACTCTTCTTAGCTGTCCATGGTATTCTCAACTTTCTTCTGTAAAACCACATTTCTACAGACCTCAATGATGTTCTTGTTTGTTGTCCTATTGTTTATTATTCACATCCATATGTTAAGACTGGCTCTACATAACATTTAAGAATTCTTTTGTTCTTGTTTCTATTGTCAAAAATGTATTGCACAATATCTTCTTAATGACAATAGACATAGATATATGGTTAGAGACAGAGATTCTTTCAGGCATGCTGTGATGAATGCAACGTTCTGCAAAGGATAGCGACCTAGTGATGATGATGATGATTATTATTATTAATATTATTGAGTACATATACATTTACATATACACCTAGATTATTTAAAAATATCATTACGTTTCATGCATACTGGCGTATGTGATCATGACTCCCCACAACTGTATGTCTCTACAGCTATTTATCAATTCGGCTTGTGATAACCCATTCAAACCGAGCCACTCTCTTAAACTGTTACATATCTTATCACTATGTTTCCTTTATGTCGTCATAATGAAATAGCAGACATCACAATGTGCATCATGCAGGAGGTACAGAAGTCTTGTTTTCTTTTGTGTCGTCGTAATGAAATAGAAACTTAGACTATTCAAATCAAATGTACTATCAACCCTTACGTATGCGTATGAAAGCTGGAAAACAACAAGAGATATAGAAACAAAGTTGAACGCATTCGAAAATAAATGTCTAAGGAAAATACTTGGTATAGCGTGGAACGAATTCAAAACAAACGAGGAAATTAGAGAAATCGCCAATCAACCACTAATATCTTCAGTAATAAAGAAAAGACGATGGTCATATGTTGGACATGTGATGAGAAGAGATAATAACCGAATAGCAAAGCAAACCCTCATGTGGGGAAACAACAGGTAAGAGGAAAAGAGGAAGACCCAGAGAGACACTGAGAATAACATTGATGAGAGAGGCAAAAGCAGCAGGAATCGGCTCCCTCATTGAGATAAAGCTGCTTGCACAGAAAAGAGACAAATGGCGAGATTTGATAAAATATCTTTAAAAGAATTGAAAACTGCTAGAATAAAAATGTAGATAAGAGAAGGAGTATCTTGGCCTACGCCCTATGGGCCGGCTACGGCTCAAAAGGTCAATAGATAGATATAATGAAATAGCAGACATCACAATGAGCATCATGCAGGAGTTACAGACGTTTATTTTCCTCTCAAAGTGACATTATAGTTCTGATTTCGGAAATTGTGCAGCATTTATGGAAGATCATGTCCTGTACGTCAATCATCATCATGTACCATACCAGTTGGTGTAGGCGATCATTTCCTGTACGTCAATCATCATCATCATCATCATCATGTACCATACCAGTTGGCGTAGGCGATCATGTCCTTCCACAATCTTCTATCCACAATGCACCGTATGAGTTCTGTTGTTGACTTCTTTCCATGCCATGAAACCAAAGCTATCCAGTATTTTCTCTCTTTGTCGTCCGCAATCTCTCTTTCCTTTTATTTTGCCAGTTGTAACCAAGTATTCCAACTTTCCTCTTCTCATGATGTGCCCGAAAAATGTTGATTTTTTCTTTCTGATGTTTTTTAGGAGCTCCCTTTTTGTGTTGGCCTCTTTGAGAACTTCCTCATTGATCTTTTTTGCTGTCCAGGTAGCTTTCAACATTCTTCTGAGAAATCCCATCTCTGTGGCCTCTAACGTCTTTTCATTTGTTTGTCTACTGTCCATGATTTTCTTCCATAGGTCAGAATTGGTTCTATATAGCACCGATGAGTTCTTTCTCATTTTTATTGATATACATTTGTTGCATCAGATATTTTTTTCATTTTCTGAAATGCTATTTTGGCCTGAGCTATTCTGCTTTTTATTTCCGTGGTGTATCTTCCATCCGATGTTATTATTGTGCCAAAGTATTTGACACATTGCACTTGTTTCAAATTTGTCCTGTTTATTTTTATGCTGCATGCTGGTGATGATTGTTTCTTCGATATGGCCATTACTTCTGTTTTCTTACTATTCAGACTGAGACCTTTCTTGATGCTTTCTTTTACCACTATGTCTATCATTTCTTGTAGTTCAATCGTCAATCTGACGTCTGTACGTCAATCACATTCTTAAAACTGATATTTTATAAAAGTGGTTTTCATTTGTGACACCATACACGAAGCATAACACTTCTCATCATCATCGAGTGCCGTCTCCGCAACGAAGGTTGGCTACCATGGATCGCCATTCCACTCTGTTTCTTGCTTTGATGGTGCGGGTTTGACGGTAGATTGACTTGTCCATTTTTTTATGTTGCTCGTCCATGTTAGTCTTGGTCTGCCTCTGCCTCTTTTAACTTGTATTTTCCCTTCCAAGATTACTTTTAGTAGGGTGTTGTGTCTTTTAACGTGCCCCAAAAATCGCATTTTTCTTGTCTTAATTGCATTTAGTAGTTCTCTTTTTATTTTTATTTGTTTTAAAACTTCATCGTTTGTTTTCTTTTCTTTCCATCCAATTCTACCTATTCTTCTATAAATCCACATTTCAAAGGCTTTAATTTTCTGTTCTGTTTTCTTGGTTATTGTGCATGTTTCTGCACCATACTGGAATATTGAGAAGATGTAACATTTTGCTATTCTTAGTTTCAGCCCTGCTGTTATGTGTTTTGTTGTTAGTATATTTTTCATGGCGTTAAAATTACTTTTTGTCATTCCTATTATTTTGTTTATTTCAATTTTCCATCATTGGTTGTAGTATGTCCAAGGTAGTTGTAGCTTTGAACTGTCTCCAGATGTATTTTTCAACTGTGATATTTATTTATAGGTCTTGATAATTTTCTTTGTTTATGATCATAGTTTTAGTATTTTTGATATTCATATCTAGTCCATATTTTTTGCTCGTTATGTTTATCACATTAAGTAATTGTTGTAGGTCTTTAGGATTTTCTGCTAGTAGAACAGTATCATTAGCATATCTTAGGTTATTGATTATCTTTCCATTAATGTTTAGGCCTGGCATCTCTGAGATGTTTTTAAAGATTTGCTCAGTTTATAGATTGAGCAAGCTTTGTGATAGGATGCATCCTTGTCTTACTCCTCTTTTTATATCCATGGGTGTAGAGTTCTCCTTGTTATATTTTATTATTGCTGTTTGCTCCCAGTACAAATTACATATTAGTCGTATGTCTGTGTCGTCTAGATTTATATCCTTTAACATTTCTAACTAAAGTAAATATTTACATATAAATTATATTTTATTTAGTAGTCAAAGATCATAACAAAAAAAGTTTGTCAAATCTGAGAGTTTCGGTGGCTTCAATAATCAATTTCTAGCCATATAAGTGTTGAAATGTTAAGATATAGCTTGTTTTAATCATTGTGAATGTGTAACAGACGCATGTCTATTTTATATTCATGCAAAGACACACATGAGCAAATCAGTTCAAGTATAGATTACAAAGAACTGTACAAAGCAATGACCCGAATTCTAACACTCAACTTTCCAAGCAAGAAAGAAAAGAAGAAAAAAAGAATGAAAGAAAGAAAGAAAGAAAGAAAGAAAGAAAGAAAGAAAGAAAGAAAGAAAGAAAGAAAGAAAGAAAGAAAGAAAGAAAGAAAGAAAGAAAGAAAGAAAGAAAAGAAAGAAAGAAAGAAAAAAAGAAGAAAGAACTAACTCTGTCCACCTCTTCTGTGGGGTTAGCTCATATTTTTTCTAATAGCATATTTGTGTTGGTGTGGCAAGCACGCCAGTGCAGTTTTTCTTGTCATAGAAAATACCCGGTGCTTGGTAAACATAGAAGCAATCAATGTCAAGGAACGAGAAGAAGAAGAAGAAGAAGAAGAAGAAGAAGAAGAAGAAGAAGAAGAGGAAGAAGAAGAGGAAGAAGAGGAAGAAGAAGAGGAAGAAGAGGAAGAAGAGGAGGAAGAAGAGGAAGAAGAAGAAGAAGAAGAAGAAGAAGAAGAAGAAGAAGAAGAGGAAGAAGAAGAGGATGAAGAAGAAGATGAAGAAGAAGAAGAAGAAGAAGAAGAAGAAATTAATAGGCAATGTCTTTGATTGAGTGAGAAAAGAAGGAATTCTTCGTCGTTTTCTTCTTCTGCTGTTGTATTGCCTTCATCTTCTTCTTCGTTCACTTTTAAGCAGCCTTCCTCTCTCTCATTGTCTTTTTTCACAAACGAGGCCCGCTCATACACATTTATATACAAGTAAAGTAAAGAGCCCTGTCACGTCAAGTGGCGTTTAGGGAATATGGTGTTAGTGCCCCGTCATGTCAAGTGGCGTATACGGAATATGGTGTTAATTATCCGTCACGTCAAGTGGCGTTTAGGGAATATGGTGTCAGTGCCCCGTCACGCCAAGTGGTGTTAGGGAATATGGTGTTAATTATCCGTCACGTCAAGTGGCGATTAGGGAATATGATGTTAGTTCTTCGTCACGCCAAGTGGCGTATACGGAATATGGTGTTAATTATCCGTCGCGTCAAGTGGCGATTAGGGAATATGGTGTTAGTTCCTCGTCACGCCAAGTGGCGTATACGGAATATGGTGTTAATTATCCGTCACGTCAAGTGGCGATTAGGGAATATGGTGTTAGTTCCTCGTCACGCCAAGTGGCGTATACGGAATATGGTGTTAATTATCCGTCACGTCAAGTGGCGTTTAGGGAATATGGTGTTAGTTCTCCGTCACGTCAAGTGGCGTTTAGGGAATATGGTGTCAGTGCCCCGTCACGCCAAGTGGTGTATAGGGAATATGGTGTTAGTGACCCGTCACGCCAAGTGGCGTATAGGGAATATGGTGTTAGTGCCCCGTCACGGCAGGTGGCGTATAGAGAATATGGTGTTAGTGCCCCGTCACGTCAATTGCCGTTTAGGAAATATGGTGTTAGTGACCATAATTTTTTATAGACATTCGATACATGATTGTTGGGGTAATGTGGTTGGTATTACGCCAGTGCCGCTTTACTTTCCCAGAAAAAAACCGGTACCTATTTAAGGCTGGATAGTCATGGAAGCCGTGGATCAGGATCGAACCCAACTTCTTAGCCCTTAGTAGTCTAGTTCACTAACGACTGAGCTATCATGGCTCCCTACATTTATATATCTCTATCTAACTATTGTCCTTTCGAGCCGAAGACGGCACATAGGGCAGAACCACAATCTCAAAAACAGAAACCTTGCGTGCCAAAGTGGCACATATTGTAGAGTTCACTGCTCTAAAATATATGGTGCTGTTTCCATAACAATACTTTTTACAATGACAGCTTGTCAAGCCATCCATCAACCTCCTTAGTCGCCTCTTACGACATGCCTGGAAGGTCTTAGTGTCACCATTCTTTACTTCCCTCATAATGAGGCCCCGGTAACACACGGGATACATTTATATATGCTGTGTAATAAATTGTAAATTTAAACAAATGACGTGTAATATAAAGTGTTGAGTAGAATGTCACACTTACAGCTTTCCAAGAGAACAGAAAACGACCAACAACTACTTTCACGGGTATCGGCACAGTCAGCTACGACTGTCCGCACCAGGAACAAAAGTCTGAGTGTTGAAGATTTCATCAGAAAGTTCTCGGGATAAGAAACAGATGTTGAGTGATAACCGTTGCACGTTTCAAAGTGAGTTGTGTCAATAATCTCAGTATGCGGGTCACGAGAGGATTACGTTGGTTGCTCTGGCCAAGAGGATCACACCACATACACTACGTTGCTGAGTACTGAGGCGGACTTTCTATTTTAATTTCAAAACAAGAAGAGTGATATTTCTATGCTGTTGTATTTCAATAGCCACAGCCCCTCCTTCGGGTGTATACAGAATGTGTCCATAAGACAAAAGGCGCAAGAGAAAGGAGACAAGGCCGGGTACCGCGGGTACACCTTGTTCGTTCAGTGGATGGATCTGTCTGTCCAGGATTGGCAAATTCAGCCACGAGAAAAGATGTTCAGTAGACCAGCACCCAGTATGAGACACTAATGCTTTACCAAACTACTGAGTTATCATGATTGCTTGATACCAACCGTCTCTCAAGACGCCAAAGGCCATATTAATGTCCAAATTTTTTTAATCCTCTGCTAATTATTTGCTTAACTTTCTTTTTAAAAAAAAACATTAATTAATTAATAAATCCAGCACCAGTTGTTACCTCAGTGAACCTAACAGCCGTCGATCAGAAGAGAACCCGATCTATTTCCATCTCTCTCATTATATACATCCTTGCTCCACCCATCCTCCTCGTCAGTTCTTAAGAAATGGAGAACAAACTTAGCAATGTTCTCTTTGTCCAAGATCAAGGCACATTGAGTGCCAGAGATGTCAGCGAACTTGTCGGCTGTTTCACTGCATCCACTCCTGCCGCATCCACTCCTGCCGCAGACACTCCTGCCGCAGACACTCCTGCCGCAGACATTCCTGCCGCATCCACTCCTGCCGCATCCACTCCTGCCGCAGACACTCCTGCCGCATCCACTCCTGCCGCAGACACTCCTGCCGCAGACACTCCTGCCGCAGACACTCCTGCCGCATCCACTCCTGCCGCAGACACTCCTGCCGCAGACACTCCTCCCGCAGACACTCTTGCCGCATCCACTCCTACCGCATCCACTCCTGCCGCATCCACTCCTGCCGCATCCACTCCTGCCGCATCCACTCCTGCCGCATCCACTCCTGCCGCATCCACTCCTGCCGCAGACACTCCTGCCGCATCCACTCCTGTCGCAGACACTCCTGCCGCAGACACTGTCTGTCAATCTTCTGTAGCTTACTTTGCGAGTCAGTCACCAAGACCGCGTGATCCGTGTAACCAGCCATGTTATCGCCGTTGTTCCTGATTCTACCTCCATTCTCATGCTAGACCTTGTAAAGCTACAATAGCCAGTTCTCTGCCATGTTGGTATGCAGCTAAACCCCAACCGTTGCGCTCTCGGCGGGACACAAAACAGACCTTGTAGAAGATGGGGTCCTGAGGTGACGACAATATTTTGATTCCCTTACTACAACATCGTTAGCTGCGTTGGCTCAGTTGCGGCGTACTCTGTCGAGCTGAATGAGTACTTGTGTCAGTCTCTTATTCTCCGCTGTTACTTCTATCCAATGATGAAATTAAAAATAAAAAAAACAGGAAAAAGTGGTTTAGCAACGGCTTTAAGTTGGTGAAATACATAACAAAAGTAGAAAGACGTTTCGGTCAAGAAGGCCTTCAGCAAGAGCAACAACACAAACATATATAAGGATATTCACAGAAATCTAACTACTTGGCGATAATATGTTAGACTCTCAAAAAGGGGAAATAAGTCATTTCCCTGTGGTCTTGAGCTTGGTCAGGCACAGACTGGACTGTACTTGACATGGCGGGCTGACAGGGTGGGACACAGGTGTGAAATACAGTAAAAGTGAAGGGCTCTAAAAATGTGTGGAGGTGGATACTTCCATCCAATCCATTGACAGCCCTAATGCCATTCAGATTATATACTCTCCTTATGGGTTTTTCCGCCTCGGCCGTTCAGGACTTTCCGCGCATGATCGTCTGCCTTTGGTCGCATCTCATTTCGAGAGCAAGGAATGACTTATGTCCCTTACCACTCTCAAATAAGCCTTGACCTGAGCAGACCTGAGTCATACTGTAATATTCAGTAAGTCAGGTAGGTACTTCATTTATAGGATATGTCTCTACCTCTGGTGTCTATCTCAGCACTGTCCCTAATTCTTCTTTCTGAATTCACAGTTACCTGACGTAAAAATTGCAGTCACTGACATACAATATCAATTGGGCTGTTGTAGACTCGGAGATTCCTTTCCCATAAGTTTTGCAAACTGTCTAGGATTCGCACTAAAATACTACTTTGAGAATAAGGTAAAAAGCTGTGCACGGGTTGTTTATTCCAGTGAAATAATGTTATATAACATAGAACAAGCTTATCGTAGGGGAGTGAAATAATGTTATATAACATACAACAAGCTTATCGTAGGGGAGTGAAATAATGTTATGTAACATACAACAAGCTTATCGTAGAGCAGTGAAATAATGTTATGTAACATACAACAAGCTTATCATAGGGGAGTGAAATAATGTTATTTAACATACAACAAGCTTATCGTAGGGGAGTGAAATAATGTTATGTAACATACAACAAGCTTATCGTAGAGCAGTGAAATAATGTTATATAACATACAACAAGCTTATCGTAGGGGAGTGAAATAATGTTATATAACATACAACAAGCTTATCGTAGGGGGGTGAAATATTAAACTAAACTCTACTAGCACACAGCGTTTGGGGGTCAGTGTTTTACTCGTTTTAACTTCCGTCAATTCAGTGAGTCATGTACCCTTTTTTGGGCTGGGACGACTGAAATCGAAGATTGGGAATCGAAACTATATGGGGAGGTGAGTTTTCATATAATTTTTCATTGAGTGCCGTCTCCGCATCGAAGGTTGGCTACCATGGAGCGCCATTCCGTCCTGTCTCTAGCTTTGATGGTGCAGATTGTCATATGCCGATTCTCTCCATGGCTTTCTTTGGAATGATACGTGATGGGGCTCCAATCTCTTTCACGGTGGTCTGCTATATTCGTCTTTCGTGTCCCGAATATGCCTATATATGGGAGGTGACTATTTTTTTTATGATGAAACAGCAGACAAAAATCACAATTCTTGTTTGGAAATTAGAACAGACAGTCCGTCCATGCTGCCAGCGACGTAATCTGTGATCAGTAGAGCAACAAACATAATCTTTTCATGACCCGCATACTCAAATTATTGCAGCGCCCACAACCTTAGTGCCGGCCCCTTCCACCAGTCACTGAAGCGGTTATAACTATAGACCTTTATTTCAATGACGACTTTTCTGTTTATAAAACTATAAATAGAATCAAACTAATTCAAATTCAACTGCTCAGATAAGCTCATTTCTTACTACTCAGCCACGACCGAGTCGACAATACTTCAACTGCTCAGATAAGCTCATTTCTTACTACTCAGCCACGACCGAGTCGATAATACTTTGGATCATTACATAATCGATCTATCAAGCCCATCTGACATTTCCGAATACACTCAACATTGTATAGTACAGAAAACCTTTTACTTGGTTCAACTCAAAGAGAGGCTCGGTTTTAAAATCAATAGAGTTAATCCTTGCGGAGTTTCTCTTCGATTTTCACGGTCACAGATGTAATTATTGGAGAGATACATGTTGTAGTTATACAGAACAAGCAGTGACATTACTTCTGTCAGATAAATACTGCACGCTTGCCGAGTTGATAAATATGAACTCCCCGTTTTTGTTGCTTTGTTAGAGAGTATGGTCGTTAAATATTTGTTGCTTTATGTTAACTGTTAGAAAGTATGGACGTTACATATTTGTTGCTTTATGTTAAGTGTTAGAAAGTTTGAGTTACATATTTGTTGCTTTATGTTAAGTGTTAGAAAGTATGGACGTTACATATTTGTTGCTTTATGTTAACTGTTAGAAAGTATGGACGTTACATATTTGTTGCTTTATGTTAAGTGTTAGAAAGTATGGACGTTACATATTTGTTGCTTTATGTTAACTGTTAGAAAGTATGGACGTTACATATTTGTTGCTTTATGTTAACTGTTAGAAAGTATGGACGTTACATATTTGTTGCTTTATGTTAACTGTTAGAAAGTATGGACGTTACATATTTGTCGCTTTATGTTAACTGTTAGAAAGTATGGACGTTACATATTTGTTGCTTTATGTTAACCGTTAGAAAGTATGGACGTTACATATTTGTTGCTTTATGTTAAGTGTTAGAAAGTATGGACGTTACATATTTGTTGCTTTATGTTAACCGTTAGAAAGTATGGACGTTACATATTTGTTGCTTTACGTTAACTGTTAGAAAGTATGGACGTTACATATTTGTTGCTTTGTTAACTGTTAGAAAGTATGAACGGTACATATTTGTTGCTTTATGTTAACTGTTAGAAAGTATGGACGGTACATATTTGTTGCTTTATGTTAACCGTTAGAAAGTATGGACGTTACATATTTGTTGCTTTATGTTAACTGTTAGAAAGTATGGACGTTACATATTTGTTGCTTTATGTTAACTGTTAGAAAGTATGGACGTTACATATTTGTTGCTTTATGTTAACTGTTAGAAAGTATGGATGTTACATATTTGTTGCTTTGTTAACTGTTAGAAAGTATGGATGGTACATATTTGTTGCTTTATGTTAACTGTTAGAAAGTTTGGACGGTACATATTTGTTGCTTTATGTTAACTGTTAGAAAGTTTGGACGGTACATATTTGTTGCTTTATGTTAACTGTTAGAAAGTTTGGACGGTACATATTTGTTGCTTTATGTTAACCGTTAGAAAGTTTGGACGGTACATATTTGTTGCTTTATGTACGGTGCTAAATCACGAGGTCTCGTGGTGATCTCCTGCAAAAAGACAAGATTTAAGGAGGCACGCCCTACAGTATCTGGACGGACTGGCGGTGCTTAACGAATCATAACTGACATTTACTGTCAGGATCGGTAGCAACAGCTGACATTGCATCAACATCCACCTTTAATCCCTGGTCATGTGCTGAACAAGCAAGTTAAGATGGGAACCTGGTTCCCAAAAATGCTATTTTGAAACCCCTTCAGCTGGGTGAAAGGTGATCACAGATATTGCTGAAAACTGCAACACATGCCATCCTTCTAAAGGAGGAATACTGAGATGAGTAGTACTACAATAAACACAGCAGAGGAATACTGAGATGAGTAGTCCTACAATAAACACAGCAGAGGAATACTGAGAAGGGTAGTCCTACAATAAACACACAGAGGAATACTGAGATGGGTAGTCCTACAATAAACACAGCAGAGGAATACTGAGAAGGGTAGTCCTACAATAAACACAGCAGAGGAATACTGAGAAGGGTAGTCCTACAATAAACACACAGAGGAATACTGAGATGGGTAGTCCTACAATAAACACACAGAGGAATACTGAGATGGGTAGTCCTACAATAAACACACAGAGGAATACTGAGATGAGTAGTCCTACAATAAAACCCACAGAGGAATACTGAGAAGGGTAGTCCTACAATAAACACAGCAGAGGAATACTGAGATGGGTAGTCCTACAATAAACACAGCAGAGGAATACTGAGAAGGGTAGTCCTACAATAAACACAGCAGAGGAATACTGAGATGGGTAGTCCTACAATAAACACACAGAGGAATACTGAGATGAGTAGTCCTACAATAAACACACAGAGGAATACTGAGAAGGGTAATCATCAGCAGAAACAACAAATGGTACAATGAACTTTAAATAATACAACAAACTGTAGACAGACACAATACATTTGGTATTCAAAGATGAGAAGGGACCAAGCACATACATTATTATGTGCAGTTGTCTTCCTTTTACCGCTCTCATCCTTGTAAGCCCCTTTGGCTGTCAATGGAGACATCAACTCTGGCTATAAAGCTAGTACCAGCTTTTGTCATCTAGTGCTATTGTAGAGTCTCCTTGCAACTGTCAGTCCACCATACTTGGATCTACCTCAGACTGTTTTCTTGTTACCTATGCCTACTTCAGGGATGAAGACATTCTCTCCAAGCTGACAATCCACTTTGTTGTCAATAAATGTAATTCAGGATTCACTTCCTTTCTCTTATGATTATTTTTTTATTTTCTTTCTTCTGGTCAGTGAAACTGCTTGACTTAAACATCTCATCCCTGACTTCCGGTCAATGTAGCGGATAGGTGACAGAATGGTTGAGGTACCGTCTGAAAAGTGTTCCTTGTTGCAGCTTCCTCATATTCCAAGTCCGGCTTGGTGCCTGAGCTACTGAGTAGTGCTCTGTGCCCACAGTGAGCTGTGTGTTTCATTCGGATGGTGTTTCTATATTCAGATTGCTTATGATGATATTGTATGACGAAAAACAGTTCAGATGCGCTCACTGTCAGTGCTATAATATGCCTTATGTCTTTTGACGTGTGTTGTGTTTACTATGATGGGGACTGCAGTTGTCTTTCTTTGTTTGGATATTCGATGAGATGTTAATTCAGATAATTCCACTGGCGGTTGAACAATTAAGGATTTCCACTCGTTTGCAGTGATACCTGGGCCTTCAATAACCATAATCCCTGTTGTGACTAACTTCCATATATGCCTTACTGGTCTTGTCAGCATACGATAGCAAGCACAAAAGCACTTTGTACACTACGAGTTGTGTCACTAGAAACTGTTTTGTGTTGCACAAGAGAAACTTCCTGTCACTACATTTGGTTTGTATCATGTTCTTCATCCCTTGACTGTGTGGCATAGAGAGCAAGTGGAGTATTCTTGACAGTGACATTTGGTCTACCTACCCATGGTTCATGCTTCATGTGGCAGCTGATTCATCAATGTGGCAGCTGATTCATCAATGTGGCAGCTGATTCATCAATGTGGCAGCTGATTTCATTTCTCTATCTTTAACAGAATGAAGTAGAAAGAAGTTTTGTATTTTCTCTATTTCTTCGTTGCTGCATCTGGCAGTTGGTGCTTGTTGTGGAATGCTTTTTGGTGTAACCTACACTATATGTCCAAACCATTTAATTTGTTTGTCTGAATGAAGGTCAGGTTTGTCACTCATATTCTTTTCCTAATTTCTTCATTTCTTATTTTCTCTCTTATTGTCACATTTAGCATTCTTCAAGGACTTTCCATTTCAGAAGCTGTACATTTTCTTCTTTGCTTTAATGTCCATGTTTGACACAGATAGCACAATGCTGACAAAAATGCCAAGCTATTTTCATATCCATCATCGCATGTTTTTATTTTATAATATAATGCCTTACTGCATCCTTTATTTATTTCTTTGTTAATTTTACTATTTTCAAATAATAATTGACTTAGACCTTTGAGGTGTACTATTTATTCAATATCTTGGGACCCTTATGTCGTTACAGCTTTGACATAAATGTTTTGTAGTCAGTTAAAGATGATGAAGTAGCATTTAAAATAATACATTCATGACACTTCAAAAACCCACTCAATCACTCGCAAGAAAACTGTTACTTCTGCCATGCATACAGCAGTAGAAAACATATTGTTTGTACATGTTTAATTACTTTTTTATTTTTTTTTTATGTTTCTTCACAAAATTAGGACAAAGCAAACAAACAATTCCTGAATCATTTATTCACACTGAACACATTCCGTGCCAGAAGCATCAAAATGTGGCTCCAGTAACCAACGCAAGAAAGCCCCCGCTGGAGCTGGCATTTGCAGCTTTCAATTTATAGACATTTCCACAATTATCTTCACTAAAACTTTGTTATTTTCTAATTTCACATGATTTCTAATTTCACCTCTTTTCTGATTTCACATGTTTTCTAATTTCACATCTTTTCCAATTTCACCTCTTTTCTGATTTCACATGTTTTCTAATTTCACATGTTTTCTAATTTCACATCTTTTCTAATTTCACATCTTTTTTAATTTCCTGAGCAAATTGTCAAGTCAAATCTTTTGTATTAGATCAATTTTCATTAATTTTCTCACTGTTCTTTCTAACTTTTTCTTTAAATTGCAAAAAAACGACAAAGCATGTTAAAGCCACTGAGAGGGAATGTGTTCAGCTCTTGAGACTGGCAGTAGAGAATAAGGAGGACAAGGCAGGGAGCAATTAAAATGGGACCTAAATCCGATTTGAGTTACTTCTTTCACTGCTCCCTATCATTATTACCTCTTGATTGGTTGGTCAGTCCCAACAGTGATATTAATTAGGTTTTATTTTAAGTTCATATGTTAACTTCATTTGCGATTATGTTGACTTCCTTTGCTATTATGTTGACTTCATTTGCTATAATGTTAACTACCTTTGCTATTATGTTGACTTCATTTGCTATTATGTTGACTTCCTTTACTATTATGTTGACTTCCTTTGCTATAATGTTAACTTCATTTGCTATTATGTTGACTTCATTTGCTATAATGTTAACTTCCTTTACTATTATGTTGACTTCCTTTGCTATTATGTTGACTTCATTTGCTATAATGTTAACTACCTTTGCTATTATGTTGACTTCATTTGCTATTATGTTGACTTCCTTTACTATTATGTTGACTTCCTTTGCTATAATGTTAACTTCATTTGCTATTATGTTGACTTCATTTGCTATAATGTTAACTTCCTTTACTATTATGTTGACTTCCTTTGCTATAATGTTAACTTCATTTGCTATTATGTTGACTTCATTTGCTATTATGTTGACTTCATTTGCTATTAAGTTGACTTCATTTGCTATTAAGTTGACTTCCTTTGCTATTATGTTGACTTCCTTTGCTATTATGCTCATCCCAAATGAAACCTCTACTATTATTCCCAGCTAAAGCAGGCAATGTCTGAATAAATTGGCTAGTTGTTTTTTCACAGTTTAAGGTATAACACTATTATAATTCAACCACAGATACGCCCCATTATAATCATAACTATGACCTCTCATGTGACAATGCAGATATGACTATTCCCCACAGTAGAGAGAACAATTCATCCACTAGAGTCTATTATTTACATGTAGTTTCTGTTGACAATTAATCTTTGCCCACAATCTGGTTGTGTTTCACAAATATGATAAGAAGGACATTAATGAGCAAAGCAAATAGAAGAACATCCAGGTTTAATGAATCAGATCTCATGTACATTTCTGGTCTAGAACTTGAGAGAGAAGCCCATACCCTGAGCCGAAGCCCCCTTAGCAGCTGTTGACATGTGAAAGCCCCCTGCAGCAAAGTTTTCCTCATCATCCTGTAAAGAAAGATCAGTACATATTTTCAGGAAATATAGTTCTATCTTTAAAAACAACCAAAATAAATCAATCTTGTATGCAGGGTACATCATAATAACAGAACTTGAGATATCTACTAAAGTTTTAAAAAAATATACCATTACCATAATAATTTAGAAGTTAACGTTTACAACACTGGGTGAGAATGTTGAACACCGTTTACCAAAACTCATTTATAATCATTACTCTTGTGGCCATCACTGGTACCATATCGGAACAAGCTGTATGGTGATGTCACTGACCTTTAGCTAACGAACGCTTTCTTTGAACTCATTAATATTGACATCTAGAGGGGTAGGCAAAAGATTGATAAATCAACATTTTATAAGAGCTTAACCCAAGTTAAGTCATAAAGCAAGGCTAAGTTCTGATTGCTTCAATAACTTGATAAGTTCTGATTGCTTCAATAACTTGATAAGTTCTGATTGCTTCAATAACTTGATAAGTTCTGATTGCTTCAATAACTTGATAAGTTCTGATTGCTTCAATAACTTGATAAGTTCTACCCAGGCATGAGAACAGTATCATAGGCAAACAAAAACTCTATTAGCTCCAGACTGAAGATTTGCAAGTTTGTTTGTTTGTTGTTGCAAGTATTACATCCAAATAAAATAAATTAAAATAAACAAGACAAGAACAGAATATGCATTGGATATAAATATTCAGAAGATTGAAACGGTGATAATATACAGAGACAACGCACAAAACAAATAAGTTGATAACAAATCTGACGGACAAAACTTCAACAAAAGTTCAAGAGGAAAGCTATCTTGTATATGTCATAACTATTGATAGAAAATGAAAGACAGAAACAAACAAAAGAATTTGAATGGCTAACAAGCATTTTAACAACATGAAAGATTCATATAAAAGTGAATAACACCAGATAAAACTAAAAACAATAATAGTGTTATATTCACTCAAAATTGCTATAATCCTGTTGCATAAGAAACTGAAAGTGAGAGGAGAAGTTTAAAGATTGGAGTCCACAAGTTGTCATTAACTTTTGTGAAGAGTAAACAAAAATAGACAGATTCAAACAGACCGATTCATAGAAAAAGAGACTCTACCGAAGATCAGGCAACCTATCTTTCCTAGGAAATTGAGGACGCGTTTCAAGAAAAGAAACTGGTACTAGCAGCATGGATAGGCCTAAAGAAAGCATTTGATAAGGTATGGAAGGAAGGGCTTTTGAAGAAACTGAGAAATTATTGAGTAAATGGCAGGATGTACAAATGGGTCAAAGCATACCTGTATAACAGGAGAGTCAGAGTGCAACTGGATGGTCTTAAGAGTAAGAAGGTCTTACTGCGCCAGTACGTTCCACAGGGAGGGGTACTATCTCCAACACTTTTTCTGATCTACATCAATGACCTAGTTACTGAACTACCACATGGCATCAAAGTGGCAATATATGCAGATGACTTGGTAATGTGGTGCACAGAGGAGTATGCAACTGTGGCCTAAAAATTGCTACAACGAGCTATGGATGCACTGAATTCATGGACAAATATATGGTGTATCAGCATCAATACAGACAAATGCAGTACTACACTTTTCACTCTCTCCCCAAAACAAAAAGCAGGAGCCATCTACATAAACAATAAGCCCATGAAAGAAGACATACAAGCTACATATCTCAGAGTTACATTTGATAACAAACTATCTTGGAAACAGCAGATAAATAAGGCAACCCAAAAAGCAAGGAGGAAATTGGCTATTCTAAGAAAGCTGTGTGGAACCACATGGGCTGCGAGTGGGAAAATACTCTGTAAAGTTTACCAACAGAGTGTACGCCCACATTTAGAATATGGATCATCCGCATGGTGCTCAGCATCAAACACCACATTGCAAGAACTGGATAAAGTACAAAACCAGGCACTTAGGGTCATCACAGGAGCAATGAAATCAACACCAATATTGGAGATGGAGAAATTGTGGCGGATACCAGCACTGAGAGAATGGAGGGACACTAAGGTGCTGATACACGCAGAAAAATTTGCAAGCATGCCGAGACATCCAATGAACCGATTCCAAAATCTTGCATTGGGACGACTTAAGAGAAGCAGTTTTATCCACCAAGCCAAGCGTATTAGTAGACAAACACCAGACATGCCAAGAGTTGTTAACCCCCTACTGCCCATACCAGAACAGACTCCCTGGACAGAGGAATCAGGATTATCAAACAAATACGGACAGAAGTGAAAGGAATAGTTGACAAAGAAGAACAGATTAGTCTACAGTGAAAAACAATAACTCTTAGTTTCCTGGATGAAGAATACCCACAAGACCTATGGATTCGTGTGTACACAGATGGATCAGCACAGAATGCAGTAAAGAATGGGGGAGCAGGTGCATATATCATCATCATCATCATTGGGTGCCTTCTCCGCATCGAAGGTTGGCTACCATAGAGCGCCATTCCACTCTGTCTCTTGCTTTGATGGTGCAGATTGTCAAAGGTTGACTTGTCCATCTTTTGATGTTACTCGTCCATGTTAGTCTTGGTCTGCCTCTTTTACCTTGTATTTTCCCCTCTAATATTACCTTTCTTAGACTGTTGTGTCTTTTAAAATGACCAAAAAATTTCATTTGTTTTGCTCTAATTGTGTTTAGTAGTTCTTTTTTCACCCTTAGCCGTCCTAAAACTTCCTCGTTTGTTTTCTTTTCTTTCCATCCAATTCTACCTATTCTTCTGTAAATCCACATTTCAAAGGCCTCAATTTTCTGTTCTGTTTTCTGGTCTAATGTCCATGTTTCTGCACCATACAGGAATATTGAGAAGATGTAACATTTTGCTATTCTTAGTTTTAGCCCTGTTGTTATTTGTTTTGATGTTAGTATATTTTTCATGGCATTGAAATTACTTTTTGCCATACCTATTCTTTTATTTATTTCAATTGTACATTTTCCATCACTGGTTATAGTATGTCCCAGGCAGTTGTAGTTCTGAACTGTCTCTAGATGTGTTCCTTCAATTTTGATATTTAATTGTAGGCCTTGAGAATTTCCTTTGTTTATGATCATAGTTTTAGTCTTTTTGATCATATATAGGTGCATATATAGAGTACCCAAATAACACTAGGGATATGAATAAAATAGCAACAGGGAAATATTGTCACAATTATGATGCAGAAATACAAGCAATAAAGTTGGCAATAGAAAAACTGCTGAACAGTAATCTTAGCCCACAGCCTGTAGTGTTTTTGACAGATGCAAGATCAGTACTCCAGGCACTACAATCCAGAAAATTACATCTGCAGACCTTATTGACTGAACTCTGCAAGCACCACAGGGTTGCCCTGCAGTAGATCCCATCTCACTGTGGAATACCAGGAAATGAGAAAGCAGATCAGTTGGCAAAGGAAGGTTCAACAGGCACACAACTAGATACACCGGTTACATACCATCATAAGAAACAGATAATCAAATCAATCAGAGGACCACAAGCCCCAAATCAGGATGCCTTTCATAATATGAATAGATATGAACAAGTTATCATTATACGCCTCAGAACAGGACACAATCGACTCCATAATCACATGTATACAAAATTCAAGATCGGCACATCAACTACTTGTACATGTGGACAGGCGCCCCAGACTGTAGAAAACATACTTCAAGACTGCACTGAATATAGTAGACTGAGGAAAACCCATTGGCCCATAGATACAACACTACAGACAAAACTATATGGGCCACTGCAAGAATTACAAAAGACAGTAAAATTTATACAGAAAACGACATTGCAGATATAAACAATACTTCAGGTGAATGATAGATAAGATAAGATAAGATAAGATAAGATAAGATAAGATAAGATAGATAGATACATAGATAGATAGATAGATAGATAGATAGATAGATAGATAGATAGATAGATAGATAGATAGATAGATAGATAGATAGATAGATAGATAGATAGATAGATAGATAGATAGATAGATAGATAGATAGATAGATAGATAGATAGATAGATAGATAGATAGATAGATGAGAATACATTACAAAAGAAAATAAAAAAAACATTTCTAGGGGCGCTGATAAATCCATAACTACGACTGATGGAGGCTGCTACTACTACTAAACAAAAATAAAGGCTAAAACATCCAAACTAACATCTAAAAAAAGAAAGCAACAAGAAAGGCCTCAGTCTGAATAGTAAGAAAACAGAAGTAATGGTTATATTGAAGAAACAATCACCACCATCATGCAGCATAAAAATAAACAGGACAAATTTGAAACAAGTGCAACATCTGAAATACTTGGGCAGAATAATAACATCAGATGGAAGATGCACCACAGAAATAAAAAGCAGAATAGCTCAGGCCAAAATAGCATTTCAGAAAATGAAAAATATCTTATACAACAAATCTATTTCAATAGAAATGAGAAAGAGAGTTCATTGGTGTTATATAGAAACAATTCTGACCTATGGAAGCGAATCATGAACAGTAGACAAACAAATGAAAAGACGATTAGAGGCCAGAGAGATAGGATTTCTCAGAAGAATGTTGAAAGTTCCCTGGACAGCTAAAAAGACCAATGAGGAAGTTCTCAAAGAGGCCATCACAAAAAGGCAGCTCCTAAAAAACATCAGAAAGAAGCAATCAAACATTTTCAGGCACATCATGAGAAAAGGAAAGTTGAAATACTTGGTTACAACTGGCAAAATAAAAGGAAAGAGAGATCGCGGATGACAAAGAGAGAAAATACTGGACAGCTTGGTGTCATGGCATGGAAAACAGTCTACAACAGAACTGATATGATGTATCACTGTAGAAAGAAGATTGTGGAAGGACATGATCGCCTACGCCAAACGGTATGGCACATGATGATGAAAACATCCAAACTTCCAGAGTTTGATAGAATTTTATCTTTATTTCACACATAAAATAAAAAATGTATAATTATTTGACAGCCCTCACCATTAGCTTTTGATAAGCTTTTCCTCCGGATGGTGGTTTGGGAGAATTTGAATGCTTTCTGGTCTGTTCACTTCTAGCTGGCCATGTTGGGAACATGGATGGATCAACTGGAAGAGGTGACTCACGGAAGTATTCATGTTCAAGAGCTTCCTCCGCAGTCACTCGTTTGGCTGGGTCATAGGCAAAAAACCTGGCGAATATTTGAAAATCAATTTAAAAAAGCATCTTTCAGTTATAACTGACTACAAGGAATCAATTGATAATCTGACTACATCATTATCCTGTTGAGGATGTCAGGTACCAATGCCACCAATCTAAGTGATATTCTGCTCTATCATCAAAAGAACTTACAAAGTGTTGAAGACCTCAATCCCTCAAGGTAGCTTGAACTAGCTGGTATGTGGTTGCCACAGCTGGGCCAGTGACTCACAACTGATCAAAACATCACTTCAACAACAGTATCTGTAATATGACACCAAAAGAAGTGCATGGGCATTTACAGCAGGCAGTGGTCCAAGAAGACAGTGGTGCATATGTCATGACCACGAGTAGCATGATGATGGAGGTGATGGCAGTGACCAGGGCATTCAACTGGTTAGAGTCACAAGACTACACCCATTCCTGTATACTGAGTGATTCGATGAGAATGATAAAAAAAGTGGAGGCGGGCTCTGTACGCATGCAATGGTTGAAGTCATTGCAGAGGTAAAAAATGTGTAAGGTCACCTTTGTTTATGTCCCTGTGCATGCGGGAGTATGGGGAAATGAAAGAGCGGACAGGTTGGCTAGCTGCGCTGTCATTGAGGATGGTCAACCAATGGATTGGGTGGACATCATCAATGCCCTTCGAGATGTGGGAAGAGCACAGGACTTCGACAACCACAAATCCATGTCACTCCTTCGGATGAAAGAGATGGGAGTTAAGATGGGCACAGCCAGAAATGAGAAACTTAGTGGGCGTGTAAGAAGACTTGTCAACCAACACAGAACTGGAGTCGTCAGACGCTGGACAATGCAGGCCTTGCTGAGGAGAGGATCTGAGCACCTATGGACATGTTCGGAGTGCAATGATGATGACTCACAAATAACTCAATAACAGAATTCCACCTTCCAGTGGTCAAACCAGTATCATCCAGCGTCAAAGCAGAGACTGTGAGGATTGTCATAGAGAGAGTTGTGGGATCTGTTAATATAGAAGAGCCAGTAGTATTGCAACATGAGTGGATGCAGCGCTTGGGTAGCTCTACAGTGAATGTGTTAATCCTGGGTGTCCAGGGCATGACATTATACACAGCAATGAAAAAGCCAATAAGCTCGCTGGCAGTTCTGGCACTGAGTGTGGCCTTACTCTGGATAAAGAAAACATCGCCAAGCTTCTTCATTCATTAAAAGAAAAGGATGGATGGGACAAGGGTGTATACAGTTTAGAGATTGAGGAGTCTGAAGGTGGAAAAGGGATCTGGTGTGGTTAGTGTGAAAAGCAGATGTATCTATAAGCAACACCTTACAGGAACAATCAGTCTGCTTATGCTTTGAGAAATCCTGGGACAGGCGGTAGAGCGGATTTGGTGTTGCCCCAATGAAACTGAATAGAATAGAACAGAATAGACACCTAGTAGTAACACCTCTAGCATAGACAAGATCCAAGTGCTTCAGAAAAACTTAAGAGATCAAGAAAACCATTAAGGCTCACATTGATCCCTTGTCATTAACATCACAATCATCATTACTGCACTAAACTAAGAAACATATAATTGTTAAAGACCAGATTATCATTTAAGTTATAATTATTAATCAAGGTTCAATTAATAATTAAGATTGGAAATTAAGATTGGATTGTGTGATGGCTTTATAAGCCAGAGTGCATAAAAAGGACTAGGCATGTAAGAATAAGTTAAGATAGGATTAGCAATTAAAATGACAGAATTAGCAATGAAGGTAGAATTATTTAACTAAGTTAACCGTAACAAAGTTAAGAAAAGCAATTGAAAAGGCTTAATATTTCATTTAGTTCAGAATAAGGTGACAATGGTTTGCAAAAAGACAAAATCAAGTAAATGGTAATTTTTTAATAAACCAGGAGTGTTTCCCCCAATCTTTATGTCATTTGACAATGATAATATAAAACAAGTAAAGTAAGTTCTTGCCTGTTAAGCAGATCAAAGCCAATTTCTGTCAGATATGAGCCAAATCTGTTTTTTATCACATTGTAAGGGTTTTCATTAAATTGGACTTTCTTCATGCCTGGCAACTCTGCCACACCAGGCCAAATCTTTTCTGTTGGTGTGCCAAGATCCTGAAATAAATGGTCATTATTAAATAAATTTGCATCAATTATACTCCCAAATCTGTGAAATTTCTATCAAATTAGGCATATTTATCACACTTTATTTTCCTATCCCAGATAATTTTGAGACAGATGTTGTACAGTGAATGAACAAAGCAGTTAATCACCCAAGCCTAGTCATTGATGACAGGGCATTTGTTTTTTCTTGCATCAAGTTTACATTATTATTATTAGAACACAGTGCAACGTTTTAAAGGGTGTTCAATCAGAGTGGATCTGGCGGACTCTAATTGCGATGTTCTGCTAGTGGGGGCGATCAACACACTTAACCTGACAGCTGACTTCATGTGAGAGTCTGGAATCCTACTCTGATTGAGTCCTGATCGCAGAGAGAGAGAGACATTATTATTGATAAGAACTGTCATCTACAAAATCAAGGTCCTCCAACTGAAGATGGACAAAGCCTTTGTCACCTGCACAGCATTTCTGTCTAATGAAGTTGATGGCAATTCCAAATAACAAGGGAGATCAAATACCTCCTTGTTTTACTGCAGTATCAATCTGGAACCACTCACTCATCTCTGTCATTGTGAGAGCTGCACATGAGAAGCTGTCTATCGATCTTTGATGATGTTAATTTTTAAATAACATTGTGTTCATAAAGTTACATTTATTTAATAAGTCACAAAAATGTCACCTTGAATATTTTATTGATCTGATCAATCTCAGACTTGCCGGGCCAGAGGGCTTTCATAAGGAAAAACTCAGCAAATATACAGCCCACAGACCACATATCAATGTGTGTGGTGTATTCCTGAAAAAAAAGTATAATCACTGAATAAAATATGTGAATGATGTCTATTTGTGAAATCCAGTTTTACATCTCTTTTGAAGTTCAGGGAAACTGAATTTTGCCTGAATATCATTTTTTCATACCATTAGTAGTGTACTCAGGTGTCCCTCACCACACAAGTTGATATTCTCCAACTTCAGAGATACCTCTATTTTTTTTATCGCTGAGAGTCATAATATTTTTGGGTAGATTTTTATATCAACTTTGCATTTTATATCAACTTTGCTCAGGCAGCAGCCATTTTTGACCTACTCATTTTGATTTCCACCTGCCAAGAGCTCTTTAACATATGCACACAGGATCTCCTATTTTTACCCTTATCTGGGAGGAGTAGGCAACAGATATTATTACTCTGAGATCAGGGAGAGTAAAGCCACAAAGAAACTATGAACCGACAATAAATCTCATCACCTGTAGTGGGACTTGAGCCCATGACTTTCATGTCTAGAAGTTGACATTCACCACTAGACCACCCTGACCCCATGACTGTGATAATTGTAGTGGCCAGATTTAGCTAACAATTTAACACTCAAGTACTTATCTTTAACAATGCAAGTGTTAAACACTTGAGTACATATCTTTAACAATGCAAGTGTTAAACACTTGAGTACTTATATTTAACAATGCAAGTGTTAATCACTCGAGTACTTATCTTTAACAGTGCAAGTGTTAATCACTCATCTTTAACAATGCAAGTGTTAATCACTTCAGTACTTATATTTAACAATGCAAGTGTTAATCACTTGAATACTTATATTTAACAAAGCAAGTGTTAATCACTCGAGTACTCATCTTTAAAAAAGCAAGTGTTAAACACTCGAGTACTTATCTTTAACAATGCAAGTGTTAATCATTCGAGTACTTATATTTAACAATGCAAGTGTTAATCATTCGAATACTTATATTTAACAATGCAAGTTAAACATTTTACTGGGTGTTCTACATCTAATTAATTACATCTAAAATGTTTTGTACAAAAAATAAACTGTAGTCAAAAATATAAATTAATTGAACTGTAGTTGTGTTTTTGCTGTTTCTCCTTTTCATCTCTTGGTATTTTTATCTTTCTTTATAAATCAGAGAAGGCAGTTCACCTACAGAATCTGTAGTTTAACTTCGCCATCAATGCTCATAATCATATCAATGCTGTTCTCCTGTCCATATCAGACAGCTAATATTCAACTGAACAAATACTCCATCACTCTCTTGAATAAGATAATACAAAATGTCTAATGCAGCAACATTACATCTTAAACATAAAAATGAACTTACCTTACATCCTAATAGCAGTTCTGGTGCTCTGTACCACAATGTTACAACAATAGGGGTGTAAGCTTTGAGAGGAGATCCATATTCTCTTGCTAATCCAAAGTCCCCAACCTGCAACAATAAACCAAGTTACCATGGAAACAATCTATTTCACAGAAAGATTCAACACATAGATTACGATACTATAGTAACAACGACAGCATCGAAAACAAATTCTTCAAAATTTGATAATTTGTGGTGTTCAAACATTACCTCCACGGTGTACCTTCCTGATTAAACTATAGACTAAACAACTATTTGTGACATGGGAAACCCAACGAACAATGCTTTGAAGTAGCTGAAGATATGGTGCCCGAAAGATAGACAAAATAACATATCTGGTCAAAGCGGTCAATATCGGGTCACTCATAAATCAACCTCAGTTCCCCGTGTATTTAATTGGTAAACTCACATTTGTGTATCAAAAGTCCAAAGAAAATACTATTTTTAGTGCTCTTAATGTTACAATTAAGTAGTAGTATTTTGTACAAAGAAATGTAATGAAGCACACCACAGGTAGGTATCATAATTAAGGGTTAAACATCACAACATGGTGTTGTGAACTGTTAATACTGTCACGCTGCAAACTTCATGGAGACTTCAAGAAAAATGAGACATCGCGAATAACTTCATTTTAGAGTCAAGTGTGTGCTACTATAGTACAGGTTTATATAGATCTCAGGGGAGTTAATATGGACATGGAAAACACAAAATCAGAAAAGTTTAAGCTTACAAAATTATGAATAAATTGACTATGCACTCACATCGTTAGTGTTCAACTATTCTCTGAGTTTCATCCGCAGTGTTCACTCTACCTTATAATCCTTTCACTCTACCTTATAATCCTTGTTCTGATTAACTTCACCCCCAAAAAAAAAAAGATATAAAAAAGAAAAGATACCTTTAGAATGCCTTTATGACTGAGCAAGAGGTTGGATGTCTTGAGATCTCTATGAAGGATCCAGTTGTCATGGAGATGCTTTACAGCCCTCAACAATTGCTTCAGTAAAGTCTTGACTTCCCCTGAATTAACACACAAGGTGCAATTTGAACATACAATTAACATTATTTGCTGAACTAAATACTTAATAAGGGAGCCTCGATAGCTCAGTGGTTAGTGAACTGGACTACAAAGGACAAGGGGTAGGGTTCGATCCCAACCGACGGCTGTCGTGTTTACCCAGCCTTAAATGGGTACCAGATTTTTTTCTGGAAAAGTAAAGCAACACGGGCATAATACCGACCACACTACCACAAAAATCATGTGCTGAAGGTCTGTAAAATATAGGGTCACTAACACCATATTTCCCTATACGCCACTTGGCATGACGGGGGTACTTTACGTTTTTACTTAAATACTTAATAAATGTTCAATGAACAAGCTACCAAGAGATGGGCATGCAATTTATGATTCTATCTATTGACCTTTCGAGCCGTAACCGGCCCATAGGGCGTAGACCAAGATACACCTTCTCCTACATGAATTTTTTGTTCTAGCAGTTTTCTTTTAAAGATATTTTATCAAATCTCGCCATCTGTCTCTGTTCTGTGCAAGCAGTTCTATCTCATTGAGGGAGCCGATTCCTGCTGCTCTTGCCTCTCTCATCAATGTTCTTCTCAGTGTCTCCCTGGGTTTTCCTCTTTTTCTTTTACCTGTTGTTTCCCATATGGGGCTTGCTTTGCTATTCGATTATTATCTCTTCTCAGCACATGTCCAACGTATGACCATCGTCTTTTCTTTATTACTGAAGATATTAGTGGTTGATTGGCGATTTCTCTAATTTCCTCGTTTGTTTTGAATTCGTTCCATGCTATACCAAGTATTTTCCTTAGACATTTATTTTCGAATGCGTTCAACTTTGTTTCTATATCTCTTGTTGTTTTCCAGCTTTCACACGCATACGTAAGGGTTGATAGTACATTTGATTTGAATAGCCTAAGTTTTGTGTTTGTGCTGATGAGTTTTGATTTCCACAACTTTTCAAGGCTTCTGAAAGACATTGCTGCTTTAGCCATTCTGATTCTAATTTCTTTGCTCGTATCCCCTTCTCGATCAATGTGACTTCCAAGATAGATAAAGTGATCGATCTCTTCTACTGGTTTGTTTTCCATGTATATTTTGTCACTTGTCAATTTATGATGAGGTGTACAAATAAAGTTATCCTGGCCACTGAATGAAATGGTTTACTTTCTTGAACAACTTGTAGCCACACTGCATTATCTTTCTTCTTGTTTCCTATTGCTTGTGATGTGAGGTGTTGAAGGAAGCAGGTGTGTGCAGCTTTACACTTTCTGTAAATCATTATTGTGTAGCTCTGAGTTGTTGTCACCTTTACACTTTCTGTAAATCATTATTGTGTAGCTCTGAGTTGTTGCCACCTATATACTTTCTGTAAATCATTATTGTGTAGCTTTGAGTTGTTGCCTTGTTGCCACCTTTATACTTTCTGTAAATCATTATTGTGTAGCTCTGAGTTGTTGCCACCTTTATACTTTCTTTAAATCATTATTGTGTAGCTTTGAGTTGTTGCCACCTATATACTTTCTGTAAATCATTATTATGTAGCTCTGAGTTAAAATTGAATTTATTAACTGACCTCCATGATTCTGTCTATCCATCTTTTCCTGGATCATCATTTTGCTCTGCAGCCTGTACTTTCATGCTGTATGCAGCAGATTGGATAGGTTTCATAATGATCAGACATCCAAACCATTTCATTCTTTTATGTTAGATATCATTTGGTTTTTCTCAGAACTTCATATTATTTTATCTACCCCTTGTAATGTTTGCTGCATTTCTTGTACATCCCATTTTATATGATGTGATTTTGTCTTTCAATTTTCTTGCACAATTTATGTTGTTATAGGAATAGTGCTATTTGAGAGTTTACATTGTCTGCTTTATGGATTCAATCTTTAATTGTATGTCTTATCTGTGACAGGAAACATTAGACATATTTTGGAAACAACCTATAAGCCAAGTCTGCTTGCGGGTGAGAAGAGAATCTTTTAGGGAGACGAAAAATGACCACGGAGCAACTAGAAAAGGACAGATTTCTTGAGAATTAACCAAAAAAAATCGTAATTTGCAATACTTAAAAAGGATAAAGAGATGACTGGCCAGCTCAAACACAAAATGAGCAGAACTTACCCACAAGGAAAGGGTTCTTCATGTTCTCCATCAAACTCTTGAGGTCATGCTCTACAAAGTCCATGACAATATAAATCTTATCCATGTTACTGCCAACAACAATCTCCTGTAGAAACAAAGTCACAATTATTATCCAAACAAGTCTGGTCCAAACAATTGTAAGAGGCACATTGAGCTTTATTTTATGTTTCAAAATAGCATCATCATCTTCTTCTTCAGCATTCAAGTTTTGTGATCTGCTTTATGATGGGAGGGATAAGAACAACATCATGACAAAAGATGAGGTAGTTGCACGGTCAATACTTGTATGTAAGTGTATGTCCTGATTTGTCCCTAAACCTGTGGTGTAGCTGAAACACACTGTCTTCGGCAGGCTGGATCTTAGTTCGATGCATAAGTTTTCCTTCTCGTAGGGTGGATACCAGATAGTGCTGTTGAGCCCACCTGGCCCGTGGTTTCTCCCATAGCCTTTTCTTCTGATGGCAAATGTTAGACAGCAGTGATTTGTTTTCTGGAGTGTACTTCCCTGTGGATAGAGCTTTAAATGTGGCTTTTCTTTGCATATCTTTTGCGTCTTTGTAACACAAAAAAAAAGGAAAATAAAGAAAGAAAACAATAGACAATCCAAACCAGGACTCAAGCTCAAACCCAGAGCCATGTCATTAGAATTACATGAACCTATGAAAACAGCCAGGTCACTAGAATTACATGAACCCATGAAAACAGCCAGGTCACTAGAATTACTTGAACCTATGAAAACAGCCAGGTCACTAGAATTACATGAACCTATGAAAACAGCCGGAGCCGCTATAGCTCAGTGGTTAGTGAACTGGACTACAAAGGACAAGAGGTAGGGTTCGATCCCAACCGACAGCTCCGGGTTCACCCAGCCTTAAATGGGTACCGGATTTTTTTTTCTGGGAAAGTAAAGTGGCATGGGAGTAATACTGATCACATTACCCCAAAAATCATGTGCCGAAGGTCTGTAAAATTTATGGTCACTAACAACATATTCTCTATACACCACTTAGCGGGAAGGGGCTCTTTACTTTACTTTACTATGAAAACAGCTAGGTCATTTCTCTTGCCTAATGTTTCTTTCATTTATTGTGTGTGTGCGCTCACGTGTGTGTATTGTTTGTGCATTGTTCTGAGTGCAGTACCTGTGGCCTGCGTTAAATTTATGTCTGTCTCTCACCTCAGTTTCCCCAAAAACAAATATTTAGCTGTGACTCTTGATTAAGCCCAAATCTGAATCTGTCAGGCTAACCCAATAATCAAAATTTATCTAATTCTGTTTGTGCAATCAACCTGTCTCAATGATCAACGTTTATCTGTTTTTATATGTCAGTTTTATCTTTTATCAAAAGCTGGACCCAAAGATCAAAACCCATATGATAAAGAAAAAGCAATTATAGCAACTCCAAAAACATATAAAGGTACAAAACATAGTGAAGTCCAACTTGTTCAGCAAACAAATTAGTATTTTTTCTTCTTCAGAATTAAGTGTCCTACTTTGTCGGCATCACCCAGGACAGGAGTTGCCTCTATAGTAGTTGGCAGTTTATGCCATTATAAATAGCATATCATTAGCAAAACTTCTATCTTCAAGCCAAAATACAGTTGATAGTTTTCTGTACGGCTGTGCTTAAAGAACATGTTCTCAAGTCTGTAAAAACAAATTAGAAACTTCTGTGTTATATATACACCATTATAAAGTCTAATTTGTGTCTTGGCCCATCATTCTTAGTAAAAACATTCACATGTTTATTTCTCTACCACAGCATTCCAACTCCTTGCGGAATGAAGATCTTCAATAAACACTTTCCAAGCCATGAGGTTTGATGTCCCTGTCTTAACCCTAGATTGTGATACCTATCTGTGAGTTACTTTTTTTTCCTACACCCTGGTAAAAATTACTACCACTTAATTGTTACATTTGGTTTCAGAAAATAAGATTTTCTTTGAACTTTCGCTACACAGATGTGTGTTTACTCTAGCAAAGATATGGGAATTGAATGCTCTGATAATTTCCTGGTTTAGATTAGATTTATGGCTCAAAATTCAACCCCGTCGCACCGTGGCTAGTGAAGTTGTTACGCTGTCTATTCACAGAACGGCCACCTGTCTGTCAATCCAGCTATATGTTCAGATTCCTCTCAATGTCATTCACTGCCTTCCCATATTACAAAAGTTTGTTTGACATCGTGCCAACAACTGAAGGGATTTCTCCCGTTATGAGAAAACAGATAGAATTTTCCTGAAAATTAGAGAAATTTGAAAAAAAACAGCCCTTTTGTATGATAAGAGTAGTACTTTTTATGGTGTGCAGGTTTGTATCTGATCCAACATCAAAGGAAACAAATCCAACACTCAGGAGTCACCAAAAAGTAGTAATTAGGAAAGTATTAGGGGTGGGTGAGGGGGATGTTTGCCCACAGCAAACTGTCAAATTTTTAGAATTTGTATTTTGAGGCAATAATTTTAAAGACAGTGTCACATTGTAGGGTTAAGATTGCTCCATGTCTTCTCCATATAAATCTATCCTAGATGATGGAATTACTATTTGTCATTTCTATATCTCTATGTTTGTGACATTTTTGCAGCTTTTTTTTATTACAGTATCGTATATAGCCAGCCTCATATCCAACCCTCGTTAGGTTAGTTAGCCTTTTATGGCCAGCCTGATAGGGTACAATAGCACTATTCCTTATTTCCCTTTCAGGCTCCAGCACAGCATTGGAAAAATTCATATTAAACAGACCAAAACACTCACAATACAATTATACTTTGACAGGGATTAAACTAAGACAATCCTATCCAAACAATAAAAAACATGCACACATACCCTGACTGTAACAATGTTTTCATGCTGTGCCTTCAAAAGTGTGTTTATTTCCCTCAAAGATGTTATGGGAAAGCCTTCCTTCTCTTTCTCCATCTTGAGTCTCTTTAGTGCCACAATCTCCTGTGTCTTCTTGTCGAGAGCCCGATATACAACCCCATATGTCCCTTCCTCTATTCGGTTCAGGCAATTAAACTCTTCAACACTTCGACAGCCCTAGAAAAGTAAGAAAACATAAATAGCAAACCAACAAAACTACACAAAAATGTTAGTAGTGTACTTGGAACTAATATAACAAAACTAAACAATAAATAAGGAAATAATCATATCGTTAAAAAGTATATTAATTTTCTTTGTTGAAATTAATGTGTAACTCAACAAACAAACAAATTGTTTTAAATCAATTTCTGCAGAATTTATCTCCCTACTGACCAATTAAGAAAAAAGAAAATGCAGAAAATGTCACCTCAAAAAACAGAAAAGAAAAATTTCTGAAGATTCTGCAGCTTTTTATACAATATGGTGTAACAGTTCCATGACCAAATCTCCTTAGTCACCTTTTACAACATGCCTTGTAGGGTACAGCACCACTCCCCTAAATTGTCCCTTTCTTTTTGGCTAAACTTTGTACTTGCTTCTTGTTTATAAACCAATAAAATTAAATACAACAATGACAAAAGGTTTATAATGTTGACCATAAAAATAAATACTTTTGTTGCAGAATTTGCCATTGTAACACTTAACTGGGAATGCAGACAGGCTCCCATTGAACATATGTCCCTATACATTCTTAATCTCTGCAAGTCTTTAACACATTTTTCTTGCTGGACTAAATTGTTTTGAAAATTAAATACACACACACACACACAAACAAACAAAACAACATACACACATGCACTCGTGCCCATCCACCTGTGTGCACACACACACCTGCCAAGGTTTCTTTAACATGCATGACAGCACACAAGACCTGTTTTTCTAGGGGACTAGACATCGGATCTCATTACCCACAGAGGACCAGACATTGGATCTCACTACCCACAGAGGACTAGACATCAGATCTCACTACCCACAGAAGACTAGACATTGGATCTCACTAACCACAGAGGACCAGACATTGGATCTCACTACCAAGAGAGGACTAGACATTGGATCTCACTACCCAGAGAGGACTAGACATTGGATCTCACTACCCAGAGGCTAGACATTGGATCTCATTACCCAGAGGACTAAACATTGGATCTCACTACCCACAGAGGACTAGACATTGGATCTCACTACCCAGAGACCAGGGGAGGGTTAACCCTAGACCACCTAGTTCCCTAAGAAGCTGTAAGTAATTGGTATCAATGAGGGTTATTGTCCAGTGAGTCCAATGATGGCTATTGTCCAGTGAGTCCAATGAGGGCTGTTGTCCAGTGAGTCCAATGAGGGCTATTGTCCAGTGAGTCCAATGAGGGCTATTGTCCAGTGAGTCCAATGAGGGCTATTGTCCAGTGAGTCCAATGATGGCTATTGTCCAGTGAGTCCAATGATGGCTATTGTCCAGTGAGTCCAATGATGGCTATTGTCCAGTGAGTCCAATGAGGGCTATTGTTCAATGAGTCCAATGAGGGTTATTGAATAGTGCTCAGTATCATGATATAAACCGCATATCGAATCCATAGTGGGGGAAGGTCACATTCATAACACTTGATTTGAAAAAAGAGAGGACCGCTGCCAGGTGCATGGACTTGTGGCACCAGGGCAAATTTAAATAAATGGAACATCCAGTTGACTCCAATGTAGCGATCTTCATGAAGAGCTAAAATCAACCAGTTTCAGATCGCAAATCCTGCAGCGGTCGATGGAACAACTCCACTCCACCATTTTGAACTGAAAGTCCTCAAAAGTGCTCCAAGGTTAGGGGTCAAATGATGAAGCATGATGGGATTCATTCTTTACTTCTTTCTCTTTTGGCTTAACTTTTGGGGTAGTTTTTACAACAGCATTGCTAGATTGTAAACAATTTCATGTTAAAGTGTTTGCATCTACTAACTTGTAAAGTCTGCTAAACTAGAAGATAAGAGTCAACATTTATGAATTGCTCAACAGTGGGTGAACAGGGAAGAGAGTTCTTTCCAGTGTTCACGTCCTATGATCACGTGAACTGGACTCTTTGTCCTCTTTCTGGATGGAGAGGGGTATTATGGTCATGGAAGGCCCCTGTATCACTGCAAATAAATTAAAATCGATAACTGCTCAACTGCCCATGTCAGTGCAATCATCCAAATTAATTTCTCATCTCCCAAACAAAGAAAGGTAGCTGCAGTCCCCATTATAGCAGTCTCAGCACACGCCAAAAGACATAAGGCGAAACCGCACAGAAGGTGAACACAACCATCTGTTCCCCATCATACGATATTATCATTCATCGTAAGCAATCAGAATATCGAAACATGATAAAAGCAGATGAAACACAGCTCACGTTGTGCACAGAGCACTTAACTCAGTAGCTCCGGCAGCAAGCAGAACTTGGAATATGACGAAACTGCAACAAGGAACACTTTTCAGAAACAGCCTTTAACATCTCTATCATCCATATATGTATTCCGTGTATTATGGCACAAGATGAGCTGGTCGCATGGTACTCATATGTGCATACATGTTCCAGTGTTTCCCCTAAATTTGTGTGATGGTTGATACACTCAATCTAGGGCAGGCTGGATCCAGAAAATTTTTTAAAAACCTATATTGAGCTGACATTAGAATACACATTTCAAGGAAATACCTGAATAGCAGGTAGATAAAGAGGTAGAGAATCTTCTGGTCGTATTTCCACATCTGACATTTCTGGTGACTCTGGTAAGTAGTCATCAGAGTTGCTTCCCTTTGAGAGTTTCCTGGGGCTCTCTACATCAGAGCGCTCATCAAATTTAGACCGGACCTTCGCTGAAGCATTAAATAGAACAGGTAATGATGCCATGATTTCTTACCACCTACATACAAAACAGAAAGATATCAACAATAACACAAAAGGAATTATCTTAATTTGAAATTTCTTTTCTTTTTGTTCACATTGTCCAATAACTACTACTCCACATTATCCACTTTTATACTTAAACAAAAATTGTTTCTTGATGTAACTGTGTTGTGCACAGTCGTTTGTCACTGATACTAAAGTTTCTCATTTAAGTTTTTCTAGGAAGATAAAATACCCATGCTTCTTTTATTAAACATTCAAAGTGATTAGAAAAAATTATGCCTTTAAATGTAACAACTGTTGTGGTTAAAAATAGACCATTGCACACCAGATAATCTAACCTTTTTCTTATGAGCATAACTACAATACTTTTAACTACTATAATATCAGGAAAAATTAAAAAATAGAAAAAAAAAATGGTATGTTAGAAGCTTTACGTAATTAGTGGACGACACAGATTAAACGATGTTTCGGCCCAATAGGCCTTCAGCAGGAACAAAGAAAAAAAACACACACACGGATATGTAAGTAAAACTAATAACGAAGCATCCAAAACAAAAATAATCGAAATATGTCTATCCTGTCTGTCAGGCCGAGGTCAAAATGAAAAGGAAAATCAATATACTATAATATCATCCACACATAAATATTTTTATGACATAGACTTTAGCTGAAAAATTGCATTGTGTGTCTGGAGTCACAAACTAAAACCACTTCCACAAAATATCAGTTTTAAGAATGAAGGGAATACTAGACTATTTCGCTTTAAAAAAAAAAAATATGCACAATTTTCAATAAAATACCACTTTGCAATGAAAATAAACAGCAGCGTGTGGTTTACAGCAAGTGTTGCTATCTCTGGGACTTTTTATAGAGACTGGTGAAACCCTTAATCAAGTCGGACCAAAAATATGCACCCTTTAGTCTGGTAATTGAACCATGAGCCTTTCTGGCCAGTAATGAGCATGGACATCATTCAGCCAGCACTAAAGCTTCCACTTTGTACTAGATGTAGTACTGAAACAGGTCAATCAATTCAAATACTAGAGAATAAATTTAATTTCAGATGTTAGGAGCAGAGAAGATGTGCATACATCATTCAGCCAGCACTAAAGCTTCCACTTTGTACTAGATGTAGGACTGAAACAGGTCAATCAATTCAAATACTAGAGAATAGAATCAATTTCAGATGTTAGGAGCAGAGAAGATGTGCATACATCATTCAGCCAGCACTAAAGCTTCCACTTTGTACTAGATGTAGTACTGAAACAGGTCAATCAATTCAAATACTAGAGAATAAATTTAATTTCAGATGTTAGGAGCAGAGAAGATGTGCATACATCATTCAGCCAGCACTAAAGCTTCCACTTTGTACTAGATGTAGTACTGAAACAGGTCAATCAATTCAAATACTAGAGAATAAATTTAATTTCAGATGTTAGGAGCAGAGAAGATGTGCATACATCATTCAGCCAGCACTAAAGCTTCCACTTTGTACTAGATGTAGTACTGAAACAGGTCAATCAATTCAAATACTAGAGAATAAATTTAATTTCAGATGTTAGGAGCAGAGAAGATGTGCATACATCATTCAGCCAGCACTAAAGCTTCCACTTTGTACTAGATGTAGGACTGAAACAGGTCAATCAATTCAAATACTAGAGAATAAATTTAATTTCAGATGATAGGAGCAGAGAAGATGTGCAGAATATCTCAGGGCAAAGGCCGCATTCCAAATTATAAAAAGGAATATACAAGCTATTTTTGACAACGAAACAATTACCTCTACCATCTTTGAACTAACCCATATGTCAAGACACCAGAATTACATATTTATATAATAGATATGCTTTTAAACTTATCATGGAGGACTGGTTGGTCTTGAGGCAAGACACCAGTTTCGAAACAGAGAGGTTATGATTTCAAATCCCAAGTGCACCCTGTTGGGATTTTTATTTATGATTTCTCTCAGTGATAACCAACTCTGGTCTCAGCAGCGAGGCCTGGCTTGAAGCGTCGCTGACAGAAAAAATATATGTACCTCCGAAGTCAGAGTTATCTGTCTGTGTGGTGAGGGACACATGTGCACATGGCTGCCAGGGAAAAAAAAACAGATTAATACGCAAAATTCAGTTCCTAGTCTCTATGGTCTTTGCCAGAGTTGAAAGCTGGCAACGCTTTAAAAAAAAAAAGAAAAGAGCTTATGATAATGATGTCAACTTGTATATTGAGTTATGGGCGGGTTTTCATCATTGCACTCCAAACATATTTGTATATTTTACTTGAAAAGTGCCCAGAGCATTTTTGACATGATCAAGGTGAGAAATACAAGTGCAGTGGACCTTCCTTGTGTTAGCAAAGATCTCAGTAGAGTCTTCTTATTTTGATCACTAGTGGAGTATCATGTACCAGACAATGTGGTATTAGGAAGTCAGTGCAATGAATATTGATATAATTACAGAAAAAGCATATATGTTCTGTTATTAAAAACAACAACAAATGGATGATGTTGTATACAAATTATGTGTAGTTTTGCACATCACATCTAACTGTTTCTTAACCTACAAATGGCTGACCCAAATGGAAAAAATATAGCAAAATATGGCCATCACATCAACTTCTAATTACCTGCATCATCATCTTCTTTGTCATCATCTTTAGAAGTGTCTGCTTCTTTTGCATCAGCTTCTCTCTCTTCTTCGTCCTCTTCGCTACTTTCTTCCTCACTGCTGCTCTCCCCTGAAGTGAGAGGATAAAAGATATATATAAAAAAAAAAAAAAACTCAACCACTATAACACATAGCTGGTTAATTCAATATTGTACTTGACGGAAATGAAAGTAACAGACATAGACAGTCATTGAGCACTAGACAAGAATACACATAGCTGGTTAATTCAATATTGTACTTGACGGAAATGAAAGTAACAGACATAGACAGTCATTGAGCACTAGACAAGAATACACATAGTTGGTTAATTCAATATTGTACTTGACGGAAATGAAAGTAACAGACATAGACAGTCATTGAGCACTAGACAAGAATACACATAGTTGGTTAATTCAATATTGTACTTGACGGAAATGAAAGTAACAGACATAGACAGTCATTGAGCACTAGACAAGAATACACATAGTAAGTGGCAGTTAAAACAAGGCAGAAGACGTCATAAACAGAGAACAATCAAACAAAAAGCTATTTTTTTTTAAATAGACAGCTATAAAAAGAAATAAACAATCACAAACAGAACAGAATCCTTAAAATGGAACCTTCAATTGACTTAGCACAACGATCTATTGTCTCAACATGAAAGTAATCGAAGAACAAATCCAACGACACTTATTCAACAGCTCTCAATGTCATGATGTAAACCACATATCAGCTCCACAGAGGGGGGAGGTCATATTCACACCACAAAACCAAAAAGAAGTTTAGAAAACTAAAATCACCAAATACAACTGTAGGCCAGGCGCATGAATTCTGTAGCATGGTGTGAATCTGTTAAATAGCATGGTGTGAATCTGTTAAATAGCATGGTGTGAATCTGTTAAATAGCATGGTGTGAATCTGTTAAATAGCATGGTGTGAATCTGTTAAATAGCATGGTGTGGATCTGTTAAGTGGAACATCCAATTGACTTTAACACAGCGATCTACAATCAAGAGAATGCCATACCGGTTGGCATAGGCGATCATGTCCTTCCACAATTTTCTATCCACAGTGTATTGTATCAATTATGTTGTTGACTGTTTTCCATACCATGACATCAAGCTACCAAGTATCTTCTCTCTTTGTCATCTGCAATCTCTTTCTCTGTGTTCTGCCAGTTGTAACCAAGTATTCCACCTTTGCTCTTTTCCAGTTGTTACAATATATTCCAGTTGTTCCCTTCTCATTACGTGGCCAAAAAATGATGATTGTTTCTTCCAAATATTGGAAATTAGCTCTCTTTTTGGTTTGCCCTCTTTCAGAACATTTTCATTACTCGTCTTAGCTGTCCATGGTATTTATTCTCAACATTCTTCTGTAAATCCACAACATTTCTACAGACTCCAGTGATCTTCTTGTTTGTTGTTCTACTGTCCATGATTGACATCCATATTTTAAGACTGCCTCTACATAACATTTAAGAACTGTTTTTCTTGTTTCTATTGTCAAAAAAGGATTGCAGAGTTTCTTCCTCATTTTTTTGGAGAGCTGCTCTTGCCTGAGCCATTCTGCATCTCACCTCTGTTGTACATCTACCATCTCACCTCTGTTGTACATCTACCATCTCACCTCTGTTGTACATCTACCATCTCACCTCTGTTGTACATCTACCATCTGAGGTTAACAACGTTACTAGATTCTTAAATTCCTACAACATCTACAATCTACAATAGAGATCTAAAATTAATCAGTCTCAACATTATCTGCAACAGTAGATGGAACACAAACTCTATTCCACCATATTTGTTCCAGATGTCCAGCTATAAATAGAGAAATAAACAATTACAAACAGAACAACAGAAAGCTATAAATAAAGAAACAAATCCCAAACAGAACTACAGAAATATAGGCAGACGTAAACAGTGACAGTCAAAAAAAAGTTGATTAATTGGAAACTCTTCAGAACTTTCCAATAAAAAAATGCATCCAGTCATTGAAAAATATGGCCTCAAGCAAATTCCTAAAGTGGATTTAATAGAAACAAGCAACATCAATTAAGTTTGATGTTATGAAGTTTTAATTGTAGAATCAAAGTTCAAGCTTAGAACCAAATGAAGTCACCATTATCGAGTGCTTACAATGTCTGCTGGCATAGACGATCATGCCTCTTCGCAACTTTCCTTTATAATTGTTTATCAACACTGTTGTTGCTTTCTTAACAAACTAATCTCTTAGACTGTCTGCTATTTTTTCTCTCCAATTCCTTCTATTTCATTTTTCCCAAATTGTCACAAACTTATCCAATATATCCTAGCTACTCTCTTCCCACCACAGGGCTGATCAATAATGATAGTTTCCTCTTGGTGTTGCTACAATCTTTCTTTCTGCAATGGTGCTTTTGCACTGACTACAAGTAGCCTGATCATGGAAATGATGGCTGTTACAAAAGCATTGACACGGCTTGAGACACAATTTTACACCTAAAGTGTCTACTTCATTTTTGAGTCTGGACACATGGATGTAAGAGCTGACATGCTTGCCAGATTGGCTGATGTTGAATTCAGATTCTGAATGCCCTCAGTCCCTAACTGGATGGAAAAAAAAAATTGACCCTGAATCCGCGGCATGAATCCAAGACCATTGTCATTAGCCGCTACACATCGATGGATATTCTTCTGAAGAGATCTGAGCACTTACGGACTTGTCTGATGTGCAATGAGGATGACCTGTCCACTAAATGCAACTAACCTAAACTTTTTTCTGTTCTGGAAAAATGGCTAAATTCATAATTACTATTTTTACTTGCATGTGATACTCTCAAAATCCTTTGTAAAACAATTTCTGTGATATTGAAGATTTTATTCTCTCTCGTATGACTTTAGAGGATTCATTGCCCCAAGTCACGGCTGGTTCTCCATAACAATGAAGAATTCTTTTTGAGATTTCTATTGTCAAATATTGATTGCATTATTTTTCATGACTTAGAAAACATACTTTGTTTGAACTATTCTGCACATCACCTCTGTTGTACATACATCACTCATGATTTGAATTCACCGACCAATTTTAATACTGTTCCATATATTTTAATTCTGCACTTAGGTGATACCTTTATTTCTCTGCTCCAAACAATGTTTCCATCCTTTGCACTTGAGGCTAAGGCCTTTATTTCTGCATTCCAATGCAATAATGTCAATAATTTTTTACAACTTAATAGTAATAAGACTGTTTCACTAACAGATCAGGCAGTTTATATTATGATCACCAGCTGATATTTCAAGTATTTCCTTATGGAGCAGGGTATAATTTCACTATAAAGATGCATTAAATCTGGTCATAGTATACAACCCAGCCTTGTTTTATTTGTTGAAACATTCCCAGTTGATTTCCAGTTCTCATGTCTGTTCTTTTTTTAATTGCCAGTGCTTGTTCTTTATTATTCTCAGATATCTGCTATAAACTTTTACACATTCTAACATTTTTATTATTTCTTGATCTTTTACTTTAAGTAACATGTCTTGGTGTGGTCTATAAAATATTAGTAGCCAAGAGAAATTAGTAAATGTTAGATCAAATATGACAATTATAAATCTGTATGCAGTTCATTTACTGCTGGCAGTCAACTTCTCTGAGAGGCTGACTTTTTGTTTTCAAACAATCAGGTCTGAAACTTCCTTTTTTAATACTGGATATAGTGAAGCTTCCTCATCATCATCTTGTGCTATCCCTACATTGAACGCTGACTTCCATGGAGGACTATTTCACTGTCTCAATTAATGGCACACAAGAGCCACTACACAATTCGTGTACCTATTTTGCAACTGAATCAATAATTTCAGCCATCAATGGATCAGTAATTCCAGCCATAGATGGATCAGTAATTCCAGCCATCAGTGGATCAGTAATTGTTATCTTTCAGCCATCAGTGGATCAACAATTGTTATCTTTCAGCCATCAGTGGATCAACAATTGTTATCTTTCAGCCATCAGTGGATCAACAATCAATAAGACATCAATTATATGTATGCTGAGAGTCAGCTGAAGGGACAAGATTAAAAAAGCAAAGAACTAAGCAAACAATATAAAAAATAAAAATAAAGAGGGGGGGGGGGGGGGGGGGTGTGTGCGCGTGCGGTGCCTTCACAATTGAAAATATGAAGACTGGCTTGTTGCAGGAGCTACTGAGTTAGGTGCTCTGTACATACAGTGAGCTGTGTGTTTCATCCGTTTTGATCGTGTTTCGATATTCCAATTGTTTATGATGATATCGTATGACAGGGAACAGTTGGCTGTGTTCACTTTTTGTGCGTGCTGAGACTGCTATGATGGGGACTATAGCTACCTTTCTTTGTTTGGGAGATGAGATAGTAATTTGGATGATTCCACTGGCATGGGCGGTTGAGCAATTTTGATTTTAATTCGTTTGCAGTGATACCGGGGCCTTCCATAACCAAAGAAAAATAACCAAATATGAAGAAACAACAAATTAACAAATTAAATGGCTTGGTCTTATGACAAGAGAGAATCAGCTAAACGCTAAACACAATCTACACAGCTATCAACAAATGTTACAGAAACAATAGAGAGGGCATTCTGAAAAGAGATGGATGGAGAGAATGCCAGAAAGATGCATGACCGATGAGAAGGTCAAGCAAAAAGCCACATATTTCTCCTCTTGATAATGAAAGACAAATGAAGAAGGAAGGAAATGATAAACATCTGAATGTTAACAAACCTGAACTTGAATCATCAGAGTTAGAATCTGAATCATCACTGTCATCATCTTCGTCGTCTTCATCTTCATCATCAGCATCATTAATTTCAACCTTGATTTCAGCGGAGCTATCCATTTTCTTTGATGTATCTTGTTCTTTTACACTGGACTTTTTGTCTGTAATAAGTTCAATAAAAGCAACTTACAAAATTCATGAACAAGAAACATTGTCTAACTAATAGAACAATGCTTTCAGTACCACAATTTAAGTGGTAACAATAGTGAGACCACACTTACAATATAAACAACCTGAAACATGCTGATTACAAAATCTTAGTTGCTAATAGAGAAAACAAGTGTTAGAAAAGAATTGTGCTAATAGAGAAAACAAGTGTTAGAAAAGAATTGTGCTAATAGAGAAAACAAGTGTTAGAAAAGAATTGTGCTAATAGAGAAAACAAGTGTTAGAAAAGAATTGTGCTAATAGAGAAAACAAGTGTTAGAAAAGAATTGTGCTAATAGAGAAAACAAGTGCTAGAAAAGAATTGTGCTAATAGAGAAAACAAGTGTTAGAAAAGAATTGTGCAAAAAGAGAAAATAAGTGTTAGAAAAGGATTGTGCTAATAGAGAAAACAAGTGTTAGAAAAGGATTCTGCTAATAGTGAAAATGAGTGTTAGAAAAGGATTGAGCTAATAGTGAAAATGAGTGTTAGAAAAGGATTGTGCTAATAGTGAAAATGAGTGCTAGAAAAGGATTGTGCTAATAGAGAAAACAAGTGTTAGAAAAGGATTGAGCTAATAGTGAAAATGAGTGTTAGAAAAGGATTGAGCTAATAGTGAAAATGAGTGTTAGGTATGTCGAGGGGAGGGGGTGGGGGGAGAGACATGATAGAACCAGAGGGATATAGGTCACTTGGTCAAAGTAGTTCTTTCCGCGAGTTTCAAACACCATATGCCGGCTTTTCAGCCAGCGAAACTGGTTTTAGCAGCACTGCCATGCACACCTCCAACAAGCTCTGACCTATGGAAATATAATTTGAAAGCTTAACAGACAAAAGAAGCCATTGGAAGCAAAGAAAGGTGGTTTTACAGAAGAATGTTGAGATTACTATTATCATCATCATCAGGTGATCATGATTCTCTACAATTCTCAATCTCGACAGTTATTTATCATTTCTGTTGTGGACCTTCTGCCAAATCATTCTCTTAAGCTGTCTGGTATCTTTTTTCTTTGCTTCCCTCTATCTCTTTGTCCCTCAATTTTTCTAGTTCTTACAATACATTCTAGCTGGTCT
Organism: Megaustenia siamemsis; assembly: GCA_032433765.1. Lineage (NCBI taxonomy): Eukaryota > Metazoa > Mollusca > Gastropoda > Stylommatophora > Ariophantidae > Megaustenia > Megaustenia siamemsis. Next base: position 56,139,968 of record JAVIAB010000088.1, on the reverse strand, counting down.
TTTCATTACATGACCAAAGAATGATGATTGTTTCTTCCTAATATTGGAAATTAGCTCTCTTTTTGCTTTGGCCTCTTTCAGAACGTTGTCATTACTCTTCTTAGCTGTCCTTGGTATTCTCAACATTCTTCTGTAAAACCACATTTCTACAGCCTACAGTGATTTTCTTGTCTGTTGTTCTATTGTCCATGATTCACATCCATATGTTAAGACTAGCTCTACATAACATTTAAGAACTCTTTTTTCTTGAGAATACTATAGGCAGATAAAAAACTATGTTGATGTTCTAAAAGAGACGAAAGCAAAAAAGAAAATTTATTACCAACATCAAGAGAAGATTATTATTGTTTGTTTATGTAATGAAAAGGACATAGTTTGATACACAGCAATAATTGGAAATATCAAAGGTAGAAGATATAGGAAAACAATAAGAAAAGATGTCAGGCAGTTTAACACATTCGCTACTAAGGAGTTTACCACACTGTGACCATTTTTCTAAAACTTTTTAAAATTTGAAATAAAAGATAAAAGCAAGAAAATAATTAAAATTAATCTAAAACATGATTTGTTCAAATAATTTGTCCATAAAGCCAGAAAAGTTGTTTAGATAAGAGAATTACAAGGTTTTAATGAAAATATGAGCAGAAATGTTAAAAAATTAAAAGCTGGATTTCTATCGTCGGTCACGTCATGGTAAGGGTGTGTTCTGAGAGTTCCATGGTAGAAAATCAACATTAGAAATAGTAAGCAACTTTAGATAGATGTGGACAGACATGATCTATATCAACAGGTACAGTACTTGATGTCAGTGACAATATAAAGGTGTTATATAGGCTACACTTCAAGAGCCTCGGTGACTGAGTGGTTAGTGTGCCCGCTTTCTGATCAGAAAGGTCTGGTTTGATCCCCAGAAGTGGATTGATTTTTTGGGATCAATAAGGCTTCGAGGTTCACCCAGCCTCTAAAAATTGGTAGCAGTGATTTTTATGAGAAGTAAAGGTGGCTTTGCATGATACCGACCATATCACCAAACAATGTGCAGTAGTCATAGTAAAATATGGTCACTAACTCGATTTTCTCCATACACCAAGCAAGGCATGGAGGGAACCTTGACTTTTATAGATTCTATCTATCTATCTATTGACCTTTCGAGCCGTAACCGGCCCATAGGGCGTAGACCAAGATACACCTTCACCTATATGAATTTTTGTTCTAGCAGTTTTCTTTTAAAGATATTTTATCAAATCTCGCCATCTGTCTCTGTTCTGTGCAAGCAGTTCTATCTCATTGAGGGAGCCGATGCCTGCTGCTCTTGCCTCTCTCATCAATGTTCTTCTCAGTGTCTCCCTGGGTCTTCCTCTTTTTCTTTTACCTGTTGTTTCCCATATGAGGGCTTGCTTTGCTATTCGATTATTATCTCTTCTCATCACATGTCCAACGTATGACCATCGTCTTTTCTTTATTACTGAAGATATTAGTGGTTGATTGGCGATTTCTCTAATTTCCTCGTTTGTTTTGAATTCGTTCCATTACTTCTTGCAGCTTTGTCTGTCATCATTATGCCTACTCCTTCACGGTGTTTTCCATCTTCCCTTCCAGAAAAAACTACTATTTTATTATCAATAGATCTCCTACCTGTTCCAGGCCAGCGCATTTCGCTTAATCCTAAAATATCTAGATCGTATCTGTCCATCTCGCTCGCGACCTGTGCATGTTTCGTCGGAGCGGCCATTGTTCGCACATTCCAGAATCCTATTTTTGTTGTTGTTTTAGGGCCGAAAAAAATAGATTATATATTTATATATATATTTATAGATTACTTCAGAAGAAATCAGAAACCATAACAAGATCTGTCATGCAGTTCTGGTTATAAGGAAGGAACAGTCAAAAACAGGCAGAGAAAAGACAGGCAGGAGGAGAACAGTGGAAACACAGAAGATGTTACATGACATATTGGCCATACTGCTTTGTATGCCATTGGGCAAACTGATGAAGAAGAAATGTGAAGATTTAAAAATTGGAATAAAGTAGCAAGACATGTTTCATTTACTGCTACTCCCTAACGTTAAGTACATTTTAATGTCCATCTATTGTTTGGTTTGAAAAGTATCACTGTTTTCTGAATATTTATTTTATATTATATCGGGAATACTAGTCAATATGGCGGATAGGCAGCAAGAACCATTGAGGCTCAGTCTGAAAAATGTTCCTTGTAGTTTCCTCATATTGCAAGTCCAGCTTGCTGCTGAAGCTACTGAATTAGTGCTCTGTGTACACTGTGAGCTGTGGTTTTCATCCGTACTGTGTTTTGATATTCCGATTACTTACGATGAATGATATCATAAGATGAAGGACACTTCAGCTGCATTCACTTTTGGTGCCGCCTGGCCCTATGTCTTTTGGGCATGTGCTATAGCTGCTATGAAGGGGACTGCAGCTGCCTTTCTTTGTTTGGATCCTTCAATGAGATGAGTTTTAATTCGGAAGCTTCCACAAGCACGGTCGGTTGAGCAATTATGAATTTTAATTAGTTTGCAGTGCTACCGGGGTCTTCGACTAACCATAACCATATTTATTTCCAATATGAACTTGGTAGTCTGATACTGATTTCATTGCTAAATTATCTAATCAAAATATTTAATTTCAATATGAGAATTTCTTTTCTTCTGTTTTTTTCTTTTAATCTGAGTATATATTCTCAACCTGAGCTTATTTGTGTTTTTTTTCTACTAACATATTCTCATTTATTTATCTGACTGTTAATTTTCAATCTGAACTGATTGTTTAGTTGTTAGCTTCTTTAATTTTATGCAATTAATATTTATTTCTGCCAGTAATTTGGTTGTTGGCTCTTTCTTTAATTCTGCACACCTCAAGAGTCAATTCTGCACACCTCAAGAGTCAATTCTGCACACCTCAAGAGTCAATTCTGCACACCTCAAGAGTCAGAAGACAAGAAGCACAAACAAGACAAACCTGAATTCATATCTTCTACTACGACCATCCTCGTATCTTGCTCTCCTTCAGAGTGCTTCTCCTCACTTCCCCTGTTGGCAAACTTTGATAATGATGAGGAGGATGCACTTTTGATAAGCTCTTTTCTAGATGCTGATGAAACAAAATTAAGACATTAATTATTTTTGGTTTTTATCAAAGATGTGTCTATCAAATTAAAAATATGCCAATTTCAATAACAGTCAGAATGTTTCATCTATCATATGTTAAAGATCATCATCCACAAAAACAGGGAAAATAAAATATTTTGGTTTATACAGATGGTCTTGAGAAAGTCATTGTAGATGGCATGTTACAGGTAAACATGAGACCATTGTGGATGGCATGTTACAGGTAAACATGAGACCATTGTGGATGGGTTGGTGCTAGTAAACATGAGACCATTGTGGATGGGTTGGTGCTAGTAAACATGAGATCATTGTGGATGGGTTGGTGCTAGTAAACATGAGATCATTGTGGATAGGTTGGTGCTAGTAAACATGAGACCATTGTAGATGGCATGTTACAAGTAAACATGAGACCATTGTGGATGGGTTGGTGCTAGTAAACATGAGACCATTGTGGATAGGTTGGTGCTAGTAAACATGAGACCATTGTGGATAGGTTGGTGCTAGTAAACATGAGACCATTGTGGATGGGCTGGTGCTAGTAAACATGAGACCATTGTGGATGGGTTGGTGCTAATAAACATGAGACGATTGTGGATGGGTTGGTGCTAGTAAACATGAGACCATTGTGGATGGGCTGGTGCTAGTAAACATGAGACCATTGTGGATGGGCTGGTGCTAGTAAACATGAGACCATTGTGGATGGGCTGGTGCTAGTAAACATGAGACGATTGTGGATGGGCTGGTGCTAGTAAACATGAGACCATTGTGGATGGGCTGGTGCTAGTAAACATGAGACCATTGTGGATGGGTTGGTGCTAGTAAACATGAGACCATTGTGGATGGGTTGGTGCTAGTAAACATGAGACCATTGTGGATGGGTTGGTGCTAGTAAACATGAGACCATTGTGGATGGGTTGGTGCTAGTAAACATGAGACCATTGTGGATGGGTTGGTGCTAGTAAACATGAGACCATTGTGGATGGGTTGGTGCTAGTAAACATGAGACCATTGTGGATGGGCTGATGCTAGTAAACATGAGACCATTGTGGATGGGCTGGTGCTAGTAAACATCAGACCATTGTGGATGGGCTGGTACTAGTAAAAATGAAACCATATACTGATATAATTGCAGACTCACATCTGTCTTCTTGAAGCCTAGGAGGGGGTGGAAAGTCACGGGTTTTGTTGTTTGACCGGTCATAGTCCCTGCTACGACTGCGGTGAACATCTTCAACGGAATGGTCTTCATTTCTGACTTTATCCAACTCCCTTCTATTATCTGAGAACAAAATTGAGTATTTATAAGTCTCTTCAACAATGTTAAGTATCTGTGAACTAATAACTCAACAATGTTAAGTATCTGTGAACTAATAACTCAACAATGTTTAATATAAATCCTCTTATGGTAAATTCAACACTGGAGGTATATGAATCCTAAATTTATGAAATTCAACACTGGAGGTATATGAATCCTAAATTTATGAAATTCAACACTGGAGGTATATGAATCCTAAATTTATGAAATTCCACACTGGAGGTATATGAATCCTAAATTTATGAAATTCAACACTGGAGGTATATGAATCCTAAATTTATGAAATTCAACACTGGAGGTATATGAATCCTAAACTTATGAAATTCAGCACTGGAGGTATATGAATCCTTAACTTATGAAATTTAACACTGGAGGTATATGAATCCTTAACTTATGAAATTCAACAATGTCTATTATTCATTAGTCCTTGATTGTATTTTTATCTCTGTTGTTCACTTATTAGAAGCAAACAATGTACTTAGCCCCTTGTGGACCAATGCATCTATTATTATTAATAATTTGTTCAGCACTCCCCCCACCTTTGACCTTTCCACAAGGTAATGTCTGTAGTCAGAGTTGTCTCTTCTCGGAAGGCAGTCTGACCAGACTATAAAAGACTTTCCTACCCTGTTTTCCCTCCAAAATGCACTGTCTGCCAGGAATATCATCCCACTTCCGCACAGATATTTCTCAGTTCTCTCCCTAGTCTGAACTCTTAACCAAAGTGTGCAAGCTGGGTACTCACTGTCTGGACCTTTAGTTCACTGACGGTGTTCCTGAAGTTAAAGGTCTTGAGTTTGTACCTTCTTCTTGTTGAAACATTATCAGGATACCTCCAACTATCAAGGAGGGATCAAGTCATCATACTTCGCCTACGCACCGACCACAACAGAATGAGAAACCATGTGTGCACCAAACTCAAAGTAGGAACTACCAGCCAATGCCATTGTACCCTGGATAACATGACAACAAAACATCTTCTACAGGATTGTCCCCAGTACACAGACCTGAGAAGGACAATATGGTCCACACCCACCTCCCTGGAAGAGAACCTATACGGGGCAACCAAATAATCACTTAAACAAACAGCTGCCTTCACAAGAGAGTCAGGTGTCCCAGTCTGAATGAGCCATGATCACAGAAGAAGAAGAAATATTATCCGTTCAACCTTTGACTATGCCTCCAATTTTATATTAGACTGCAGCTGCTAGTTTCCATCAAAATCAGTACATTTTAAAAATGTAGTAAATACAATGTTGGAACTTAGATCAGCTCATGGTTTTCAAGAGTGAGTACCATCACACGGAGATGGCCTTAGAGAGTCAGGACAGACAACAGTATCTGAATATGTGAGGTATCTGTGATTAATCTATGAATATGTCTCTTCATAGCAATCACCTGTCAGGGGAGTGTGGATGCATTGTGCTGCTGGTTTACAACCATGGTTGTGGAATCGGCGCCTTTATGCCCAACACATACATCTTCAAAATTTGTTTCACAGAAATGTGGTCATTTTATGCCTCTTCTTTTCAATTATTAACTGCCAAGGGTAATTTAACATACGTAATTGCACATTAGACCACCTGTTTTTCTGCGTCTTCCGAGATGATTTGACATTGTATCTCACTAACCAGAAACTAGAGAAGAGTAAAACACCCGCAAGTAAACTGTGGACAAGTGAAAAATTCTCACAACCTATGGTTGGATTCGAACTCGGAATCTTCCCATCCAGATGTTGACATCTTACCTCTAGACCACCCAAAATTCCACCACGATCATGTACTTGATAACTTTAGATACTGCCAGTGATCACAGACAAAACACACACAGACTGACAAGGAGAAAAGAAAGTTATATTTAAACATCACTGCAAAAGAAAAATGTTAACAAGGAAGTGATGAGAAAAACATGCAACAAGAAGATGTGAAGAACCATATCTGTCTACTTCAGAACATAGTCATCATGTGCCATACTGGTTGGTGTAGGTGATCGTGCCCTTCCACAATCTTCGATCTACAGTACATCGTATCAGTTCTGTTGTTGACTGTTTTCCATGCCATGACACCAAGCTATCCAGTATTTTCTCTCTTTGTCATCCACGATCTCTCTTTCCTTTTATTTTGCCAGTTGTAACCAAGTATTCCAACTTTCCTCTTCTCATGATGTGCCCAAAAAATGTTGATTGTTTCTTTCGGATGTTTTTTAGGAGCTCCCTTTTTGTGTTGGCCTCTTTGAGAACTTCCTCATTGGTCTTTTTATCTATCCAGGGAACTTTCAACATTCTTCTGAGAAATCCCATCTCTGTGCCCTCTAATCGTCTTTTCATTTGTTTGTCTACTGTCCATGATTCGCTTCCCAGAACATAGTACACAAAAAAAAAAAAAAAAAAAAAAAGAACTTACCCATTACTTGACGTCTCTCTTCCTTCCGTTTCTCCTGCTGTGCTTTCGTTTTCAAGCTATCTTCCCTTAACATCCGAGCCCTTTCCAGTTCCTTTCTTTCAAGTCTTTCCCTGGGATAAAAGACAAAGTTTTAGAAAATATCCATGCTGATGACGAAACAGCCAACAAGTGAAAATCTTTGTCATAAAAAATATCATCTCTTGTGTTTGCTCAAATAGGTGCTGTGAATTAGGTGCTGCAAATTAGATGCTGTGAATTAGAAGTTGCAAATTAGATGCTGTGAATTATTTACTTCAGAAGTATGAGTTGGCAATAGGCCTAGAGGAGGTGGATTACTTTGTAACAGCAAGCTAGTGAAAGCATGGGAACAGGTAACTTAGTTGTTACCCGCTTCTCAATAGCAGTAACATATGGTAGCAACCAGCAGTGTTAAGGCATAAAAATTAAGTATGGAAAATTTCCAGCTAGAATAACAAGAAGGGATAAAAGAAGTTCACATAGGGGGTAGTAGATATACAGAAAGTGGGATGGAGGTAATGTCCAGAATTACTGGATGACACGATGATGAGTTTAGGTCCATAGAAATTTCCACTTCAACTTTTAGGCAATGCACGACAATAGCATGCATTGACCCCATGACTTTGGCCATCCATGATAGTTGTCATCCAACTATCAGGATAGGTCATTGTCATGAGGTAACCATTATTTAAATAGGGCATAGAACGTCATGAAAACAAAGTGTTATTTATCAAGTCGTGGATAGTTGAGACACAGGTCAGATTTTGAGTCACAGAATGGTGAGGAGTGACCAACTCAAGTGATCAGAAGAGCACAAATTGTCACTTTGTGACAGTTTGATTGGCTGCTGATTTTTAGGCGAAGAGTTGTGGTTTGAGTATTTAAACTTCAACACAATAGGTTTTAGACAGTCAGGACAGAACAGTTAGAAGAGTCAGGAGTCAGGGATAGAACAGTTAGAGGTTAGACACAGAGAGAGAATTAGACATTTAGGAAATTAGACACACAGTTAGAAAAGTTAAGATTAGAAAGTTGAGCCCATTAGTTAGGAAGTTAAGAATCTTCAAGTTGTAGTTTTAAGTCAGTTGAGAAGTTATTAAGTACGTTGATAGAGAGTAGTATGGATAGCAATGAACATATGAACTTTAGTGTTGTGAAGAGCTTAAGAGTATTTCAAGTTGTTTCACATTCCTCATGAACATAAGTTGAATAATGTTGTATGCAAGATTTGGGACTGATCATATCTGTCGGCGATTTGCCTCAGAGAAGTCCCGAATTAATTAACATTAATTTAAGATAAGTGCATCCACTACAGAACGATCATAGGCCAAGATTAATAATAGAAATCAATAAACTGATTATGATTATATAATGAGAGAAAAAGAGTCTGTCATGATTTACCTGTTGTGATCAACTATAAATGTGATGTGCTGTCAAGTTATAATATAATATCAGAAACAAGAAACAATAATATATACTATAACATACTTCACTCCAGAGAAGGTAAAAGGGGACAAACTTCCTTCCCTAATTCAGCATACATTATAGCCATACCTGCTACCAATAAGAACTGTTATTCTCTCCCCTTGCAATCACATGTGGAGATAGACCAAAGAGGAAGTGATTTGAAACTAATAAATTATTAAACAACTAATCACAGTATGCAATAATAGTCATGGTTAATGCACTAACTGTAGATATTAAGTTGTATTTGGACACAACTTTCATCATCATCAAGTACCGAGCCTGCTGGCATAGGTGATCATATCTCTCCACAACTTTTGATCTCGACAGTTATTTATCATTTCTGTTGTTGACCTTCTGCCAAGCCATTCTCTTAAGCTGTCTGGTATTTTTTCTCTTTGCTTCCCTCTATCTCTTCGTCCCTCAATTTTCCCAGTTGTTACAATATATTCCAGCTGTTCCCTTCTTATTACATGGCCAAAAAAATGATGATTGTCTCTTCCTAATATTGGAAATTAGCTCTCTTTTTTCTTTGACCTCTTTCAGAACATTTTCATTACTCTTCTTAGCTGTCCATGGTATTCTCAACATTCTTCTGTAAAACCACATTTCTACAGACTCCAGTGATTTTCTTGTCTGTTGTCCTATTGTCCATGATTCACATCCATATGTTAAAAACCTTGCTCTACATAACATTTAAGACCTCTTTTTCTTGTTTCTATTGTCAAAAATGGATTGCATAGTATATCATGTTAATAGAAGTGAGAAAGGGAGTTCATCGGTGCTATATAGAGCCAATTCTGACCTATGGAAGTGAATTATTGACAAGTAAACAAACAAATTAAAAGACGATTAGAGGCCACAGAGATGGGATTTCTCAAAAGAATGTTAGAAGTTTCCTAGACAGCTAAAAAGACCAAACAAGGAAATTCTCAAAGAGGCCAACAAAAAAAGGGAGTTCCTAAGAAACATCAGAAAGAAACAGTCAATATTTTTCGGGCACATCATGAGAAGAGGTAAGTTGGAATACTTGGTCACAATGTGCAAATTACAAGGAAAGAAAGATCGTAGACAACAAAGAGAGGTGTCATGGCATGGAAAACAGTCAATAATGGAATTGATATGATGCATGGTGAATAGAAGATTGTGGAAGGACATGATCGCCTATGCCAACCTGTATGGCACATGATGATGAATGCAATAAACAATCAATGGGTTTCAACAAACAATCCCCTACATTGAGAAAAATATTTCAAATTAATGTCTTTTTCCTCAACCAACATATTTACCATCAATTCCCAAGATTCTTACCTCTCTTTTATTGATTCTTCCCTTTTGCGTGCCTCTCGTTCTTTGATTTCCCTCTGAATTTCAAGCTCCTTCTGCTCTCTTTCCTTCTTCCTTACTCTAACTATTTCTCTGGCATCTCGGAAATCATGATTCTTTCCCCTATCTCTCATACTGTCTGTTTCTGAAAACAAGTGAAATAACACAATTATTAAAATTACAATTATAATATGCCCTTAGAAATAAATGGCAGGATTTTTAAAAAAAACCATTCTCCTTGATTTACTTTATTGGTTAGATGGCAGGAATAACAAAATAATAATCAGATAAACGTGTTAAAGCTGGAAAACAGAAGAGATATAGAAACAAAGCTGAACGCATTCGAAAATAAATGTCTAAGGAAAATACTTGGTATGGCGTGGAACGAATTCAAAACAAATGAGGAAATTAGAGAAATCGCCAATCAACCACTAATATCTTCAGTAATAAAGAAAAGACGATGGTCATATGTTGAACATGTGATGAGAAGAGATAATAACTGAATAGCAAAGCAAGCCCTCATATGGGAAACAACAGGTAAGAGAAAAAGAGGAAGACCCAGAGAGACACTGAGAAGAACATAGATGAGAGATGCAAGAGCAGCAGGATTCGGCTCCCTCAGTGAGATAGAGCTGCTTGCACAGAACAGAGACAAATGGCGAGATTTGATAAAATATCTTTAAAAGAATTGAAAACTGCTAGAACAAAAATTCAGATAAGAGAAGGAGTATCTTGGTCTAGGCCCTATGGGCCGGCTACGGCTCCAAAGGTCAATAGATAGATAGATAGAATCAGATTTAAAAAACTGGTTTCTTTACATGAGAATAACTAACAAAACATAAAATCAAATATTGCAACAAGTGACAAATAAAGTAGAAAAAATACATATACATATTTATTTGTCAGTATTTTTCTGATGATTATGCCCCTTCCTGTTTAAGGATAGTAAGATGTGTGATTTTCTCCCTGAGTGTTGTAAACATGCCTTTTCCCCTGAAATGACTCGATCTATCACCTCGGAAGTTTCCTTCCATAATAATCATTTATTATTATTTGTCTCCAAATTTTCTCATGGCAGATTCTGCTGATTTTTTTCAGTAACAGAATGAACAGTGCATACTTATGCCAGAGAGTCCCATATCTTTTCTCTTGTATCTTTCATATTCAAACTTTAACTCCATTTCATATTCCATGGTTGTGACATTCTTATACATTTTCTCCATGTACTGTGATCTTCTGTATATTACCCTAGTCTTTTATTTTTTTTTTTTTACTAATTTAGGAAATCTCTTATGGCCATCATACAGACATTTCTGTAACAGAGATTTAGCTTAACCATTAGCCACTTCCTTCCTTCAACTCCTCCATACTGTCTGTGCCTGCACAGGGATGTGGTTATTGTCCATTCTTCAAAAGCTATCATAATTCCAGAAAAAGAGTTATCTCTTCTAGGACATAAATCTTACTAGACTAAAGCTTGCACTTGGTTTTTTATCTATTGGATGGTCCACCAAGATTATCATACAGAAATCTTACTAGATTAACTAAAGCTTGCACTTAGTTTTTTATTTATTGGATGGTCCACCAGGATTATCATACAGAAATCTTACTAGATTAACTAAAGCTTGCACTTAGTTTTTTATTTATTGGATGGTCCACCAGGATTATCATACAGAGATCTTGCTAGATCAGCTAAAGCTTGCATCTAGTTTTTGCTTTTTCTAGTTGGATGGTCCACCAGGATTATCATACAGAGATCTTGCTAGATCAGCTAAAGCTAGCATCTAGTTTTTGCTTTTCCTACTGGATGGTCCACCAGGATTATCATACAGAGATCTTGCTAGATCAGCTAAAGCTAGCATCTAGTTTTTGCTTTTCCTACTGGATGGTCCACCAGGATTATCATACAGAGATCTTGCTAGATCAGCTAAAGCTTGCATCTAGTTTTTGTTTTTCCTACTGGATGGTCCACCAGGATTATCATACAGAGATCTTGCTAGATCAGCTAAAGCTAGCATCTAGTTTTTGCTTTTCCTACTGGATGGTCCACCAGGATTATCATACAGAGATCTTGCTAGATCAGCTAAAGCTAGCATCTAGTTTTTGCTTTTTCTACTAGATGGTCCACCAAGATTATCATACAGAGATCTTGCTAGATCAGCTAAAGCTAGCATCTAGTTTTTGCTTTTTCTACTGGATGGTCCACCAAGATTATCATACAGAGATCTTGCTAGATCAGCTAAAGCTTGCATCTAGTTTTTGCTTTTCCTACTGGATGGTCCACCAGGATTATCATACAGAGATCTTGCTAGATCAGCTAAAGCTTGCATCTAGTTTTTGCTTTTTTTACTGGATGGTCCACCAGGATTATCATACAGAGATCTTGCTAGATCAGCTAAAGCTTGCATCTAGTTTTTGCTTTTCCTACTGGATGGTCCACCAGGATTATCATACAGAGATCTTGCTAGATCAGCTAAAGCTTGCATCTAGTTTTTGCTTTTTCTACTGGATGGTCCACCAAGATTATCATACAGAGATCTTGCTAGATCAGCTAAAGCTTGCATCTAGTTTTTGCTTTTTCTACTGGATGGTCCACCAAGATTATCATACAGAGATCTTGCTAGATCAGCTAAAGCTTGCATCTAGTTTTTGCTTTTCCTACTGGATGGTCCACCAGGATTATCATACAGAGATCTTGCTAGATCAGCTAAAGCTTGCATCTAGTTTTTGCTTTTCCTACTGGATGGTCCACCAAGATTATCATACAGAGATCTTGCTAGATCAGCTAAAGCTTGCATCTAGTTTTTGCTTTTCCTACTGGATGGTCCACCAGGATTATCATACAGAGAGATCTTGCTAGATCAGTTAATGCTAGCATCTAGTTTTTGCTTTTTCTAGTTGGATGGTCCACCAGGATTATCATGCTTCTGCATGAATTTCTAATCAATGATTTCAGGTGTGACTAACAAAATCAGAAACACCTAAATCCAATGGTAGAGATGGGACAATTCAGTTTTATTAGAAACAAAATAGACTATAATTTAATAGACATGACACATGAATAAATCTGGAGTCAACAATTCACTCATTCACTGAGTGCCATTGAAGTTTGAGTGAAATGTTACCATGGAATGCCATTTTATTCTGTCTCTTCTTGATGGTGCACATTGTCATAGGTTCACCTGTCCATCTTTGATGTTATTATTCCATTTTAGTCTTGGTTTGCCTTGTCTACCTTGTACCTTCCCTTCAAAGATGACCTTTAGTAGGGTATTGTGTCTCTTCACATGTCTCTAACATTTCTGCTATCTTTCAGGGACAATGTAGCCTCCAGATTTGCTTCCACATTTTCTCCAACAGCAAAAATGTTAATTAGTTTAAAAACAGTAACTTGGAAAGGCAAGCAAGTCACCATGCCAGGGCCAGTGATTGAAAACCAATTAAAACCTCACCACATCTCCCAGTTTAGTCTCCCCAGCAAATCCCCATGCATCAAATCAGGTTGGCTAATGAGGTGGCAACCGCTGCAGTTCCCACAGTGGTGGGGTCTGTTTATAAAGACCTAGTGTTGTAGTGCCTCTAGGATGGACAAGCTCTTCAGCAGAACCAGGATAACCAAACAGGCCACGTCATCCTGTGTTTAACAGCCCTACACCATGACATTAAAACAACAACAGTAGTTAATTAAACACCGACATTGTAACCAAAATACAAACTAGAACTGAGCACAAAAATAAATGAGCAGCAAAAATAAACGAGCAATATAAATTATCTCCTTGTTCATTGTGAAATTAAATGCAAAACATCTTGAAATTGAATAAGCTGGTATAATTAATCTACTCACTTCCTATACGTCCTCGTTCTCTAGACAGGCTATGTTCATGTGACCGGCGCTTGTCTTTTTTGTGTTTATGACTCTTGTCTCTGTGTTTAAATGCTTGCACCTGAGGTGGTTTGATTGTTAGACTCCCACCCTCTTCTTCACCATGGTCTCCAGCTTCTCTGAAAAAATTCATTTTTCATTTCATTACAACCAAGTAGAGTAAGTAATTTCATTACAAGCAAGTAGAGTAAGTAATTTCATTACAAGCAAGTAGAGTAAGTAATTTCATTACAAGCAAGTAGAGTAAGTAATTTCATTACAACCAAGTAGAGCAAGTAATTTCATTACAACCAAGTAGAGTAAGTAATTTCTTTGTTTGTAAGTAGACAAACTAGAAGTGTACATAACCATCAAACTACTGGAACCGCACTTCATTATTTGCTGAGACTGAGCACCTATATAGTCTAGAGTGCTGACAACAATAAACAAAGATATGGTTCATTTTAGTCTAAGAACATTTAATAGCATTTGTAGAACCATCCTTGATTCGCCCGTGTACTGTCAGGGCCCGAAAGGGGAATAAAGAATTGTAGCGCTTGTTCCCTACCAGGCAAGTTCGTAAGAGGTGACTAAGGAGGGTTGGGCATGGCACTGGCTATCCTGTACTGTAAAAAAATAAGCCGCAAAAACTTCACAAAACAAGTTAAAGAAAAAAAGTATATCCGGCATCCAGAAAAGATAAGGGTCTCTAAGTGATGTATGGCACAATCTGGAGAAAGCCGAAAGGAGTCCAGTTCGCCGACTCCCCTTTTGTATACTAGGATTGAGGAAAAAGAAAAGAGGAAGACCAAACTATTCTTTAAGACAGATGGAAGCAGAGATGAATATGATTGGGAAGACATGTAATGATCTTAAAAGAATGGCAAGAAACAGAACGGTTTGGAAAGTGCTTGTTGAAGACCTATACTCTACAGGGAGTTGAAAGGTAGAAGTAAAAAAGAAGTAGAACCATCCCCCCACCCCACCCCTATTGAAATTATGGTGTCAGTGTTCATATATTTGTCCATTATTTTTAACCAACAGCACGTTTTTGGATTATATGGTCAGTATTACGCCAGTGCTGTATTTCTTTTCCTATAAAAATTCTGGTACCCAACTTAAGGCTGGATGAACCTAGAAACTGCTGATTGGGCTCAACCTTTTAACCTCACGTGGGCCACTAAACTAATCACGATACTAATGTGTATCCTAGAGCTCATGGGGTATCCTGAAATATACAGTACAACATCTTTTCAGGATATCGGCTGTGTGATTTTTTATGCAAGTTTTGTTGTGAAAATGGGTTCTTATATTCTCTCTTACTTGTGGAGTGCTTATTCTTTGCTTTTAACTGATGATGTTTATAATTATACACTGTACTTTGTTGATTTATCTGTGCCACTACTTTTGCTTGTCTTGATGTCGTTTGCGTTTATTTGTTTTGTTTCCGGTATTCAGCTTTTTATATCTCTAGTGAAGTCCCTAGGGACTGACGTTTGTGTCAGTATCACTTTTCCATGTGTGCACAGGTGTCCCTCACCATACAGGCAGATATTCTCCAACTTCAGAGGTACTCTCATTTTTTTTTTAAAGATTTGACTTTTTTAAAAACATTTGTTAGATATTTTACTAGAAATTTTGCCTAAGGAGAGGCCACTTTTGTCCTAATATTTTGTTATCTCCAACTATCATGGGTTCATTAACATGCACAGGTGTGCACACAGAACCTTGTGTTTCCTGCCATTATCAGAAAGGGCTAGACATAGCATCTTCCTACCCAGAATTCAGGAGAGAGTAAAACCTCACAGAAACCTTAGATTCAACTTTTTTTTAAATTCCCATATCCTGCGGTGCGAATCAAACTCTGGGATTTTCTTGTCCAGAGGCCAACATCTTACCTCCCAAGACACCCACCCTCCATGTCATTTATGAATATTCTCTATTCTTGAATAATGTTATGATATAACTATTATTAGTCTTCTTCCTGTCACTCTCTATAAAGTACAGTCTTCAACAAACACTTTCCAAGTCACCTTTTCTGTACCATTCTCATGACATGACTCCATGTCTTCTTCAACTTCTTCACCTCTGCTTCTACCTATCTTCTTCGAGTATATTTTGGCCTTCCTCTTTGTTTCCTCACCTGGGATTAAAAGAAACTGTCAATTGTATAATACTCTAAGTTGACTTCCGCAGCATGTGTCCTACCCAGCGTCACTGGTTTTGTCACATTTCTTTGTCCACTAGTGTTTGTCTGTTACTTTCCTTTAGTTCTAATTTAGTACTTTTGTCCTGTTATTTCCATCCTTTTTTCAATGCTAGCATCCATTAATGAAAGTCTGTATCTTTGTGACTGTAATTTTTGTTGTTCACATTTTATATCCATATAATAGAACCAATTCAACATTGGAACTGACCATTTTTATTTTCGTATCTAACTTCATATCTTTAGATTTCTGTATGTTTCCTAGTGCAATAAAGGCCTTTTTTTCCCCACTTTTTTGGCATCCTATTTTGGTATCATTCTCTGCCCCTCCTTCTTTGTCTATATTAGTCCCGAGATATATATGAAATTGTGACTTGGAGAAGGATTTTGTTTTCTTTGGTATCATGCTATTATTATCAATCGTTAAATTTATTCTCTCTTCTCTATGGTCTTATGTTTTATTTTTTTTTAGCTGTCCAATTTTGTTTTCTTCTCTTTGAATTTCAAAAATTTGTCAATGTTGTCTCTCCATAAATTAATTACATTATTTCCAAATTTGGTTGGTTGCGTTCACCCGATGACTAAAATATTCTAGAGTATTGTGGTAGACTAGAATATTCCTCTTCATCATCCACCCTTACAAGGACGTAGTGGACGTGTCTGCGTTGTGCTGTGGTTTGCAGTATAACTGTTATATTTGCGCCTTTCGGCCCAACACATCCGACTTCATCACGATTTCCAAAATTTATTTCTGTAATTAAACCTCTTCAAACTCTCTGCTTCACTGTAGTACCTTCTAATGCCTATTACAACAGTAGGTCAAAAGACATTATTCATACTGATTTTGGCAAATATTGTCCCCAAGCTCTATTCTTAAATTTAGCTAAATTAGTGGCAGCCACATCTGCTCCCCCTCTAACATTGACATGTAGACAGAAGCTCTCACAGTAACACACATACTTACATAATTTGAACATCATCATCTTCATCTGCTGTTCGGATGTGAGGTTTTGCCTCAGGAGGAAGCTGATACTGATGGGACCTCTTACTTTTCTTGCTCTTTTTCTTTTTGACATGTCTGTCTGGGCTCTCTAGCTCCCCTTGTTCATATGGACTTCTCCTGTGCCTTTTATCAGACATTTCTCCTGCTGAAATAATATCCTTCTTGTACTGTAGCCAGTGTATGTTTCTTGAAAATGATACCTCAAGATTGAGCTGGAAATAAATAGATTAATCAGTTCATGTGTTTCATTCTCACACAACTGATAATCATGCAAAGGGTTTAGATATCAGTTGTATTATAATTATGTTGAAAGCAAAATTATACAAATATCATGTTAAATCATCATATTCTATTCCCACAGGTGTTGACAATCACATGCATATTCCTGTCCTTTATTAGTTCAATTGTTGATCTACTTTCATGCATAACTAAACTATTTATGTCATCTCCCTGTTCCTCTTTTCTTGTATTTTTTTCCCATTGTTACAACATTAAAAATGTCTTCTCATGACATAACCAAAGAACATAGATGCCCATTTGAGGCTTAATGAATCTGAAAGCTGTCCTGTCAATCCAAGCATGAACCTAACATCTTGTCCTTCAGTAGACCAGTTCACTAACTACTACTCCACCATGAGCCCCTAGATCAACTACTGTTCGTGGTAAAAGGCAAATGTAAATGTTATAAGAATTTATTTATTTCTCAAATTTATCTCATTCAATAAGTGATCTCTTCAGATGATTAAATGTTTCAAGATTGTCTCTTTGAATAATATAATAATGTATGTGGTGAGTGATTAATTCGAACTTTATTGTACAACGTTTATCTACTTCAGAACAAAAAAATATTCAACAAAAAGGCATTGAGAAATATATCAGTTAGTAAATGTTTCTTGTCATTGAGAATATGAAGCTTTCAGAAAGAGAATCAAAGTTTATGATTGTGTTCAGATCATCATCGCTGCACACTGGACAAATACATAGGTGCTCAAATATCCCCTTCAAGAATCTCGAGAAAATCAGAGGTAAAACCCTGACCCATGTGCATAGACTCCATAGCACAGCCTGGGATCCACAGTAGGTTTTTTTTCCTGATAACTAGCCAGGGCAGCAGCCAAATTTATAGCTTTAACTAGCCAGGGCAGCAGCCAAATTTATAGCTTTAACTAGCCAGGGCAGCAGCCAAATTTATAGCCTAATCTATTTGATTGAACTGCCAATAGTTATTTAACATGTGAGATTGCACACGGGACCTCCTGTTTATTACCGTTACCCAAGAGGATAACACATCGAATCTCACGTCTCCGGAGACCAAGGAAGGGTAACATCACGAAGAAACCACAGGCTATTTTTTCTTCTTATTTTTGACAAATTACTGCTGTCAGTGGTGGGCTTTGAATCCTGGCTTCCTTCCTGCCCAGAGGCTGATCCAGTCCTCCAGGATCAAAGTTTGATATCACAGAATGAAAAAGAGAGAAACAAATGAAATAGTATCCAGATCAGATGATAAACTAAGTCTGCTTTCAACTCACCTCACAACATCTATTCTATGACTTCTTGAAAACCAATCAATGGACACAACTAATCAGTTTTATTCTTCTCTCATTCTTCTTTCCATCCTCATTTGCCTTTCAGCGTCGAGGGGAGATATAATTTGCGATCTTTTGCTCTTCTGTTCGCCTCTGCTGCTATTATGTTTCCTAGTGCTTCTAATATTCCATCGATCCATCTTTTTCATGGTCGACCCTTGGGTCTGGTGTTCTCATAACGTTTGTTGAAGGCTCGTTGTGTTGTGTTTTGTTCTTCCTGCCTTGTCATGTGGCCAAACCATTTTATCTGTTGTTTCCTTATATTTTCTATGGCGGGGGCTATTCCTAGCTTTTTTCTCAGTTCTTCATTTCTGATCTTATCTCTCAGACTGTTTCCTGTCATTCGTCTAACACATTTCATCTCTGTAGAGGTTATTTTTCTTTTTGTTCTTGCATCTAGGGTCCAGGTCTGGCATTGGTAGCACAACGTTGGGATGAAGATTGTATTGTATATATAACCGGGGACCTCTTTCCTCTTATTGAACACTTTATAACAGAACACTTATGACCGAGTTGAACCCGCTAATTGGACAACTTGGCGTTTGACCTCAACGCCTTGTGTTGCATTGCAGGCACTTAGATGGCCTGGAGGTGTCTTGCACGGGAACAGCTTGGCCTGGCCCCGGATCAGCCCTGGACTGAGTATGCTGGATCGGACTCAGGATTCTGTAGCCCAGACACACACGTGTCCGTCTGTAGTGATCATATACCCTGGTACTCTGCGCTGCTTCGTTGTTGCGGCCATTGTGTTCCCTTGGGCATGGCATGGTGGCCCTTCCCAGTCATCATTCTTCGCTAGGCACAGACAAATACAGATCGTATTCTAGGAAGCACTCAAGGGACACCATGTAGACACACACTCGAGGTTTAATGACTGAAAGTTAACCTACCTCACAAGTTACACAATCACAATGACAGTATGTAAGTTATCGACCTTGCACACCTTGCCTGGTAACCACAAGGCGTCACCCTGTGTTGTCTAAGAATGGTAGTATTGCAACTGCATCCCTCTTTCCAAGCCACCAGACACCTGGTGACCTTATTATGGACCGACTCCCCACCGTTGGGCCCTTTTCAAGACAATGTGCAGGTTCGTCCCGCTAGTTATCAGCAACTGCTCTGGACTGACGACTCTCCCAATGTTGGCTGTGAGTGCCTGGAAGTGCCCCCACGGTATTGAGCCTGAAGGAGGTGATGGCTGTCTCATCTACCTTCACCTGAATAATTGTTGTCTCTGAATTGCACCACTATTTCAGAATAGTATCCTCCTGGCTTCGCACTAAGTTGGTGATAGCTATCTCACACAACTCGTCTACACTGGTGTGTTTCGGAAATTCATATCTCCTGCACATAGCCCCTCAGGGGCGAACATGACACTGCGATTCTGTCTCGCTTACCGTCACCTCAAGAGTTCATGCAGTTGAATTGCACACTGCACTATCATATCCTACTTCTTATGGAGCATGACTCTGAGCCACTATTTCGCTCACAATTCCTAGATCAGTCGTTGTTGCCACACTGCACAACTGTCTTCTGCTTTCAGATTTCTTCTTAAGCATGAACTTTGTGAAACTATCTCGTTCACTGTCCCTAATTTGGTCGTTGCTGCTACGCTGCACAACTATAATTTAACATCATACTTAGTCTCAAGCATGAACTTTGTGAAACTATCTCATTCACTGTCCCTAATTTGGTCGTTGCTGCTACACTGCACAACTATAATTTAACATCATACTTAGTCTCAAGCATGAACTTTGTGAAACTATCTCGTTCACTGTCCCTAATTTGGTCATTGCTGCTACACTGCACAACTATAATTTAACATCATACTTAGTCTCTCTAGTCTACTCACAACTCTACATAGCACTCTCCGGGAATAAGGTTACTTCTGCGCAACTGTCCGCACTGAGCCATCGTTCTATCTTGAATGACCTTCTAACTTATCCTATTCTCTAACTTCTCCCCTTCCAATCAATCATACCCCGTTTTACATTTCTCCCTCACTCCTAACTGTGTCTTATTTTCCCCATGCTACACGATGTCTCTACTCTCTTTACTACTAATCACATTTCCCCGTGGACTCAATGATTCTATTTTAGTTCATCTTTCTCCCTCTTTCTTCAACTTCTACCCCACACTCCCATCTTGTCTTCCACTCTGTAATCACTGCTACACTTATATAGTGCTCGTTTTGCCTCCAGAGTTATTTCTTTTTTGGCAAATATTGGTGATAACTGTCCAATGATTTGACAAGCTTTGTTGCATCTTGATTCTATCTCTGCTGTTTGAGAATTATCGTTTGTCATTAGACTTCCTAGGTATTTGAATTCCTCTACTTGTTTTAGTTGTCTGCCTTCTATAGTTATGTTGATGTTCTGTTTATTTTTGGCGACATTCATGACTTCTGTTTTGTTGATGTTGATTTTCATGTTGTATTTTGTGCCTGAGATGTTGAGTTTGTTTAAGTGTTCTTGTAGGTCTTCTATTGTTTCATGTATTAGTGCCTGGTCGTCTGCAAATAAAAGCTCGTTGATCTCCTCTGTCTCTGATGGGTTGGCTAGCTTGCATATATGGTCCATGTATGTAATAAACAGTAGAGGGGATAGTACGCACCCCTGTCTTACACCTGATCTAACTTCGAAGTGGTCTGTGTAGCCTGCTGCTGTTCTGACCCTGCAGCTGCTGTTGATGTAGAGACTTTTAATAAGGTTAGTTAGATGTTGGCTTACACAGTGTGTTAGTATCTCCCACAGTTGTTCTCTGTTTACTCTGTCAAATGCTTTTCCTGGTCAATGAAGGCTATGTATAAGTTTTGATTGTGTTCTGTCGTTTTTTCTGCAAGCTGTTTTAATGTGAATAGAGCGTCAGTACATCCTCTGTTTTTACGGAACCCCATTTGAGAATCACTTAACTGTAGTTCTATTATTGGCTTCAGCCTTTTTTCCAAGATTTTAGCTTATAGCTTTCCTACATGGCTAAGAAGAGATATACCTCTATATTGATTGCAATCTCTTTTGCTACCTTTCTTTTTCCATATTGGTTGGATGATTGCCTGTTGCCAGTCTTCTGTGGCTTGTTGTTGGTGCCATGCTGCATTAAATCTTCTCTCATTGCTACCAATAATCTGTGTTTTGATAATGTGATCAAGACTTGTCCATTCCTTGAGAGCTGAATCGCTGCAAGAATAACTTTTTCAGTTAGCATCTTTATTAAGTCTTTCATAGTTTTCTAAATCCCAGCATAATGGTTTTTTGGGGGGTTTTTTTTGGGGTAGAGGGTCATACACATGAGCGTGATTTATTAATCATGTCAGCTATTGCTTCTCTGCATTAAAAGATCATCAATATAGATTTTACTTTGTATTCTGTACTTACTTCATGAAGATATTCATTTTGTATCAAAATTATATTATTCTGCCATAAGGGGTTAAATAAAATCTTGTGTATCAACAAATTTATTAGATGGTCGATAAATCATGCAATTATTACTCGATTTAATGGTATTAGCTGATTAAATTAATAATAGTGGCATCATAATTAGGCATAAACAAATTAATTTTGTAACAATTAGTAAAATATTTTATTAGGTATCTGAAGTATATCACATTTGCCTTGCTACATTTTAAAGTAAGAATTTGTCAGTAGTCACATCAATGTACCTTCAATGAAAAAATTGAAATAGAATTTATAAATACAATAATTAATTATAATAATTGTGATTGTAGAAAAAATGTGTTACAAAATCAGATAATAATGTGGACAATGTAGTGTAATGATTATAATAATAATTAAGACAGGGATATGTGCTATCATACTCCCTACCGTTTATTAACATGGACTATATGCAAGTTAGTCAACACATCATC
Source organism: Megaustenia siamemsis (assembly GCA_032433765.1). Lineage (NCBI taxonomy): Eukaryota > Metazoa > Mollusca > Gastropoda > Stylommatophora > Ariophantidae > Megaustenia > Megaustenia siamemsis. The sequence goes on along the minus strand of JAVIAB010000088.1, from coordinate 56,117,793 downwards.
AGAGACAGAGGAGATCAACATGCTTCTGTTTGCAGACGATCAGGCACTAATACATGGAAAATAGAAGACCTACAAGAACACTTATATAGACTCAACAGCACAGGCACAAAATACAACATGAAAATCTGAATCAACAAAAAAGAAGTCATGATAATCGGAATATCGCAAAGGATAAAGTGAGACAGAATACCAACATAACTATAGACGGCAGACAACTAAAACTTAAAACAAGTAGAGGAATATAAATACCTGTCTAATGACAAATGACATTCACAAACAGCGGAAATAGACTCAAGATGCAACAAAGCAGTCAAAGCTTGTCAGTCAAATCATCATTGGACAAATATCACCAATAGTTCGGACAACAAGAACAAATGTCCATCCAACAAGGAAATCAAAATGACTCTATAAAAATAAATAACTAGAGGCAAAACCGAAAGAAACCGGGGCACTCTACAATACAATACAATCCTCATCCCAACGTGCTACCTACCAATGCTAGTCCTGGACCCTAGGTGCAAGAATAAGAAAAATAACCTCTACTTGACTCACTACAACTACTGAGATGAAACAGAAATAAGAAATAAGTTAAACGAATGACAGAAAGGAAGCGCCTGAGAGATAAGATTGAAATGAAGAACTGAGAAAAAAGCAAAACTAGGAATTAACTACCTTACTATCCGATAACTATCGCCATAGAATTAGGGTAGAATATATAAAGAAACAGATAAACGTTGCGAAAACACCAGACCCAAGGGTCGACCACTAAAAAGATGGACTGGCGGAATATTATATTATTAATTAGGAAACACAACAAACACTCTCAAACACAACAGCAGCAAAGGCGAACAGAAGAGAAGGGCAAAAGAAAGCAAATTATCTCCCCTGGTCATGAAACTGAAAGGCAAATGAGGGAGGAAAGAAGAAGTAAATTTATTTGAACTAAACAAAAATGTAGGTTTTAAAATTCTTGCTTATATGAAAGCTAAAAGATAAAGTCATACCTTACCGCAAAATAATAACCACAAATCCGATACAGAAGCAGAAGGTTTCTTCTTTGAAAGTGCTTTTTATCTGCTCCACTTCCGTTTGGTGATAGACCTTGTTTTCACAAATGGAAGAACTCTTCATTATAACAAAAAAGTTGAACGGAAATTAATGGGACAGCGAATCATTTCAGGGAAGAGATATGTTTACAGCACTAGGAAAAAACCCACAAATAATCAACAGAAAAAAAAAAAACAATAGATGGTCCGAAGCAGGTTCGAACTCTTCGATACAACTCCTTGCCACTAGAAACCAAACGATAGAGCACATGCTCAACTCTACTCATCATCATCATGTGCCATACCGGTTGGCGTAGGCGATCATGTCCCTCCACAATCTTCTATCTACAGTGCATCGTATCAGTTCTGTTGTTGACTGTTTTCCATGCCATGACACCAAGCTATCCAGTATTTTCTCTTTTTCTCGCCCGCGATCTCTCTTTCCAGAGTTGTAACCAAGTATTCCAACTTTCCTCTTCTCATGATGTGCCCGAAAAATGTTGATTGTTTCTTTCTGACGTTTTTTAAGTTCCCTTTTTTTGTTGGTCTCTTTGAGAACTTCCTCAGTGGTCTTTTTAGCTGTCCATGGAACTTTCTACATTCTTCTGAGAAAGCCCATCTCTGTGGCCTCTAATCGTCTTTTCATTTGTTTGTCTACTGTCCATGATTCGCTTCCATAGGTCAGAATTGGTTCTATATAGCACCAATGAACTCTTTCTCATTTTTATTGACATAGATTTGTTGCATAAGATATTTTTCATTTTCTGAAATGCTATTTTGGCCTGAGCTATTCTGCTTTTGATTTATGTGGTGCATCTCCCATCCGATGTTATTATTGTGCCCAAGTATTTGAAACGTTGCACTTGATTCAGATTTGTCTCGTTTATTTTTATGCTGCATGATGGTGATGATTGTTTCTTCGATATAACCATTACTTCTGTTTTCTTACTATTCAGATTGAGACCTTTCTTGTTGCTTTCTTTTACTACAACTCTACTATGTTAACATAACTCTTCCTTCCCCTGAAATGATTAGCTGATCTATTGCATTAGAAGTTATTGGTTATTTGGTTATGGAAGGCCCCGGTATCACTGCAAACGAATTAAAATCCATAAGTGCTCAACCGCCCGTGCCAGTGGAATCATCAGAATTACTAACTCATCTCCAAAACAAAGAAAGGTAGCTGTAGTCCCCATCATAGCAGTCTCAGTACACGCCAAAAGACATAAGGCGAAACTGCACAGAAAGTGAACACAACCAACTGTTCCCTGTCATACGATATCAGCATTCATCGTAAACCATTGGAATATCGAAACATGATCAACACGGATGATACACACAGCTCACGGTGTGCACAGAGCACTTAACTCAGTAGCTCCTGCAGCAAACCGGACTTGGAATATGCGGAAACTGCAACAAGGAACACTTTTCAGACACAGCAATTAAAAGTTCCTGACGCCTAACCGTCATATTGACCGGTATTCCAACGATGACGTATATTGAATTGCAATCAACACAGAACACACTATTGCGCACACTGTAGAGGATTTCAGATCACATGCATGTACTCCGCTTCACCGGGGTAGTTCCCAACAGTGGAACCTTTTATCTATACACTGATCTGCATTGGAAAGATAGAATTAACCATCTTTCCGGCACAAAATACGTAACAGTGAACATTAGAAGTTTCCCTCTTTAATAATACTCACTTATTATTATTTGCCTACTCTGGTACTAACCGTAAGCAAACCGACGGAAGGCAACAGAAAACCACCCTCGTAACTTCTTTATACAATCATGAATCGCCACAACAATAGAAATCACGACAACAACGTTAAGGGGGATTCCAATGGAAAACCCTCGTTCGGTAGGGGACATCATGTGCTACAGGTGATACCCGATCGTCATCAAGCTACTGTAAGCAAAATAAAGAATATTAGGAAGAAACAATCATCATTTTTTGGCCATGTAATGAGAAGAGAACAAATGGAATATATTGTAACAACTGAAAAAATTGAGGGACGAAGAGATAGAGGGAAGCAAAGAGAAAAAAATACCAGACAGCTTAAGAGAATGGCTTGGCAGAAGGTCAACAACAGAAATGAGAAATAACTGTCGAGATCGAAAGTTGTGGAGAGACATGATCACCTAAGCCAGCAGGCCCGGTACTTGATGATGACTCTGGTATTAGCCGCCTCACACTCAAAAGTGCAGAATGTACTGTAGCAATATCCAACCCATGTGGAGTGATCGAAATTTTCAAGGGATGTTGTACCTGTAGGAGCTGGTAATACGCCCTTTGGCGTCTTGACAGACAGTTGGTAGCAGTCGTTTGTAAAAAAAAAAAAAAAAAAAAATGTAGTGGTGCCGATAGTGTCTTATGCTGGGTGCTGTTTTGCTGAACAGCTTCCCTTAATGCTGAATCTGTTAATATTGGAAAGACAGATTCGTCCCCAGAACGAACAAGATGTATTCGTGGTGCCTGGCCTCGTCTCCTTTCTCCTGTGCCTTTCGTTTTCTGAAGTTGATATTATCACTGCCTCGAAAGTTCCTGTGTCATTTTGTATTATTGTTCTCCATAGATTGCGATACTCTGTGTACTGTGGAATGAATTTAAGACTAATATCATCATCATCATCATCAGGGTGTCCGGTTAGCGCAATCCAATTGGCTTACCACGGCAACAGCCGGGGTTCGTAATCCTGGCGAGGACACCTGGGTTTTACTAATTCCCTAAAAATTAGTAGGAGCCGCGATAGCTCAGTGGTTAGTGAACTGGACTACTACGGACAAGGGGTAGGGTCCCAACCGACGGCTCCGGGTTCACCCAGCCTTAAATGGGCACCGGATTTTTTCTGGGAAAGTAAAAGCAGCACGGGCGTAATACCGACCACATTACCCCAAAAATCATGTGCTGAAGGTCTGTAAAATATAGGGTACCATATTTCCCTATACGCCACTTGGCGTGACGGGGGGTACTTTACTTTTTTACTTTTTCATCATCATCAAGTACCATGTCTGCTGGCGTAGGTAATCATGTCTCTCCACAACTTTCGATCTTGACAGTTATTTATCATTTCTGTTGTTGACCAAGCCATTCTCTTAGGCTGTCTGGTAGATTTTCTCTTTGCTTTTCTCTATCCCTCCGTCCTTCAATTTTCCCAGTTGTTACAATATATTCCAGCTGTTCTTTTCTCATTACATGGTCAAAGAAGATTGTTTCTTCCTAACATTGGAAATTAGCTCTCTTTTTACTTTGGCCTCTTTCAGCACGTTTTCATTAATCTTCTTAACTGTCCATGGTATTCTCAACATTCTTCTGTAAAACCACATTTCTACAGACTCCAGTGATTTTCTTGTCTGTTGTCCATGATTCATATCCATATGTTAAGACTATTTCTACATAACATTTAAAAACTTTTTCTTGTTTCTATTGTCAAAAATAGATTGCACAGTATCTTCCTCATATTTTGGAAAGCTGCTTCTGCCTGAGCCATTCTGTATCTCACCTCTGTTGTACTTCTATCATCTGAGGTTAACAATGTTACCATATCTTTAAATTCATTTACCTTGCTTTAATATTGTTCCACTTGTCTTTATTGTGCAATGCGGTGATGACTTTTTCTTTGTTTTTACCATTACTTCTGTCTTTTTGCTATTAAGGCTGAGTCCTTTATTTTTGCTTCATTTCACTATAATGTCTAACGTTTTTATAACTCATTTTCACTCTTAGCGATTAAGACTATCATCAGCATACCTTAGATTATTTATATTATGACCTTCGATTGTTATTCCAGGCCTGTCCTTTATGGATCTTAAAATAATACCTTGCCTAAAACTTTGTTTTATTTATTGAAACATTCCCAACTGATTTCCAGTTCTTTTGGCCGCTGTTTGTTGCCAGTATATGTTACAAAATAACTTTGCCATTAATAATTACCAGTTTGGCCTGTGATCAGTTTCTACATAATTTTTTTTTGGTTCTGGATCATCAAATCAGCCACAGTTTAAGAGACTCAACATAGATGGTAACGTTAATACCATAATTATGGCACCATAAACATGTTTACTATGTTTGGTGATTTGAGAGAGTGGCTCCTATCTGATCAAGACCTCACCCACTTACTATAAGGTCTTGCTTTTACAAGTCTCCTTTATATCAAATTGAGTGAGGACTGACATAATTACCACAATGGTGGTATCTGTATATATTGATTATCTAGTACCGCAGTATTTCTAATGAGGACAAAATCCTTCTCCAACAGATGCATGTAAATCAAGTAAGACATCTTACAGTCCACCACATCCACCTTACAGTCTACCACATCCACCTTGCAGCCCATCACATCCACCATGCAGCCCCTCACATCCACCTTGCAGCCCATCACATCCACCTTGCAGCTCATCACATCTACCTTGAAGTCCACCACATCCAACTTGCAGTCCACCACATCCACCTTGCAGTCCACCACATCTACCTTGCAGTCCACCACATCCACCTAGCAGTCCACCATATCCACCTTGCAGTCCACCACATCCACCTTGCAGTCCACCACATTCACCTTGCAGTCCATCACATCCACCTTGCAGTCCACCACTCCACCTTGCAGTCCATCACATCCACCTTGCAGTCCATCACATCCACCTTGCAGTCCATCACATCCACCTTGCAGTCCACCACATCCACCTTGCAGTCCACCACATCCACCTTGCAGTCCATCACATCCACCTAGCAGTCCACCACATCCACCTTGCAGTCCATCACATCCACCTTGCAGTCCACCACATCCACCTTGCAGTCCATCACATCCACCTTGCAGTCCACCACATCCACCTAGCAGTCCACCACATCCACCTTGCAGTCCATCACATCCACCTTGCAGTCCATCATATCCACCTTGCAGTCCACCATATTCACCTTGCAGCAAATGTGGATCTATGTTCATCACTAATGCAATTTATTTTATTTTTGGGCTAGGGTTTGGGCTAGGGTTTGGGTTAGGGTTTGGGTTAGGGTTTGGGTTAGGGTTTGGGTTAGGGTTTGGGTTAGGGTTTGGGTTAGGGTTTGGGTTAGGGTTTGGGTTAGGAAATATGATAGATCAGAGAACCACCAAATAAAGGGATGTTACTCAAGGGTACATTTCTCTTCCAAATTGAATAAATTATGTACCTAAACTAGGACTTTACCCTAACTTGTTCACACCATGGATCAGAATACATAATTTGTACATTGTTTTAGACACCGGGGCTGGATGGTCCAGAGGTAAGATGTTGGCCTATAGACTAGAAGGTCAAGAGCTTGATCCCCATCACAGGCGAGAATGTAACAAAATCAAATCCGTAATTTCCTCAGGCGTTACCGCCCCTAGTCACTGGTTCATCATCATCATCATCGAGTGCCTTCTCCACAACGAAGGTTGGCTACCATGGATCGCCATTCTACTCTGTTTCTTGCTTTGATGGTGCAGGCTGTCATAGATTGACTTCACTGGGTAGTGAGATCCAATGTCTAGCCCTCTCTGGGTAGTGAGATCCAATGTCTAGCCCCCTCTGGGTAGTGAGATCCAATGTCTAGCCCTCTCTGGGTAGTGAGATCCAATGTCTAGCCCTCACTAGGTAGTGAGATCCAATGTCTAGCCCTCACTGGGTAGTGAGATCCAATGTCTAGCCCTCACTGGGTAGTGAGATCCAATGTCTAGCCCTCACTGGGTAGTGAGATCCAATGTCTAGCCCTCACTGGGTAGTGAGATTCAATGTCTAGCCCTCACTGGGTAGTGAGATCCAATGTCTAGCCCTCTCTGGGTAGTGAGATCCAATGTCTAGCCCTCTCTGGGTAGTGAGATCCAATGTCTAGCCCTCACTGGGTAGTGAGATCCAATGTCTAGCCCTCTCTGGGTAGTGAGATCCAATGTCTAGCCCTCACTGGGTAGTGAGATCCAATGTCTAGCCCTCACTGGGTAGTGAAATCCAATGTCTAGCCCTCACTGGGTAGTGAGATCCAATGTCTAACCCTTTCAGAAAACATTGATAACCAAGAGGTGCAGTGTGATATTGCGGACATGAGATAACCAAGAGGTGCAGTGTGATATTGCGGACATGAGATAACCAAGAGGTGCAGTATGATATTGCGGACATGAGATAACCAAGAGGTGCAGTGTGCTATTGCGGACATGAGATAACCAGGAGGTGCAGTGTGATATTGCGGACATGAGATAACCAAGAGGTGCAGTGTGATATTGCGGACATGAGATAACCAAGAGGTGCAGTGTGATATTGCGGACATGAGATAACCCTTGGCAGTTTACAGTAAAAAACAGTAGGCAGAAATGGTCGCTTTCCAAGCAACAAATTGTTAAGCAAAAATCTACCCATGCCGAATACGGATGTGTCGGGTCAAAAAGCTGCTTTGCCTTAAGCAATTGACACAGTGCATCCATGTTTAACATGTGAGCGTTAACTCTTTGAGTACGGTAGGTTTTATCAATTTAGCGGTAGAGATTTCAGTGACAACATTTTTCATATTTTAAAATATGAATCTATGTGTTTATCTAACACTTAACATATCATATATACATTTTTAGATAATTAAAGAAGGAATTATATTTCACCAATACCAAGATGATACAAGACATAAAAAGAATATGGTTTGATGACAGTTTACACTAATCAAATTGAGAGTGACGCACTGTGCGGCTAAATGTACATGACAGACATTGGCATGGCGCATGGTGCGTCGCAATGTGCAGAAATAGTTAAGAAGATGAGCATTTCAGGCTGTCACTCACATATTCATTGAACTCACTTATTATGTACGCTATAATCAAATTTATGTAGTCAGATAACGAATGTTTAGCAGAATTTATTGAAAAAAGAACAGAACATAAAGTATTTTTTGACTTAGAAATGATAAATTTTATTTGGAAACATTCATGACCAGTAGCTTTACAATAACAAGTTCAACAGAAAACAATAATGCACAGATGCCCTCCTCTAGAAACATGTATTCAGCTGCACTTGAGGACTTTGCAAGTTAACAGCACTTAACTGTTGCCATGAAGAAAATATTATTTCACTTTATAACAGACACAACTACAATACATCACAAACATATACAAATGTCTCACTATACACCAAAAGCATCAATAGATGTTTCATTTTGTCAGAAACATCTACAGTGGTTTCTTTATACATTGAAGACATCTGCGGTGGTTTATTTATACATTGAAGACATCTACAGTGGTTTCTTTATACACCACATACATCTATAATTGTTTTATTATATATTAGAAATACCTACAATGGTTTCATTATAGACCAGAAATGTATACACATTTTTCAATATACATGTATGACCATGGCACATTTTTGGGTGATCTTGTTGGTATCACGCAAGACCGATTTCACTTCACAGAAAAACCTCTGGTGCCAAATTTTAGAGGCTGGGTGAACCTCAGAGAATTGTCACTTCTTGGAATTTAATCTGGACTTTTTTTATCAGGAAGTTTTTTGCATTCTATTTTAGTTCGACAAGTTTGACCTCTGGCGAAGTCCCTAGAGTCTAGGAAATGCATTTTGCGTGTTAATCCATTTTTCCCTGGCAGCTGTTTGCACAGGGCTCCCTCGCTGAACAGACAGATAACTCCTTCCTCTGAGGTACTAGGTATTTTTTTTGTGTCAGTGAGTAATTGACGTTGTAAGCTTGGCCTCGCTGCTGAGGCCAGGGGTGGTTATTGTATATTTTACTCTCTTGATTACGTATGAGCACATTAGTATATGCACATCATCATCATGTGCCATACCGGTTGGCGTAGGCGATCATGTCCTTCCACAATCTTCTATCTACAGTGCATCATATCAGTTCTGTTGTTGACTGTTTTCCATGCCATGACACCAAGCTATCCAGTATTTTCTCTCTTTGTCGTCCGTGATCTCTCTTTCCTTTTATTTTGCCAGTTGTAACCAAGTATTCCAACTTTCCTCTTCTCATGATGTGCCCGTAAAATGTTGATTGCTTCTTTCTGATGTTTTTAAAGAGCTCCCTTTTTGTGTTGGCCTCTTTGAGAACTTCCTCATTGGTCTTTTTATCTGTACAGGGAACTTTCAACATTCTTCTGAGAAATCCCATTTCTGTGGCCTCTAATCATCTTTTCATTTGTTTGTCTACTGTCCATGATTCGCTTCCATAGGTCAGAATTGGTTCTATATAGCACCGATGAACTCTCTTTCTCATTTTTGTTGACATAGATTTGTTGCATAAAATATTTTTTATTTTCTGAAATGCTATTTTGGCCTGAGCCAATTAGTATTTGCACAAGCTATGCTATTCACTGCTCTCCTCTATTAGACCACACTGCGACACTCCAGTGGTCCCCTATATCTCTTGTGTCTGGGCTGCTTACTTTTGTGCAAGGCTATACCCACTTCACCTACACTACACGGTACCTCACCTTTGACATGTTCTTAGTGAATCCCTCTCTGGGACAACTCACTATTTTCTCCTTTCGGGTATTCTGTATTCTTCTGGACTATTCTTTGTGCACATGGACCTAGGTGTTGACACTTCTGGGTATGTAGTATGCTCAATGCGCACTTTTTCATATGCATATGTACGCACACATATAGGATTGTTCTGCGCTTTACGTCACATTGGTGCTGTTCATGACCGTTGTTGGATTTGCTTGACGCAAGTTATTTCCATGTTACTTATTAATGTAAAATGCTTCGTCAATCGCAGTTTTATTTCTTTAGGGAATTTGCACCGTATTCTGTTCGTCGTAGGCTGCATTTACTAGAGTAATCAGGATTCTGAAGGGCGCGTCATTGCAGTGCGTCCGACATTATTATGTGTGCTACGTCATCGTAATGGCTCGTCGTAAATCCCTAGACTGGCCGTACGCTAATCTTACGATCTGTTGTTTGATGTGCGACGGGGATAATCTGACGACTAACTGTGTGATTATATGTTCGAAATTGGAGTCAACAACGATAGCCTAACATCATCAAGCGCTATACATTTTTAAAGAAATATGACGATCATCACTTTCGGGAGGACGTGAACTTCTGGTATATGGTGAATAGGCGGCAGGAACCATTGCAGGCATTGCATGAAAAGTGTTCCTTTTTGCAGTTTCCTCATATTCCAAGTCCATGGGGGACTGGTTGGTCTTGAGGCAAGAAGCCGGCCTCGGGACAGAGAGGTTGTGGGTTCAAATCCCGGCTGCACCGGTTGGGATTTTTATTTATGATTTCTCTCTGCAACAACCACCCCTGGTCTCAGCAGCGAGGCCCGGCTTGAAACGTCAATTACTCATCGACTGAAAAAAACATGAGTACCTCCGAAGTCGGAGTTATCTGTCTGTGTGGCGAGGGGCCCATGTGCACACGGCTGTCAGGGAAAAATGGATTAACACGCAAAATTCAGTTCCTAGTCTCTAGGGAGTTCGTCAGAGTTGAAAGCTGGCGAACGCAACAACAACAACATATGGATGTAGTTGTGTGTGTGTTTATATATTATATGGGTGTGTGTATATATATATATACATACATATGTATACAGGTGTGTTCTCGCACGGTTATATTTACATTGCTGGTGACGTTATAACTGAGGTAACTATACAATATCCCCCCCCCCCACATACTTTTAGAACCCTTTCACTTGTATTTGTGCTCTCCCATTAGCTCGTCAACTACACCGAATATCCTGCGTGGACTAGCCATCATTCATTTTCCTCCTGGCCTCAGCGCATTACGCAAGGAGGACAATTTTATATCTCATTCTAGTTCAAAATGATTTTGTTTTAGATACTATTAGTTATGATACTATTAGTTATGATATTATTAGTTATGATACTATTAGTTATGATATTATTAGTTATGATACTATTAGTTATGATACTATTAGTTATGATACTATTAGTTATGATATTATTAGTTATAATATTATTAGTTATGATACTATTAGTTATGATACTATTAGTTATGATACTATTAGTTATAATATTATTAGTTATGATATTATTAGTTATGATACTATTAGTTATGATACTATTAGTTATGATACTATTAGTTACGATATTATTAGTTATGATACTATTAGTTATGATACTATTAGTTATGATATTATTAGTTATTATTCTATTAGTTATGATACTATTCGTTATGATACTATTAGTTATGATATTATTAGTTAGCTATGTAGGGCTAATTTTATTTACTTAAATATCTGTGTGTATGTTGTTTGTTTGTCCTGCTGAAGGCCTACTGAGCCGCCACGTCATTCAAATTTGTCTCATCCATTAATTATGTAAAGTTTTAACTATACCATTTTTTTTTCATTTCTCCTTTACAATCAGCTTTACTGTAGCTTCACATTTTTATGCGTTTCTTTGCCTTGACCACTTCCTGTGTACAACCATAGTTTATGTTTTAGATAAATGAAAACCTATTTAGAGCAAGAAAATTGTGCAAGAGAGAAACATTCTCAGCACCAACGATATGTGAACCAAAAGATAGGGGGTAATAACATGCAAATAGGACAGTTAGTGATTGAGGACATGAAGATAGGACATCTAATAATTGAGGGCATGAAGATAGGACATCTAATGATTGAGGGCATGAAGATAGGACATCTAATGATTGAGGGCATAAAGATAGGACATCTAATGATTGAGGGCATGAAAATAAGATAGAGTTAGTGATAGAAAGCATGAAAATAAGACAACTAATGACTGAAATCAGAGGATAATAAACAAATGAAACTAATAAACAGTGCACAAGCAAAACTCAACAAATTAAACAGCTAAATATTCACACAAATATTGATCTCACAATTAAAAAATGATAATCACATAATAGGCACCTAGACAAAACATATCAACTGGTAATCTAATTGTGCCAGTTTGGTAAGCCAAGGTTGGCAGATTATCCCTTTTTCCCTGTACCTTATTCCCATTTGTGATTTGAGACAGAAGAGGGTGAGGAGTTTAATTCAAAATATATAGTGATGAAGTTGATTGTGTCATGCAGAAAAAGAATTGCAGGTTGGTTGTAAAATGTGACACAACAATCTTATATTTTCTATCTATCTATTGTCCTCTCGAGCCAAAGACGGCACATAGGGCAGAACCACAATCTAAAAAACAGAAACCTTGTGTGCCAAAATGGCACATATTGCAGAGATCACTGCTCTAAAATATATGGCACTGTTTCCATAACAATACTTTTTACAATGACAGCTTGTCAAGCCATCGATCAACCTCCTTAGTCGCCTCTTACGACATGCCTGGAAGGTCACAGTGTCACTATTCTTTACTTCCCTCATAATGAGGCCCCGGTAACACACGGGAAAATCTTATATTTTAAGGAAACAATAATAGTAGTAGCCTCCGTCAGTCATAGTTGACCATGGATTTTTCAGCGTTCCTAGAAATGTTATTTTTTCTTTTCTTTCCTTTCACCATGTATCCTCTATTTCTATGAATCTGTCTGCTTCTGGTTTGAGTTGGAGCTTTAGAGTGTGTTTCCAAAGATTGCGGTCTGCAGTTATTTCTTCCCAGGCTGCAGGGTTTATGTTCAGAGTCTTCATGTCACATTTACACACGTCTACAAATGGAAGTTTTGGGCGCCCCCTAGTCCTTTTACCATCTGCCAGTTGTTCGTAGAGTATATCTTTTGGTATGCGGCCATCTTTCATATGGTGTATATGGCCAAGCCAGCATAACCTACATTGTTTGAGCAGCGTGTAGATTTTCGGGAGGTTTCCTCCATGTTTGTCACTTTATCTTTCCAGGTGATACTAAGAATACGGCGCAGACATCAAATATGGAATGCACTTAGCCTTCTCTCTTGCTTTGCATAGGTTGTCCAAGATTCACTGCCCTACAGGAGGATACTAATTATGCTGGTATTGTAAACTGCAGCTTTTGTTTTAATTCTCAGTTTTCTGTTTTTACCAGACATGCCTTGAAAGATGGAGAAAGGTGGTAGCAGCTATACCAATACAGGTGTCAATTTTGTTATCTAAAGATATTTTAAGGAAGCTAGGAAGATGAATAATTACATAATCAATATTTTTGGAAATACAACTATAAATACAGACTGGAACAAATACAGAATGAGATTGTGTGCCAAGCAGTTTGTGGTATGGAGTGTTATATGTATTGTCATTACAGATTATTTGCTGTATAAGTCTTTTCAGACATATTGTCATTATTGGACAATTATTATACTAGTCTTTTCAGATGTGTGTCAATATAGAACATTTGGTATACAAGTCCTTTTAGGGGTATTGACACTGTAGAACATTTGATATACTAGTGTTTTCAGAAGTACTGTCTTTATGGAACATTTGCTATGCAAGGCTGGAACAAAGCAGCACTAAAAAGTGTCCAGAGAGGAACAGAGATCACCTAACTCTAAGTCTCGTGTAAAACTAACTCAATAAATACATATTACAAGCTTAAATACTGAAATAAGAAAAAAAACAGAAATAGTTAGCGTTCATTTTAAGATTACAGGAATCAACCCTCCTTCACTCAGGGCAGACCCTTGGGTACACATTCCTACTAAAGAGATAACACAACATGCATGCTCTATAATTCCTATTCCTCTGTTTCTTCTACCTTTCAACTCCCTGTGGAGCATAGGTCTTCAACAAAAACTTTCCAAGTCGTTCTGTTTCCTGCTATTCTTTTAAGATCATTCTATAACTTTGCCATCATCTTCATCTCTGCTTCCATCTGTCATCTCCAAGAATATTATGGTCTTCCTTTTTGTCTTTTTCCTGGGGGATTCCAGAAAAGGGCCTGTTGTGTAATACTCTCTTTTTTTGGCTTCTGTAGTGTATGTTCTATCCAGCGCCATCATCTTCACTGTATTTCTTTATCCACTTATTTGTCTGGTAACATTTCCATAATTCAATGTTAGTGATTTTGTCCTGCTATTTCCATCCTTTTATTCTGTGCAAGCATCCATTAATGAAGCTCTGTAACTTCATGGTTATCATTTTTGTTGTTCTCCATGTTTCACAGCCATATAATAGGACTGACTTAACATTGGGGTTGATAATTTTTACTTTTGTACTTAACTTAATTAATTGTTCCCATTACTTGCTGATTATTCACACTTCTAATTTGTCATTTTAGTTACTCCATCCTGCTCGTGCCTAGCATGACTCGTGATTCTAGATGTCCCATACTTACCCTCTTATCAATCATGATGTCACTCTTTAGAGAGACAGTAATAACCTTCAATGAATCATTCTTGTCAAGCTCGACCTTTCTAACTATATTAAGAATAAAAATTAAAGGACTATCTTCTCAAGCTGATGAAACGCAACTGAAATAACACGGAAAGAAAAGTGAAAAAAAAGTAAGAATCAAAGTAAACAATGAAAAGGAAAAGTAAAGATTTTAAATGAAATCAGTCAACACTACACAAATCATTAATGCATCATTTTCAAGACTGAGTTAGAAGAAGCCCTTAAGATTTGTCAGCTCAACATAACAGCTACAGGACAAAAGGTTGGTCTACAGAAGCATGCCTGCATGACAAACCAGAGAAGACCTCAAGCATGCAGACCAATTTGTGATCATTTCTGGTTGAGATATAAAACAATATTGATAGTTGATGAAGGAGGAATGATACTGAATCTATATGCAATAAAATATACAAGTGAATATCAGGAAATTACTCGGGCATATTCAGCATAATCAGGTTACTCTTTGTGTCCACATTAGAGGAATAAATTTCAGGAGGAAAAAACACCTTACTCATGATGATATCCTCAATACTCTGTCCTGGGAGCTTGTTGGCTTCCATGGCTTTGAATTTCTCCTGAATATGGTAGTCAGTTTGTGAGGATATGCAACTGTTGTCAGATATTGTAGTTATGTCTGAAGATGAGGAACGCCCCATTTCTGATGAGTTCAGAGGAGGCTCCTCAGCGACTGGATCAGTATTTGTGTCTGATGAACTGGGCTCTTCTTTAATCAGCTTGCATGTTAGAGAAGTTTTCTTGTTCCAAGTGCTGTGCAGACTTTCCATAGAAATGTTTATACAAGACTTGAGAGGAACAGGTTCCTCAACTACAGTTGATTTCTTGCTTGCTGTGGTAGTGCCATTGTTGTTTGTCTCAACAGAGCTCTCCATGGAGGTATGGGTGTATGAATTAGTAAAGCCAAGAGCTGTCATTTCGGCAATTTCAGCATCCGTTGATCTCAGACTGTCAAAGGATTGCTCATCACTTGTAGCTTCCTTCTTAATAAAGCAGTCTCTGGAGAGAGTGGATGGGGAAGATGACTGTGTGTATATCGACGAAGGAGTTGTGGAGATTATAGGCATAATATGGCCACTGCTCACTGTAGCTGCTGACTTCATGTCTACTTCATTTAACAGTTGCAGAAGCTGTTGTTTGACTGTTGCTGACTGGACATGGTGTGACATTTTCTTTCTATCTTCACTCAAAACATCTTCCAGCTGACAAGGTGACATTCTGTAGGTCATTGCCACACGATTGCTGAGATGAGCTTCCACTAACCAGAACGGTGTGCCAGGAGTAGTCAACTTCTGACACACTTGAATTCTGAGAGGAATAAAGAGTCTTCTGAAGATATCTTCGCTGTTTCTCATGGAGGAATCATTCAAGTTCTCATCGTGACTAGTTTGTTCATTAGATGAATTTGAGGAAGTTACTGAAGACACTCGCTTCATATTTTTCATGCACACATCAGACTCTTTCATTGAGCTGCTAGCCTCCTCATTACTCCTGTTATCACTAGGTGTTAAATCACTAGACATTTTAGAGCAATTTGACTGTGAATCTTCCATTTCTGCCTTCTGCCCTCCATCACTGGCACTGCATTCATCACCACTGAGTGATCCATCTTTGGGGCTTCGGCACCTCTTGGTCAAAGATGAGGTATCATCTGTTTGACTGTTGTTGATGAATATTGTCACCATACTTATGTCCCTTCTCTCTTCCACTGCCTAAAGGACATAGTAAAAAATAAATTAGATAAGTGACATAAAAGGAGAAATTCAATTTAAAGGATGATAATTTTTACACGACTATTGCAATGAATGATAATTTTTACACGACTATTGCAATGAATGATAATTTTTACACGACTATTGCAACGAATGATAATTTTTACACGACTATTGCAATGAATGATAATTTTTACACGACTATTGCAATGAATGATAATTTTTACACGACTATTGCAATAAATGATAATTTTTACACGACTATTGCAATGAATGATAATTTTTACACGACAATTGCAATGAATGATAATTTTTACATGACTATTGCAATGAATGATAATTTTTACATGACTATTGCAATGAATGATAATTTTTATATGGCTATTGGGAGGTGGAGGCGCACCTCCCAGCACCAGAGCTGGAAGTTGTCAGCGACCCACAGCTGATGGCTTGCGCCAGGATCGGTGAACCAAAACCATCCAGACCCTGCTCCACCTCTCTGCGGTGCCTCCAGTAACAGACTAACCTGTCTAGTCTGGCCAAGCAAGCAGGGATCGAAGAGGGAAGACAACCCGGTACTCAAAAATTGTCGTTCTGAGGTCGGATGTGTTGGGCCGAAAGGCGCAAATATAACAGTTACACTGCAAACCACAACACAATGCAGACACGCCCACTTAACATCCTTTTAAGGACGGATGACGAAGAGGAATTCTACAGTCTATGAATACTCTAGAATATTTTAGTCATCGGGCAAACGCAAGCAAGCATATGGCTATTGTAATGAATTATAATTTTTATATAGCCATTGTAAAGATTGAAAATCTTTGCATATCTAATAGATTAAATAGGAATCTCTACACAGTCAGTGAAAAGGTGGAAATATTTGCACAATGCAATGCACAATCATGGACATTTTTTTATAGCTAATGCAAAGGGCATATATCGTTATGTTAATACTGAAATACAAATGCATAAAAATCTGCACACATTTACTGTAATGTTGAAAGATATATATATAAATAGTTAGTTCATTTAAGGCCAATAATGACACATAAGGCAGAAAAGAAAAGAATAAAATATTTAAGTTTCAATTGATCGCTGCTATTGTTCTTACAGTATCATTAGACTTCACACAGGTCCACAATGTATCTTACCACAAGTCCCTTTTCTTGACAAACTTCTCAATATCAACAGGGGAGTCAATATCCACTGTTGTCTCTTTTATCAGTGTTTTTAGTGTTTCTCCAGGTTGTGATTATTTATTTTGTTTTATTTCCCATTTGAGTACTTGCTTAGCTATTCTCTGGTATTCTCTTTTCATCATTAAATTGCTATCATAATCAATCAATCAATCAATCAACTAACACTGTACCATATCTTGCTGATCATATCTTGCTGCTCCATTTTTGTCTGTCCAATGTTTGTCTGATTTATCTACCTTCTTTTATTCATTGTGCCATCTGGATAATCATGGAAGATGATTTCTTTTGGTCTTCCCTATACTCTCTTTGCCTCCATTCTCCTCATGATATGACTTAATGTAACAATTTATCTCTTCTCATAGCATATCCCAAGAACTGTGATTGTTATTTCCTTTTGGTATTTATTACATTGTATCAGCACATGATATTGATGATGACATTTTAAAAATGTATCTAAGTTTTTTCCCTGTTATCTTTAGTTTCTCTAACAGAAATCCATCTGTCCTCACTTCCTTTTAATGGCACATACTATGAAATAGCTTGGCTACATATACCATATGAAAGATGGCCACATACCAAAAGATATACTCTATGGAGAACTAGCTGATGGCAAAAGAACTAGGGGGTACCCAAAACTTTGATTTGTAGACGTGTATAAACATGACATGAAGACTCTGAACATAAAGCCTGCAGCCTTGGAAGAGCTAGCTGCAGACCGCAATCTTTGGAAACACACTCTAAAGCTCCAAATCAAGCAAGAAGCAGATTAACAGAAAAAGAGAATACATGGTGAAAGTGAAGAAAAAATAACATTTCCTAGGGCGCTGAAAAATCCATAGTCAACTATGAGTGACGGAGGCTACTACTGCTACTACTGCTACTACTACTACTGTTACTACTGCTACTACTGCTACTACTACTACTACTGCTACTACTACTACTATTGCTACTAATGCAACTACTGCTACTACTACTATGAAATAAAATACCTTTTTGGTGTGAATGCCTTCCTTCCTCTCTCCCTCCCTCATTTCTTCCCTTTTTGGTGTTCATTTGATGACTACTAAAGGGGAATGGTTAGTCATCAGGGGAATGTTGAAGTTTATTTGTGCATTCTGGCCCAGCATATCTAACTTCAGCACAGCATTTTTCAGTACTGGGTTGACTTCCCATTTTGATTCCTACTCCCTTGGTCAGAGTGGACTTTTTAGTTTGTTACTAGAGGCACTGCAAAATGGTGGAGTAGGGTCTGGATGGTTCTGGTTTGCTGATCCTGCACAAACTATCAGCTGTGAGTTGCTGGCAGCTTCTATTGCTGTCAGGCACCTTGCCTCTGCTTAAATAAGTTCTCCACCTGTCTATGTCTCATTTTAATGGCATACATCATGATATAACTTACCTTAGTACTATTTGAATGAGTTCCTCCAACTGTCTTCACCTCCTTTTCCTCATCCTTCATGTCTTCAAGAGTTTTCTCATCCTCTGAGTTACTATTTACAGGTGTCTCATAGTTGTCATCCTCATCTTCACATTCTTCAAGACTCCACATCATATTTTTGGAGCCGCCTCCACTACCTCCTCTGTTATTTATTTCCTTCATGCTCTGAGTAATGTCAACTTTCTCAACACTTTCACCATTCCTGTCAATGCTATCTGTTGCTTCATCACCAGGAAAAAAGATGTAGTCAGCCTCTTCATCCTAGAAAATGTGAATAAAAGTTTCAGACAAAAATTAATTGTCTACAAGATTAAAATTACAATACAACCACAAGAAAAACCAATAAGAAAATATACTCTATTTAACCATATAAAGTTGTAAAACTATATTTTCTTTCTCTCATTCCTTAGACATTAACATTTATGATTCCAATAAAAGAAGGATCAGTCAGCTCAAAATATGGTAGGCCCCGGTATCACAACAAACAATGAAAATCCATAATTGCTCAACCGCCCATGCCAGTGGAATCATCAGAATTAACATCTCATCTCCCAAACAAGGAAAGGTAGCTGCAATCCCCATCATAGCAGTCTTAGCACACACCAAAAGACATAAGGTGAAACCACACAGAAAGTGAACACAGCCATCTTTTCCCCACCATACGATATCATCATTCATTGCAAACAATCAGAATATCGAAACACGATCAAAACAGATGAAACGTACAGCTCACAGTGTGCACAGAGCACTTAACTCAGTAGCTCCTGCAGTCAGCTCAAGACTACCAACCAATGTATAATGGACAAGTTTGCAACAAACATTCTCTGGTCATGAGACTAGTGCCACATATGCATCTATCAGATTCACCAATTTTGAAAATGTGTTTTAGGTCGTGTTTCAGTCTTGTGTCACTAGTTAGCAGACAGCACATAGGATGGAAGCACAGCTCTCCACAATTGATGATTTCCTGCTAGTTCTTGGTTGTTTCTTGGTTAAGCCTTCCCAACCCTAGTAATTGTTTTGTGCACTGTTTCTTTTTGTCTTCCTTGGTTTCTTTTACCAGTTTCCACATAAATACCTGATGGGAAAGTCTTTCTTCATCCATTCTGAGTACATGACCGATGTATTTCCAAAGCCTTCTTATAAAGCTCAGTACACATTTTTGTTTTGTTTAATCTCTTATCTTATAATTTTAAATGTATTCTTTCCAGCTTATGTTTGAGATTCTTCAGAAACATAACCATCGATTTCAAAAGCATTAAATTTGCTTTCTAATGAATGGGTGGATTTCCAGCCATTTCATGCATTGTACCCAGTGACTAATCTGAAAATAATAACATGATGGATGGTTCATGATAGGCATCATTCTTTTTCTTCTTTTCTCCTTCCTCATTTGCTTTTCAGCATCAAGGGGACATATAATTTGCGGTCTTTTGCTCTTCTGTTTGTGTCTGCTGCTGTTATGTTTCCTAGTGTTTCTAATATACATCAATCCATCTTTTTCATGGGAGCCATGATAGCTCAGTGGTTAGTTAACTGGACTACAAAGGATAAAAGGTTGGGTTCGATCCTGATCGACGGCTTTCGGGTTCACTCAGCTTTAAATGGGTACCGGATTTTATTCTAGGAAAGTAAAGCTGCACGTGTGAATATCGACCACTTTACCACAAAAATCATGTGCTGAAAGGTCTATAAAAATTATGGTCACTAACACCATATTCCCTAAATGCCACTTGGTATGACGGGGCTCTTTACTTTTTTTAACTATCTTTTTTGTGGTTACCCTTGGTTTATTGAAGGCTCACTGTGTTGTGTTGTAATCTTTCTGCCTTCTCAAATGGTCAAACCATTTTATCTGTTGTTTCTTTATATATTCTATGGTGGGGGTTATTCCTAGCTTTTTTCTCAGTTCTTCATTTCTGATCTTGTCTCAAACAGTCAAACAAACAGAATCGATACTATGCACGGTGGATAGAAGATTGTGGAAGGACATGATCGCCTATGCCAACCGGTATGGCACATGATGATGATCTTATCTCTCAGGCTGTTTCCTGTCATTCGTCTGACACATTTCATCTCAGTAGAGATTGTTTTTCTTATAGTTCTTGCATCTAGGGTCCAGGACTGGTGTTGGTATTTTCTTACTAATTTGGTTCTGAACATTTCTTTTATGATAATTTTTATTTTCACTCATCCATTTCATAAGATACCACATGATTGTTCCCTTGAAGAGCTGCACCTTTCTTTGATAATTTGTTTGCTCATTCACTATCAGATATGTTGCAGTGAGCAGTTACCCAATGAACAGCTCTACATAATAATGTAAAACATTCAGGGACTTGAACTTTTTTTCTTTTATGTATGTGTTTATTATACGTGATTATACAAAGAAGTTATGACGGTGGTTGTCTGTTGCCTTCTGTCAGTTTGTTTATGGTTGACTCTGCTGGCCTTTGACTGAAAAGTCTCACCAACAAGTCAATGGGGTTGTTTTACTTTAGGGTAACCTCCCTTAGCCTTTTACTCTCCTGAGATTACCTGCAAAACAGCAGGGAAGCCGCTAGTTGTACTGTCTACTGCATACAGTAGCAGGTAAAATTTCCTGACCTGACTAATAACAGACAAGAAAATCACTGGAGGCTGTAGAAATGTGGTTTTACAGGAGAATGTTGAGAATACCATGGACAGCTAAGAAGTGTAATGAAAACGTTCTGAAAGAGGCCAAAAGCAAAGAGAGAGCTAATTTCCAATAATAGGAAGAAACAATCACCATTTTTTAGCCATGTAATATGAAGGGAACAGCTGGAATATATTGTAACAACTGGGAAAATTGAGGGACAAAGAGATAGTGGGAAGCAAAGAGGAAAAAATACCAGACAGCTTAAGAGAATGGCTTGGCAGAAGGTCAATAACAGAAATGATAAATAACTGTCAAGATTGAAGGTTGTGGAGAGACATGATCACCTACGACAGCAGGCATGGTACTTGATAATGATGATGGTGTGTTTATGTGATGGTGTAATTCTTTGTGCCTTGAAAGACAATGGACATAGTGCCTGTTTCATGATTTTGGTAGAGATTGCTCCTTCTTTACACTTATACACCCAGAGTTGGCAGCTTGGAGTAAAAAAAAAAGTAAAGAGCCCTGTCACGACAAGTGGCTTATAGGGAATATGATGTTAGTGACCATAATTTTTACAGACCATCGGCACATGATTTTTGAGGTAATGTGGTCGGTATTACACCCGTGCTGCTTTGATTTCCCAGAATAAAATCCAGTACCCATTTAAGGTTGGGTAAAACCCGAAGCCGTTGTTCAGGATCGAACCCGAACTCTGGTCCTTTGTAGTCAAGTTCACTAACCACTGAGCTATTATGATTCCCTGGCAGCTTGGAGAGACCTTCTATATTCTACTAGTTTGTGGAACTCTTCATTTTCCAGAATGTTGCAACATTGAACAAAAGTCTGCTTTAGTTTTGATCATTATCCCTTATGAGATTGAGCCAGCCTTTTTAGTGATTCTATTAGGCCACTTAGTCCATTGGTTCGTTTTCTATAGAGCTTTTATTATCTATAGAGCTTTCATTATTTGTAGTCCTTTCATTATCTATAGAGCTTTCATTATCTATAGAACTTTCATTCTCTATAACATATAGAACATAGCATAATATTATATTCAATAAAGAAGATCACCAGAAGAAAGTTTGCACTAATGACGTCACTAGAATGGACTGAAAAAACCAATGACAATGGATGGATTATGTTCTCAGAATGCCTTAAACGACTATACTGAGAGTATGCCTTTAGACAGCAAGGAAACAAGAGGATGACCTGAAGAGTCTTGGCAGAGAATGGTTGATAAAGAAATGAAAGAGAACCAGTGTTTCACATGTGACTTTAAATGGGCCCAGTCATCTCATGACATAATCAAAGAAGGTCAAATGTCATTTTTTTCTAATGTGCATCAATAATTCTTTTAGTAGTAAAAAAAAATTAATTACCCCCATCACACCAAGTGGCGTATAGGGATTATGGTGTTAGTGACCATAAATTTTACAGACCTTCGGCACATGATTTTTAGGGTAATGTGGTTGGTATTACGCTCGTGCCACTTTACTTTCCCAGAAAAAAAATCCAGTACCCATTTAAGGCTGGGTGAACCCGGAAGCCGTCGGATGGGATTGAATCATACCTCTTGTCCTTTGTAGTACAGTTCACTAACCACTGCACTTTCATGGCTCATTCTTTTAGTGCTTTGACCTTATTTAAGACATGTTTATTACACCTTTTAGCTGTCCATGATGTTCCTCAACATTCTTCAGTAGAATCACATTTCTGTTGCCTCCATGATCTTCTTGTTAATCATTTATTGTCCATGACTCACTTCTATATGACCTATATACAACATTGAAGATCTAATTTTCTTAATACTGACAGAGACTTTCATAAAAAGCCTTTAATTTTGTGGAGTGTTGCCTTTGTGGTATGAAGACACTGAATGTCATGTCAGGGTGGGAGATGTCAGACAGGAGCACTCCACTGGAATCCAAAGAAGCTCTATCAACCAACACAACACAGGTGTTGCTGACCACTACACGTGCAGAGATATACTCAGAAAAGATTTGAGCACCCATGGACTTTTCTTCCGATGTGTAACGAAGATGACCTGTCAATTGAACTAAACAAAATTAAACTAAACTAAATTGAACTAAACTAAACTAAACTAAATTAAACTAAACTAAACTAAACTAAACTAAATTAAATTAAATTAAATTAAATTAAATTAAACTAAACTAAACTAAATTGCAGGAATCGGCTCCCTCATTGAGATAGAGCTGCTTGCACAGAACAGAGACAAATGGCGAGATTTGATAAAATATTTGATAAAATAAATTGAAAACTTCTAGAACAAAAATTCAGATAAGAGAGGGAGTATCTTGGTCTTTCTTTCCACAGAACAGAGAATTGAAGCCTTTGAAATGTGGATATATATAGAATAGGTAGAATTGGATGGAAGGAAAAGAAAACAAACGATGAAGTCTTAAAACAACTAAAAATGAAAAGAGAACTACTAAACACAATTCAAACAAGACAAATGCGATTTTTGGGCCATGTTAAAAGACACAACAGCCTACTAAAAGTAATCCTGGAGTGGAAAATACAAGGTAAAAGAGGCAGAGGCAGATCAAGACTAACATGGACGAGTAACATCAAAAGATGGACAAATCAGCCTATGACAACCTGCACCATCAAAGCAAGAGACAGAGCAGAATGGTGCTACATGGTAGCCAACCTTCGTTGCGGAGATGGCACTCGATGATGATGATCTTGGTCTACACCCTATGGGCCGGCTATGTCTCTAAAGGTCAATAGATAGATAGAAACTAAATTGGGCTGGAGAGAAAGACCACACAACAAGTTTAATTGCCATCTGGTGATAGAGTCAGACTTTTTTATTTCACTCACAAAAGAACAAAAAATTGTTCGCCTGTCATGATTGGAATCTATTTCCACTTTTATTTGTAGAACAATAATGGCTTTCTTGAATTATGTATAATTAGGATACAAAATATAACATTACAGACCATGGGGTCTTCATGATTTGGTAGGGAAATGTCCTCTAACAAATGTTCCAAGTTGGTCTGTACCATCTCACTTTGCTGAGTTTTCTTCAACATTTTATTATCCATCTTCAGAACAAGAAACATCTTTCTCTGTGGCATTGTATATCTGAGAAGGGACCAAATAATCAACATATTAAGGTCATGAAAAGTTTAATTCCAACAGATGACAGAATATACATGGAAAACAAACCAGTGGAAGAGATCGATCAATTTATCTATCTTGGAAGTCACATTGATTGGGAAGGGGATGCAAGTAAAGAAATTAGAATCAGAATAGCTAAAACAGCAATGTCTTTCAGAAGCCTTGAAAAGTTGTGAAAATCAAAACTCATCAGCACAAACACAAAACTTAGACTATTCAAATCAAATGTACTATCAACCCTTACGTATGCGTGTGAAAGCTAGAAAACAACAAGAGATATAGAAACAAAGTTGAACGCATTCGAAAATAACTGTCTAAGGAAAATACTTGGTATAGCATGGAACGAATTCAAAACAAACGAGCAAATTAGAGAAATCGGCAATCAACCACTAATATCTTCAGTAATCAAGAAAGGACGATGGTCATATGTTGGACATGTGATGAGAAGAGATAATATCTGAAAAACAAAGCAAGTCCTCATGTGGGAAACAACAGGCAAGAGGAAAAGAGGAAGACCCAGGGAGACACTGACAAGAACATTGATGAGAGAGGCAAAAGCAGCAGGAATCGGCTCACTCAATGAGATAGAGCTGCTTGCACAGAACAGAGACAAATGGCGAGATTTGATAATAGATCAGTCACAAGGATTGAAAACTGCTAGAATAAAAATTTAGATAAGAGAAAGAGTATCTTGGTCTACACCCTATGGGCCTGCTGCGGCTCGAAAGGTCAATATATATATATATATATATATATATATATATATATATATATATATATATATATATATATATATATATATATATATATATATATATATATATACATGTAATCTGACTTTCAAATTAAATTAGAAAGCCTGACTTTAATGTTTCAAAATTCAAAATACCGCACATTTTCTGTGAGACTATGAGGCATATTTTTTTGTCCTTTAAACTTCCACTCAGTGATTTATATTTCTACCTTCCTGTCTATGAAGAAGTGACAGATGATTTGTTTGTTTCAATCCTGACATCATCGTGGATGCCGCTTTGCCTTTATTTTAGCTAGGTTGGGGGTAGGGGGGACAGGTTTGCCTTCATTCACACTCGCATACTCTCTAAAATGGATATTTGTTTTTTTATATATATATCTATTGACCTTTCGAGCCATAGCCGGCCCATAGGGCGTAGACCAAGATACTCCTTCTCTTATCTGAATTTTCATTCATAAAGATATTTTATTAAATCTTGCCATTTGTCCCTGTTTTATGCAAGCAGCTCTATCTCATTGAGGGAGCCGATTCCTGCTGCTCTTGCCTCTCTCATCAATGTTCTTCTCAGTGTCTCTCTGGGTCTTCCTCTTTTTCTCGTACCTGTTGTTTCCCACATGAGGGTTTGCTTTGCTATTCGGTTATTATCTCTTCTCATCACATGTCCAACATATGACCATCATCTTTTCTTGATTACTGAAGATATTAGTGGTTGATTGACGATTTCTCTAATTTCCTTGTTCGTTTTGAATTCGTTCCACGCTATACCAAGTATTTTCCTTAGACATTTATTTTCGAATGCGTTCAACTTTGTTTCTATATCTCTTGTTGTTTTCCAGCTTTCATACACATACGTAAGGGTTGATAGTACATTTGATTTGAATAGTCTAAGTTTTGTGTTTGTGCTGATGAGTTTTGATTTCCACAACTTTTCAAGGCTTCTGAAAGACATTGCTGCTTTAGCTATTCTGATTCTAATTTCTTTGCTTGTATCCCCTTCCAAATCAATGTGACTTCCAAGATAAGTGATCGATCTCTTCCACTGGTTTGTTTTCCATGTATATTTTGTCGTCTGTTGGAATTAAGCTTTTCATGACTTTAGTCTTTTCATGACTGATCTCAAGCCCAATTTTGCTGGCTATTGATGATAATTCATTTGTGTTTTCCTGCATCGTTTTTATCTGACTGCTGATGAAAGCTATGTCATCAGCAAAGTTGAGGTCCTCCAAATGGTCTCCTTGAATCCATTCGATGCCTTTATTACCAGTGCAGCATTTCTTCATTATGAAGTCCATAACAACTCCAAATAACAAGGGCGATAAAATACATCCTTGTTTAACCCCAGTTTCTATTGGGAAACATTCGCTCAGTCCTTCCTCTGTTCGAACTGCACATGTGTAACCATCATACATGTTTTTAATAATATTTATGATTTTTGATGGTAAACCATATTGCTTCAGAATTTTCCACAAAGAATCTCGATGAATACTATCAAATGCTTTTTTGAAGTCGATCAAGTTAAGTACAAAAGGTTTTTGCTTCTCAATGTGTTCCTCCAATATAAGTCGTAGAGTAAAAATGTGGTCAAGGCAACTTCTCCTTTTTCTAAACCCAGCCTGCTCTTCATGCATTGCTGTATCTGTTGAATCCTTTATTCTATTTAGGATGATTTTGCAGAATAACTTTGAGGCAACTGGCAAGTGTCACACCTCTCCAGTTGTTACAATATCTAAGATTTCCCTTTTTTGGAATCTTAACAATGATTCCTTTTTTCCATTTATGAGGTGTCTTCTCTGCTTTCCAAATGATGTTGAACATTTTCTGGAGATGTATTAAATTATGGCTATCAATTGCCTTGAGTATCTCAGCTGTTAACTTATCCTTTCCAGCAGCCTTGTTATTGGCCAAACGCTTTAAGGTGGTTTCTATTTCACTCAAGGTGAAGTCATCTAAATTTACATCTAATTCTGCTGCTGGTGTTTCAGCTTCAGAATCTATTAAACTGTGGGATAGTGGACGGTTAAGAATTTCTTTGAAGTGTTCCACCCAACGAGTTTTTATGTCTGCGCTTGTTGTTAGCATTAATACAGAATTGTCTAGAATTGGTGTTCCACTGGATGTTTGTCAGCATCTTTTGTACAGTATAGAGAGTTTTGCTGTCTCCTGTAATTGCAGCTGTCTCTGCTTTCTCTGCCAAATTGTCTATATAAGCTCTTGTATCTCTTCTTTCTGAACTTTTAACTTTGTTGTCTAATTCTTTGTACGTTGCTTTTGCCAGGACCTTTCCAAGATCTGTCTTTACATTAGTCATGGTTCTCTTCGCTTCTCTTCTTTCTTTGATGTATTTCCATGTAGTGTCTGAAATCCAAGCTCGTTTTTCAATTTTCTTCAGTCTGGTACTTGATTCTACTACTGTCATTAGTATTGTGCTCTGTGAGTTCCACATTTCATTGATATCTAAATCTATTTCACCGAGTGCTGCATAACAATTACTTGGTTCTATGTTAAAATTTTTCTTAATGGCTTCATCTTTCAGTTTACGACTATCAATTTTATGTGTAGTTGATCTCTTCTGTTGGCTTTTAAATTTTAATCTTATTTTCCCAATGCACAGGTTGTGGTCACTATTAACATCACAGCACCTCTGTATGCTCTTACATCTATTAATGATGATCTGAACTGTTGTTTAATATATAGGTGGTCAATTTGATTTGAAGTTCTATCATTTAGGAGATATCCATGTTGTTTTGTGAATATTTGTGTGTGGAAATAATGTCCCACCTATAACTAAATTTTCTATTAGACATAATTCTATTAATCTTTCTCCATTCTGACTTGTAGTATCACAGTCTTCTCGCACCATTACATGTTCCACTCCTGCATTGTCTTTTCCCACTTTGGCGTTGAAATCTTCCATTACAATTAAAAGATCGTGTTTTGGTATTTTGTTTATAAGTTGTTGTAGTTGGTTATAAAAATCATCCTTAACTTCATCATCAGCTTCATTTGTAGGCGCATAGCATTGAACAATTGAAAGTCTTCCATATTTTGTTTTGTAGTTTGTTTCGTCGGCGCGGCCATTGTTCGCACATTCCAGAATCCTATTTTTGTGGTTATTTTAGGGCCACAAAAACTATCACTATTATCTACTGCTACTTTATACATTCTGTATCAGGTCTATGTTTCATTAACTAAATCGTTTTTACAATAGCGGCTTGTCAAACCTCTGATCAACGGTTCTATACCAAGCCAGAGAAAATTAATTCCTCCCTCTTGGATACAACCGGAAAACCGTATATATATATATATATATATATATATATATATATATATATATATATATATATATATATACTATATATTCATATATTATATTTACATAAGAAAATTTCTGATTTAAAAGTTCGACCTCTGTGTTTTGCTTCATTCCAACAAACTCATAGTAGGTATCTAAAATAGGAAAGTAGTGAAATTAAATTGTTGTGGTTTTCTGGTGTTGTGTTTGGTATTGTGTTTAGCATTATCGCTCATTGTATGCCTACTTTGTGTTTGGTGTATGTTTGCAGCGTGTCCTGTAGTGCGTGGATTGTTGGTGTGATGGTTGGGCATCTATAATATATGTGTTCTTCATTTTCTTGTGTGTTTGTGTTGCATAATTGGCATTTTCCTCTTTGTTCCAGTGGCGTTGTATTGAACAGAAGTCGACATGTGACTTCTCTTTCTTTTGAACAGACTACTGGGTTGTGCAGGTTCTGGAACGTGCAGCTGTAATTTTGGAAATTGTGTGTGTAACCCCATTTGATCCTTTGTTGTAGTGGTGGGGGCTTGTTGTTTTATTAATTGTTGATACATGCATTTTGTAGTCTGGTTCATGAGGTGTTCATTTCCCTGTATGGCTTGTATGCACGACTTGTAGAAAGTAGGCATGGGTCTGTAATGGTGTGGGCTTGCATTGTTTATTTTCTCATGCTTGATGAGCCTCAGCCTCATGTAGTAATGGGCAAAAGGGTAGCTGTATGGTCATTGAATGATGCGTCCCACATGGCCGATTCTGAAGGATTTTATTTTGGAGTTGATGTCCTGAAGAGTGATTCCCCCATCATATTTCCTTTGGATCAGTGTTTCGTGTTTTATGGTGTGGATGACGTGTCGAAAGATTAACCTGTTAATGCGTTTGTTGATTTTGTGAGTAATGTGCCGAGGTGGGTCATGGTGACCGTGTAGAGTAGCTTGGGTATGATGATGTTGTTGACGATGATGCTTCTGCTGAAGATGGTTGATGTTTTGTGTTGGTATCTCAGCAGGGTGTCGGTGATTTTTGTGGTTAACACCTGCCATGTGGGTTTGAATATCTTGGGGTTGCACGGGAAGGTGACGCCGTACACCGTCATGACATCGACGGATGCCAGTCCTAAAGGGAAATCCCTTCCGGATCTACCACCCACCGATACCCATAATGGATGACTTCTTCACGTTGATCTTCGCTACGCTGCCATTGCCGGAAGACCATGAGGCATATACAAAAATTTCCATTCAAAGGAAGCACAATTTTTATAAATAAATTCTTTTGATAAGTTCCGTTCATATTCTATTTTTAAACTGCTACCTTTTAAAGTAAATAAGACTGTCTTTTTCAAATATAACCAGCTTATGCTGCACTGTGTTTTGCTGTTAACTGTATTCGTGTGCAGTTTGTATTTATTTGGGGCTACTTCCATAGCCATTTAAAAATCTTCTAACCCCTCTGCAATAACTCTTCAGTTAAGCGTAGTCTTGAGTTGCCTCTCCTAAGAAGAAGTCTAATGACCCTTTCTAACTCTGGTTTGTATCGAGTTATCTCCCTTTTAGATTATTTATCAGCATTTGCATGGTCTTCCTGTCAAGACCTTTTTTGTTTATATATTTTTGGGAGAAGTAGGTGAGAGAGAAGGGATCTTTTCCTTGATCTTTGGTATAAGTACAAGTATAAGATTTTAAACATAAATTATGTTAGGGTCTGCAATAATCTATCATTTCCAAAAATTCTGAGGGTCTTCTATATTATTTACAGAGGTAAGATTAAGATATGATAAAGCTATCAAACATATAACAATAACAATATGATATGATACAACTCATCTTTGACAATAGAGATTAGAAAAAAGAGTTCATTGTTTTGACATACAGAATTGAATCTTGGGCAATCTGACAACAAAATTGTAGGAAGTCACAGAAATGTTGAGAATACTTTGGACAGCTAAAAATAGATGACAGTGTTTGAGAGCCTTCAGGACTGTCCCTTGTGCATGCCCATTATTATCACCATAGACACACTCAAAGTTGGTCCATTAGTTCTTTCATTGCTATGAAACTCAATTGTGACAGTCTATCTTCATCCACATTTTTTTTGGCAGGTTTTAACTTCAATATACATCATCAACTCTTATTAGTGACATTCGTTCTGTAGCAACCGAAGCAGTGACTGAAAGTCCATGATTGATTATTACCTAATTCACGTGCGTCTTGTAACATGAGAGCAGCAACAGTTTCAACCTTCACTCTCTATTAAAGGTTTTTGCACAGTAAGCTCTACTCTCTACTAAAGGTTTTTGCACAGTAAGCTCTACTCTCTACTAAAGGTTTTTGCACAGTAAGCTCTACTCTCTACTAGAAGTTTTTGCACAGTAAGCTCTACTCTCTACTAAAGGTTTTTGCACAGTAAGCTCTACTCTCTACTAAAGGTTTTTGCACAGTAAGCTCTACTCTCTACTAAAGGTTTTTGCACAGTAAGCTCTACTCTCTACTAAAGGTTTTTGCACAGTAAGCTCTACTCTCTACTAAAGGTTTTTGCACAGTAAGCTCTACTCTCTACTAGAAGTTTTTGCACAGTAAGCTCTACTCTCTACTAGAGGTTTTTGCACAGTAAGCTCTACTCTCTACTAGAAGTTTTTGCACAGTAAGCTCTACTCTCTACTAGAGGTTTTTGCACAGTAAGCTCTACTCTCTACTAGAGGTTTTTGCACAGTAAGCTCTACTCTCTACTAGAGGTTTTTGCACAGTAAGCTCTATTCTCTACTAGAGGTTTTTGCACAGTAAGCTCTACTCTCTATTAGAGGTTTTTGCACAGTAAGCTCTACTCTCTACTAGAGGTTTTTGCACAGTAAGCTCTACTCTCTATTAGAGGTTTTTGCACAGTAAGCTCTACTCTCTACTAGAGGTTTTTGCACAGTAAGCTCTACTCTCTACTAGAGGTTTTTGCACAGTAAGCTCTACTCTCTACTAGAAGTTTTTGCACAGTAAGCTCTACTCTCTACTAGAAGTTTTTGCACAGTAAGCTCTACTCTCTACTAGAAGTTTTTGCACAGTAAGCTCCACTCTGCTCTCAATGATCCTGCTCCTGACTCTAGCGAGAGACCCCATCCAAGCTTCTCATCTCACTGCACAGACCCATCAGTGTATATACAACCACACTGCTTCCTTCAGAATTGTCAGTTATTACTTGTTTAATGTCAATGTCTGTACAGTCATATACACCTTTTGAATCTCCATATATTGAGTCTTGCTGTAGTGTGGTCGCATGTACTCCAAAACACACAGCATTGCATGCTACCATTTTAGATGACAGTTTTAATCTTATTTACTTCAAATCTGGTGTACTTTTGTGCACCTTAGCTTGGATTAAATTTGCTTCTTGGCATGTTCATTCAGGTTTTTAGTTTATAATAGCAAACCATAAAAACATTCACAGAAGTTTGCACTCACATGAAGTGCTAAACGCTTTCTGTTATTCCATGCTATAAAGATCACATTAGTGATTTGCCAGGTTATCTTCTCAACTTAGAAAAAAACACAAGAGACATTTTGTATTGTAGTCAGTGATAAGCAGCTTTGTTGGTTGGGTGACTTAGACATTAATAGCAGCCAAGAAATTAATAAAAATATGTAACAGTGTTTCTAGAAAACAATTTTCACAAATGTTTGATTTCTCAACATGAATTTAATTAAAGAAATGTCTGAGAAATGTTAAAAAACCCAATTATTAGATTTATCTGTTTAGGGATAGTTACAACAGTTTCACTATGTTCAGTAGAACAGTTGTTAGGGAACTAATCTATTGTGGGTAAGAAGTAATACTTAATCCTGACTGCTGACTAAGTTCATTTGGTCTGAAATTGGTGTATGATTTTTTATTGTGAAAGAGAAATGGCATTGGCAGAATTATGTCCACATTACAGGAAAATGTGCCTATGGTCTAAAAGAAATAGGCACTAACACCATATTTTATGTACACTACTTTGTATGACAGAGCTTTTTCTTTCTCTTTTCTTCATGTTGAAATATGCAATTATAAATGCAACTATAAATGCAATAATCTACCAATGTATGACATCAAAATGTCCAGAGTTTATGAAGTAAAAGCTGTCCAACTAATACATTAGCCAACCTTTCCCTTGATCTACCTCATCTTTGTGTCAGCATTCCACTTGACTCCTTTCAACCATGGTGACTCCAGAGATCTTTTGTTCTGGACTTTTGGTAAATCTTCAGTACTGGCTTTGTTCTCTGAGTCCTGGAATGGGAATAATACAAACACTCTTAAAAATAGGAAACAAATCTAGTGAATATGACAAAAATAAGAATTGATGCAACAAAAATTACTGGGAAAATATTGAAGAAAACATCAGTAAGAAAATTATATAAAATAAAAAATGTTTCTTCATCACTTGTGGAAAACAAAATTCATTTCAACCTTAATAGGGACCTTATAGAAGGAAAGTTGCATTTGGGTAGACAACAAATTAATACGTGTCAATGTCTCCCTGAGAAATGTATCTATTTGTCAAAAGGATTGGAAAACCTGACAGAAGATCATTGTACACAGAAAACCATTATAATGGTTGCAACAATTTTAGGAAATAGAATAAAATTTAGAAAATAAAGATACATAAAAAAGAGGTGAGACCTACAAAATATATTTGCCATTGTCATTTTGCTGCTGGACCTATTTAAATAGAGGCAGAATCAATCCCCCAAAAAAATCTTCAACTTCAATGTTGAGTCAGTCCTATGGCTGTGAAACAAGGAGAAAATAAAATGATCATCATGAAGATGCAGACCTTCATTGATGAATGCTTGCACAGAATAAAAGGATGGAAACAGCAGGGCAAAATCACAAACAGAATAGCATTATGGAAAAGTACTAGTCAAATACCAGTGGACAAAGAGATGCAATGAAGATGATACCACTGGATAGGACACACCTAAAAGCCAACTGAGAGTATTACATGACAGGCCCTTTTTTGGAATCTCCAGGGGAAAAGGCAAAGATGAAGACCAAAATATTCTTGGAGAAGACAGATGGAAGCAGAGATGAAGATGAAGGGGAAGACATGGAATGATCTTAAAAGAATGGCAAGGAACATAACGGCTTGGAAAATGCTTGTTGAAAACCTATGCTCCACAGGGAGTTGAAAGGTAGAAGAAGAATGAGAAGAGATGCTGTGTAGTGGACCAGATAGGCGAGATTAAAGAGATACTGTGTAGTGGACCAGATAGGCGAGATTAAAGAGATGCTGTGTAGTGGACCAGATAGGAGAGATTAAAGAGATGCTGTGTAGTGGACCAGATAGGAGAGATTAAAGAGATGCTGTGTAGTGGACCAGATAGGAGAGATTAAAGAGATGCTGTGTAGTGGACCAGATAGGAGAGATTAAAGAGATGCTGTGTAGTGGACCAGATAGGAGAGATTAAAGAGATGTGGATGAAGGATAACCTGACATAGAATATTGGAGGCAGATATCAGACATATGAAGTTCTATCATGGACTAAGCAAGGTGGAGAGATTTTGTTGTTGCCTAATCAACAGTTTCACATAATTTTTTTATTTTTTGGAATCTGAATTTTTAATGGAACTTGAAATATGCTCCTTCGTCTTTTCAGGGGGTTTTCAGCTTTAGCAAAACATTGTGGTTTGTCTTGTCTTTCTATTTATTTAGCTGCTCCTTACCATCTTATATTTATTTAGCTGCTCCTTACCATCTTATATTTATTTAGCTGCTCCTTACCATCTTATATTTATTTAGCTGCTCCTTACCATCTTATATTTATTTAGTTGCTCCTTACCATCTTATATTTATTTAGCTGCTCCTTACCATCTTATATTTATTTAGCTGCTCCTTACCATCTTATATTTATTTAGTTGCTCCTTACCATCTTATATTTATTTAGTTGCTCCTTACCATCTTATATTTATTTAGTTGCTCCTTACCATCTTATATTTATTTAGCTGCTCCTTACCATCTTATATTTATTTAGTTGCTCCTTACCATCTTATATTTATTTAGTTGCTCCTTACCATCTTATATTTATTTAGTTGCTCCTTACCATCTTATATTTATTTAGTTGCTCCTTACCATCTTGTATTTATTTAGTTGCTCCTTACCATCTTATATTTATTTAGTTGCTCCTTACCATCTTGTATTTATTTAGTTGCTCCTTACCATCTTATATTTATTTAGTTGCTCCTTACCATCTTATATTTATTTAGTTGTGCCCTACAGTTTTATATTTATTTTCCATGAACTTTATTTTGACAAATAAAAGTAAACATGGCACATAAACAAAGCAATTACCTACTAAAGTTACTGTCAGTTCTAGAATAAAACAAAACACAAACCTCAACTGTGGAGCTGTCAGCTTCCAAAAGATACATGATTGATGATGTTGTATCTTCAGCAGAAGATAAAGGATTATCTGAGTTTCCATTCTTTTTATCAAATCTGTCAATCTTACTTTTCTTTGGTGGCTATAGAGAGAAGTCAAAATAATATTAAGTGTGTATGGAACATAACATATCCATGGTGGAAAAAATAGGACTTGAATCAACAGAGATAAAACAAAAAATAATGAAAAATAACAAAACTCTGGAGGGCAATATATATCTTAATCGTCAGGCATCGGAAATAGTAGACCACTTTATATATATCTTGGTAGCAATATAGATCAAGAAGGTGAAACAAAGAAAGAGACCAGAAGCAGGATAATAAGAGCAGCAGTGAATTTTTCAAACCTTACAAAATATGGAAATAAAACATACTAAGCAAGAAAACCAATGAATATTGAATTCAAATGTATTATTAACACTTACCTATGCACGTGAAAGCTGGAAAACAACAAAATGGATTGAGAGAAAATTAAACGCTTTTAATGACAAATGTTTAAGAAGAATACTCTGTGTGCAATTGAATGAATTCAAGACTAATATAAGACTATAATAGAGAAATGACCATGCAACCAATGATCTCATCTACCATTAGGAAGAGAAGATGGTCATATGTCAGACATGTGCTGAGTATAGACAAGAGAATTCTAAAACAAGCTCTTTTATGGAAAAGATTCATCATCATGTGCCATACCGGTTGATGTAGGCGATCATGTCCTTCCACAATCTTCTATCTACAGAGCATTGTATCAGTTCTGTTGTTGACAGTTTTCCATGCCATAACACCAAGCTATCCAATATTTTCTCTCTTTGTCGTCTGCAATCTCTCTTTCCTTCTATTTTGTCAGTTTTAACCAAGTATTCCAACTTTCCTCTTCTCATGATGTGCCTGAAAAATGATAATTGTTACTTTCTGATGTTTTTTAGCTCCCTTTTTGTGTTGACCTCTTTGAGAATTTCTTCTTTGGTCTTTTTAGTTGTCCAGGGAACTTTCAACATTCTTTTTAGAAATCCCATCTCTATGGCCTCTAATCGGAAAAGATTAGGATACATAAAAAGAAGAAAATCTAGAGAGACACTGAAAAGAGCACTTATAAGAGAAGCAAAGTTGGCAGGCATAGACTCATTAGATAAGATCGAACATCCCACCCAAAATAGAGATGTGTGGCCTTTTTCGTCTTGTCAGACGGTCTAGTGGAGGCTATTGTGTATTTTTTTGAGGTATTGTTTTTGCCGAACAGCTTCTCTCATGGCTAATTCTACCAATGTTTGACAAACACACGCGGTCACATAATGAACAGGTCAGGCTCACTGGTCCATAGGGTTTACCATCCTTTTTCTTCAGTCTTTTCTCTTCTAAGTTTTGTCTTAGCACACTCTCAAAAGTTGTTATACCGTTCCTTATACATGCTCTCCATGATGTGCAATCACTTGCCAGATGTTGCCAGTCGTTTTCACAGATGGAGAAGTCTTTCAGAGATGATTTGCAGATATCTCTATATCGTAGTTTAGGTCCGCCAATTTGTCTTTTCCCGTGTGTTAGTTCACCATATAGTATTTGCCTAGGGATGCGCTTTTCTTCCATTCGTTGAACATGCCCTAGCCATCTTAGTCTTCGACTTCTGAGCATCGACATGATTGTTGGGGTCTTAGCACGTTGCAGGACAGTTAAGTTGGTTATTTTGTCCTGCCATTTGATGTGCATTATTTTGCGGAGACATCGCATGTGGAAGACATTTAGTCTTTTTTCCTGGTTTGAGTATGTTGTCCAGGTTTCGGATCCATATAGTAGTGTGCTAAGCACACATGTTTGATATATTAAAAGTTTAGTCTTTTGAGTTAGTTTCGTGTTGTTCCACGCCCTTTCTGTGAGTTTGCCGAAGGTCGTGGCTGCCTTACCAATTCAACAGTTTATTTCTTCATCAAGAGAGATGGTTTGCGTAACTGTGGATCCAAGATATGTAAATTTCTGTACTGCTTCTAGTGGGCAGTCTTTTAGAGTAATAAATAGAGATTTGATGTCACCTTGATTTAGTATTACTGTCTTCTGAACGTTAATTGACGGTGAAAAAAAGTCGCATGCTTTGACCAGGTTGTTGATCAGGGATTGTAGGGTGGCTTCACTATGAGCGACTAGGGCTGCATCGTCGGCAAATAAAAATTCTTTAAGTAGGGCAACATTTGTTTTGGTTTTTGCTCTTAGTCGTGCTAGGTTGAATAGTGAGTCATCTGGTCTTGTGCGAATGTAAATATCTCCTGAGCTGTTTTCGAAGGCGTAATTTAGGAGGGCAGCAAAAAATATACCAAAAAGGGTGGGAGCGAGGACACATCCCTGTTTCACTCCTTTGTTGACTTTGAAACTCTCTGATGAACTCCCATCAAAATGGATTTTGCCATTCATGTCTTCATGGAAGGAAATTATCAGCCTAAGTAATTTAGGAAGGCAGCCTATGCCTTCTAGTACCCTGTAGAGCCCATCTCTGTTTACTGTGTCGAAGGCCTTTGTGAGATCCACAAAGGCAATATAGAGAGGCATATTTTGTTCTCGACATTTTTCCTGCAGTTGTCTAAGAGTGAAGATCATATCTATGGTTGATCTCCCAGCTCTGAATCTGCATTGAGACTCGGGAAGTACACGTTCTGCAAGTCTATGCAGGCGTTTAAGTTCGACCCTAGCAAAAGCCTTGCCGGTTGTGCTAAGGAAAGAAATGCCTCTGTAATTATTGCAGTCGCCCCTGTCTCCTTTATTTTTGTACAGCATTATAATCTTGGCATTTCTCATCTCATGGGGTATTACTCCGTGTCTCCAGCATTTAATTAGCAGTTTGTATAGATGTAGAAGTAGTACGCTTAAGTTGTCCTTTAGTACATCTGTGGGAATGTTGTCATTTCCTGCAGCTTTTCCTCTTGAGAGGGCATTTATAGAATAGAGATGGGTGGTGAAAAACAATACAAGCCCTATGCAACATCTAATGGTGCGGGAATGATCAAGATGGCACATAAATATTGGATAAATGAAAATATTGCAATAAAATCAACAAAATAGGGTCTTTATGATCTGATCTTCATTCAGTAGATGATAAAATAACATGAGGTGTCATAGGCTGGCTTTGAAAGTTGATGTGACAATTGCCAAAACTTTCTTAATTTCCCTGGTTCTGCTTGAGAAGTTGAAGCATGTCCATCCTAGTGGTACTGACATGTTAAGTTGTCTAAATTTATAGACTCAACCCCTGCTGGAATTATTGCATTTTTCATCAAGTCAGCTGGTCAGTTTTGATATAGAGAATCAAACTGTGAGGTGAAGTGAGGTTTTCATGAGTTGCTGTAGTGACCACAGGTCATCTAGTTCATGCACCTGGGCTTCAATTGTTTCTCTTTTTGTTCTCATTTGAGCTAAGTTGAATAAGGAGTGATACGATTTTGAGAGTGTGTAGATGTCGTCGAAGGTTGCTGAGAACGCATGGTGTACAAGGGCAGCAAAAAAAAAATTCCACAAGGGCAGAGGCTAGAACACAAACCATTTTTAGCTCCATTTTTGACTTAGCCAAGAAAGAAGTTGTCATTTCGTTTTTCTTCCTAATATAAAATGCAAATAAATTTATAAATAAATGTATAAAAAGCTTTAAGGATTCTATCTATCTATTGTCCTTTTGAGCTGAAGATAGCACATAGGGCAGAATTACAAGCTCAAAATCAGAAACCTTGCATGCCAAAATGGCACATATTGCAGAGATCACTGCTTCTAAAATCTATGGCTCTGTTTCCATAACAACACTTTTTACAATGACAGCTTGTCAAGCCATTGATCAACCTTCTTTCTTAGTGACCTCTACGACATGCATGGAAAGTCATGTGTCACTATTCTTTACTTCCCTCATAATGAGGCTCCGCTAACACACTGGAATTTAAGGATTACATGTAATAAATATCCACAAAATTATAAACAATAATCATTGCAAAAACAATGTTTTGATCATTTCATGAGAATAAAGTGTTATTCTACTTCTTCTTCTACCTTTTTAGCTCCCTGTGGAGCATAGGACTTCAACAAACACTTTCCAAGTTGATCTGTTTTTTGCCATTCTTTTAAGAGATCATTCCATGTTTTCCCCTTCATCTTCATCTCTGCTTCAATCTGTCTTCTCCAAGAATTCCTTGGTCTTTCTCTTTGTCTTTTCCCCTGGGGATTCCAAAAAAGGGCCTGTTGTGTGATACTCTCAGTTGGCTTCCACAGTGTGTGTCCTATCCAGCGCCATTGTCTTCGCTGTATCTCTTTATCCACTGGTATTTGCCTGGTACATTTCCATAATTCTATGTTAGTGATTTTGTCCTGCCATTTCCATCCTTTTATTCTGCGTAAGCATCCATTAATGAAAGTCTGTATCTTCGTGATTGTCAATTTTGTTATTCTCCATGTTTCACAGCCATATAATAGGACCGACTTAACATTTGAGTTGAAAATTTTAATTTTTGTATTTAACCTAATTTCTTTGGATTTCCATATGTTTCCCAGTGTAATGAAAGCTCCTCTTGCTTTTGATATCCTTATTTTGATATCATTTTCTGTTCCTCCCTCTTTATCTATGTTACTGCCCAGATATATGTTAGATTGTACATCTAGTAGAGGTATTTCTCCTAACTTTATTTGGTTATTACCAACTGCATTAATTCTCATAATGTTGGTCTTATCTCTATTAATCTTTAGTCCAAGTTTTTGTGATCTCTCATCAAGTATGCTCATTTTATTCTGCATCTGTTGATGGCTGTGTGATAGGAGAGCTATGTCATCAGCAAAGTCTAAATCATCCAGTTGCTTGGTCAGTGACCACTGGATTGAAGTGTTACTATCTATCTATCGTCCTTTCGAGCCGAAGACGGCACATAGGGCAGAACCACAATCTCAAAAACAGAAACCTTGCATGCCAAAAAGGCGCATATTGCAAAGATCACTGCTTCTAAAATCTGTGGTCTGTTTCCATAACAATGCTTTTTACAATGACAGCTTGTCAAGCCATCAATCAACCTCCTTAATCACCTTTTACGACATGCCTGGAAGGTCACAGTGTCACTATTGAAGTGTTACTAGTAACATTATATTTGTACATACATTCAACAAACAAGAATATAACTTCATGACTTGAGAAATGCTATAAGTTCGACAGAGAGAAAATGTCACAGAAATCCTGCAGAGTTACAGGCCAGTGTGACACACTTGCCTCAGGTTATAAAAATATAGTTTTGCATAAGACTTCATGGTATGTGGGAATATAAAAAGTATAAGTCTGTATTCTGAAATTCATAGTAACTAAATTAAAAAAATTATTAGTGTTCCATTCTCTTTGAAGTTTACTCTCAGTTTACTTCTGACTGGAGGATGGACTGCGAACTTTATCGATATTTAAGTGGATTTATTCTTTCTTTGTGTCGTGTGTTCGCGGTTCGATAGGCAAGCACATGGTTCGACAACAATGGCGTCGATAGTCGGGTGTGTTCAACCCGTATGTGAAAAGTCTGCGACGGTGGATGGGGCGGAAGAATTAATTGAAATAATCAACGGCCCAGAAAGCGAAAACAGCAAAGTGTGTGGTACACATGAGGCATTTTCAGAACACGAAAGGAGAAAATGGCAGACCACCGTGAAAGAGATTGGAGCCTCATCACGTAACAATCCAAAGAAAGCCATGGAGAGAAATTCTAACTACTGTATTAAGAACAAATTAAAAATAGCTACATGGAATGTTAGGACCTTATACCAACAAGGAAAAGTAGAAAATCTTATGGTAGAAGCAGAATGACTAAACATAGATATCTTAGGAATCTCGGAAACAAGATGGAAGGAAAGTGGATACATACAAGACGATAAATATACATTTATATATTCAGGAAACACAAAAGAACATCAAAGAGGAGTAGGCATTCTAATAAAACGAGAACTACAAAAATATATAAATACTCAATTAACATATAATGATAGGAATATACTAATAAAAATGAAAGCAAAACCATTCGACATAGCAATATTACAGACATACGCACCTACTCGAGACTATACAGACGAACAAATAGAGGCATACTATGAAGATCTAAACACAGTTATGAAGCAAGTGAAATCATCAGACATCTTGATTATAATGGGTGATATGAATGCTAAAATAGGAAAAGGTAAATATAAGACCATAATAGGAAATCATGGTCTAGGAAAAAGAAATAACAGAGGAGAAAGATTAATACAATTTTGCGAAGAAAACAGACTGATAATATGCAACACCTTCTTTGAGCAAGAGAAAAGGAAATTATACACATGGAATAGCCCTGGAGACAAGAAGAGAAATCAAATAGATTACATAATGATAAAAGACAGATTCAGGAACAGCATCAAGAAAGCCAAAACCTACCCAGGAGCAGATATAAATTCAGACCACAATCCTGTAATGATAAAAATGAAAATCAAATTAAAGAGAAACAAACAAAAAACTAATGCAGCAACACCAATAGATATAACAGCGTTAAACCAAAAAGATGTACAAGAAACTTATACTGTACAAGTAAAGAACACATATCAGAAGCTACTAGAAGAGGGGATTGAGCAGTACAGAAGAGAAAATCCTGAGGAAAAAGTCACAACAAAATGGCAATACATAAAAAACAGCATGCAAGAATCCTGCAACACCTTGCCCAAAAAGGAAAGTAACAAAAATCAAAAATGGATAACAGACAAAATATTAGAAAAAATGGAAGAAAGAAGACAAGCAAAAAACACTGCCAGATACAAGGATATAGACAATGAAATACGGAGAATGTGCAAAAAGGCAAAAGAAGACTGGCTCAACCAAAGATGTCTAGAAATCGAAACTATGGAAAGTAAACAAAACCTAAGAGAGATGCACACAGAAATAAAGAGAATGACGAATAAAGACAAAAAAGCTGCA
Organism: Megaustenia siamemsis; assembly: GCA_032433765.1. Taxonomy (NCBI): domain Eukaryota; kingdom Metazoa; phylum Mollusca; class Gastropoda; order Stylommatophora; family Ariophantidae; genus Megaustenia; species Megaustenia siamemsis. The sequence goes on along the minus strand of JAVIAB010000088.1, from coordinate 56,075,972 downwards.
GGAATCGGATGTATAGCAAACAAAGAGGGAAGAATGCTATCAGACAACAAAGATATAATAGATAGATGGCAAGAATATATATCAGAATTATTTCATGACGAAAGGGACAAAAAGCCAGACATAAAATGTACATACAACTATAAAATCCTGAAATCCGAAGTAGAAAAAGCCATAAAAACAATGAAAAAGGGAAAAGCAGCAGGGCCTGACAATATACAGATAGAGATGATACAGGCTCTAGAAGAGTTTGGCGTCGAAGTGGTCACAGACATATCTTCCTCTTCTTCTTCTTCCCTTCCTCATCTGCCTTTCAGCGTCGAGGGGAGATATAATTTGCGGTCTTTTGCTCTTCTGTTCGCCTCTGCTGCTGTTATGTTTCCTAGTGCTTCCAGTATTCCATCGATCCATCTTTTTCGTGGTCGACCCTTGGGTCTGTTGTTCTCACAACGTTTGTTGAAAGCTCATTGTGTTGTGTTTTGTTCTTTCTGCCTTGTCACGTGGCCGAACCATTTTATCTGTTGTTTCCTTATATATTCTATGGCTGGGGCTATTCCTAGCTTTTTTCTCAATTCTTCATTTCTGATCTTATCTCTCAGACTGTTTCCTGTCATTCGTCTAACACATTTCATCTCTGTAGAGGTTATTTTTCTTATTGTTCTTGCATCTAGAGTCCAGGTCTGGCATTGGTAGCACAACGTTGGGATGAAGATTGTATTGTATAGTGCTCGTTTTGCCTCCAGAGTTATTTCCTTGTTGGACAATAGTGGTGATAACTGTCCGATGATTTGACAAGCTTTGTTGCATCTTGATTCTATCTCTGCTGTTTGGGAATTATCGTTTGTCATTAGACTTCCTAGGTATTTGAATTCCTCTACTTGTTTTAGTTGTCTGCCTTCTATAGTTATGTTGATGTTCTGTTTATTTTTGGCGACATTCATGACTTCTGTTTTGTTGATGTTGATTTTCATGTTGTATTTTGTTCCTAAGATGTTGAGTTTGTTTGAGTGTTCTTGTAGGCCTTCTATTGTTTCATGTATTAGTGCCTGGTCGTTTGCAAATAGAAGCTCGTTGATCTCCTCTGTCTCTGATGGGTTGGCTAACTGGCATATATGGTCCATGTATGTAATAAACAGTAGGACCATATATGCTAGTTAGCCAACCCATCAGACATATGCAATGACATATACCATACAGGATACATACCAAATGATCTAAAAACATCAACTTTCATTGCATTGCCTAAAAAGAATGGTGCAGTTGAATGCAGTGACTTCAGAACAATAAGCCTAATGAGCCAGGTAACAAAAATTTTACTAAAAGTTATACAAGGAAGGATTCAGAATAAAATCAATACTGAATTAGAGGAGCAACAATTTGGATTCAAGAAAAACAGTGGGACAAAAGAAGCCATATTTAGCATGAGAACATTGATTGAAAAGTACACAGAAGTAAACAAACCAATATATGCCTGCTTTATTGACTACACCAAAGCTTTCGATAGAATACACCATAACCAACTTATAGACTGCCTAAAGGATATAAATCTAGATGACGCAGACATACGACTAATATGTAATTTGTACTGGGAGCAAACAGCAATAATAAGATATAACAAGGAGAACTCTACACCCATGGACATAAAAAGAGGAGTAAGACAAGGATGCACCCTATCACCAAGCTTGTTCAATCTATACACTGAGCAAATCTTTAAAAACATCTCAGAGATACCAGGTCTAAACATTAATGGAAAGATAATCAATAACCTGAGATATGCTGATGATACTATTCTACTAGCAGAAAATATCTTGGAATATAATGAAATATAAATAATAAAATAATAAAATATCTTTTATCTTGGAAAGGTTCTGGCAAAAGCAACATACAAAGAATTAGACAACAAAGTGAAAAGTTCAGCAAGAAGAGATACAAGAGCTTATATAGACAATTTGGCAGAGAAAGCAGAAACAGCTGCAATTACAGGAGACAGCAGAACTCTTTATACTGTGCAAAAGATGCTGACAAACACCTATACATCCAGTGGAACACCAATTCTAGACAAATCTGGATCAATGCTAACAACAAGCGCAGACATAAAAGCCCGTTGGGCGGAACACTTCAAAGAAATTCTTAACCGGCCACTACCCCACAGTTTAATAGATTTTGAAACTGAAACACCAGCAGCAGAATTAAATGTAAATTTAGATGACTTCACCTTGAGTGAAATAGAAACCACCTTAAAGCTTATGACCAATAACAAGGCTGCTGGAGAGGATAAGTTAACAGCTGAGATCCTCAAGGCAATTGATAGCCATAATCTAATACATCTCCAAAAAATGTTCAACATCATTTGGAAAACAGAGAAGACGCCTCATAAATGGAAAAAAGGAATCATTGTTAAGATCCCAAAAAAGGGCAATCTTAGAGATTGTAACAACTGGAGAGGCGTGACACTTTTGTCAGTTGCCTCAAAGTTATTCTGCAAAATCATCCTAAATAGAATACAGGATTCAATAGATACAGTAATGCGTGAAGAACAGGCTGGGTTTAGAAAAGGGAGAAGCTGTATTGACCACATTTTCACTCTACGACTTATATTGGAGGAACACATTGAAAAGCAAAAACCTTTTGTACTTACCTTCATCGACTTCAAAAAAGCATTTGATAGTATTCATAGAGATTCTTTGTGGAAAATTCTGAAGCAATATGGTTTACCATCAAAAATCATAAATATTATCAAAGACATGTATGATGGTTACACATGTGCAGTTCGAACAGAGGAAGGACTGAGCGAATGTTTCCCAATAGAAACTGGGGTTAAACAAGGATGTATTTTATCGCCCTTGTTATTTGGAATTGTTATGGACTTCATAATGAAGAAATGCTGCACTGGTAATAAAGGCATCGAATGGATACAAGGAGACCATTTGGAGGACCTCGACTTTGCTGATGACATAGTCCTCATCAGCAGTCAGATAAAAACGATGCAGGAAAACACAAATGAACTATCATCAATAGCCAGCAAAATTGGGCTTGAGATCAATCATGAAAAGACTAAAGTCATGACTAGTTTAATTCCAACAGGTGACAAAATATACATGGAAAACAAACCAGTAGAAGAGATCGATCACTTTATCTATCTTGGAAGTCACATTGATCGAGAAGGGGATACGAGCAAAGAAATTAAAATCAGAATAGCTAAAGCAGCAATGTCTTTCAGAAGCCTTGAAAAGTTGTGGAAATCAAAACTTATCAGCACAAACACAAAACTTAGGCTATTCAAATCAAATGTACTATCAACCCTTACGTATGCGTGTGAAAGCTGGAAAACAACAAGAGATATAGAAACAAAGTTGAACGCATTCGAAAATAAATGTCTAAGGAAAATACTTGGTATAGCATGGAACGAATTCAAAACAAATGAGGAAATTAGAGAAATCGCCAATCAACCACTAATATCTTCAGTAATAAAGAAAAGACGATGGTCATACGTTGGACATGTGATGAGAAGAGATAATAACCGAATAGCAAAGCAAGCCCTCATATGGGAAACAACAGGTAAAAGAAAAAGAGGAAGACCCAGGGAGACACTGAGAAGAACATTGATGAGAGAGGCAAGAGCAGCAGGAGTCGGCTCCCTCAATGAGATAGAACTGCTTGCACAGAACAGAGACAGATGGCGAGATTTGATAAAATATCTTTAAAAGAAAACTGCTAGAACAAAAAAATCCATATAGGAGAAGGTGTATCTTGGTCTACGCCCTATGGGCCGGTTACGGCTCGAAAGGTCAATAGATAGATAGATAGCAGAAAATCCTAAAGACCTACAACAATTGCTTAATGTGATAAACACAACAAGCAAAAAATATGGACTAGAAATGAATATCAAAAAGACTAAAACTATGATCATAAACAAAGAAAATTCTCAAGACCTACAATTAAATATCACAGTTGAGGGAACACATCTGGAGACAGTCCAGAGTTACAACTACCTAGGACATACTATAACCAATGATGGAAAATGCAAAACTGAAATAAACAAAAGAATAGGTATGGCAAAAAGTAATTTTAATGCCATGAAAAATATACTAACAACAAAACAAATATCAGCAGGGCTGAAACTAAGAATGGCAAAATGTTACATCTTCTCAATATTCCTGTATGGTGCAGAAACATGGACATTAGACAAGAAAACAGAACAGAAAATTGAAGCCTTTGAAATGTGGATTTATAGAAGAATAGGTAGAATTGGATGGAAACAAAAGACAACAAACGATGAAGTTTTAAAACAACTGAAAATAAAAAGAGAACTGCTGAACACAATTAAGACAAGACAAATGAAATTTTTGGGGCATGTTAAAAGACACAACAGCCTACTAAAAGTAATATTGGAAGGAAAAATACAAGGCAAAAGAGGCAGAGGCAGACCAAGACTAACATGGACGAGTAACATCAAAAGATGGACAAGTCAATCTATGTCAGCCTGCACCATCAAAGCAAGAAACAGAGTAGAATGGCGATCCATGGTAGCCAACCTTCGTTGCGGAGAGGGCACATGATGATGATGATGATGATTCTCTTTGAAACAACCACTTTTCTGTCATCATGCTGCTTAGTATACACCTTTCACTTTCATGTTCTTTCACCGCTTTTTAAATTATTTGTTTTATTTCTTATTTAAACTCTTTTGTGATTACTAATAAGTAACCCGGGAGCCGCGATAGCTCAGTGGTTAGTGAACTGGACTACAAAGGACAAGGGGTAGGGTTCGATCCCAACCGACGGCTTTCGGGTTCACCCAGCCTTAAATGGGTACTGGATTTTTTTCTGGGAAAGTAAAGCAGCACCGGCGTAATACCAACCACATTACCCCAAAAATCATGTGCTGAAGGTCTGTAAAATATAGGGTCACTAACACCATATTTCCCTATACGCCACTTGGTGTGACAGGGGTACTTTACTTTTTTTACTAAGTAACCCAATGATTTTATTGAAAGAAAAAAATAGGGACACTAAAATCATATTCAAATATTCCACAGAAGCTATGCTGGATACTTCCCCTTTCACTCATTCTTAGCTGTTATTACTTTATTAGCAGTCAAACTAAAAATAATTTGGGAAAATTACTGGTAATCTACAAGGATGAGTAATATGAGCATTCACCCAGCAATCTACTGGAACTATCAGTGTGTATATGTACACTGTGTTTTCAGATGAGAAAACTGAATACTTTAGATCTGTCTAGAATAATATGATGTCAATTAAAAAAACAATGAAAACTTTCAATGTTTTATGTTCACTGTTCTCCATAAACATGAATATTTTTCTCTTTGGTGACTATCTACCAAGAGACTAACAGAAACACATACTTGGGCTCCCTGAGCCTCAGCTTGCACCATGGGTTCTTGGGACAAAGGAGCCACACCAAACCCTCCATTCTCTGAGGGTAAAGCCTGAACCGGCACCGGCTGAAGTAGGGGCCTGTAGAATCCTGTCATTACCTGTGGCAGGAGAGTGCAACCTGAAAAAAAATACACCAAATACTTACATATTTACATACATATATATGCATGTGAACCAAAGGAAATGCAGCACAAAAGCTAGACTAAAGATATGTGAGTTGTATGATATAAATGGAGGGCTCGGTGGTAGAAGTAAGACTGCCTCTTGACAGGAATATTCAAGGTTCAGACCCCACAAATTTTTTTCAAATCCATTGATTCTTCATGGCTTTTTATCCTTGGTTCCTGGTTAGTGAGATCCAATGTCTAGCCCTCTCTGGTTAGTGAGATCCAATGTCTAGCCCTCTTTGGTTAGTGAGATCCAATGTCTAGCCCTCTCTGGTTAGTGAGATCCAATGTCTAGCCCTCTCTGGTTAGTGAGATCCAATGTCTAGCCCTCTCTGGTTAGTGAGATCCAATGTCTAGCCCTCTTTGGTTAGTGAGATCCAATGTCTAGCCCTCTCTGGTTAGTGAGATCCAATGTCTAGCCCTCTCTGGTTAGTGAGATCCAATGTCTAGCCCTCTCTGGTTAGTGAGATCCAATGTCTAGCCCTCTCTGGGTAGTGAGATCCAATGTCTAGCCCTCTCTGGTTAGTGAGATCCAATGTCTAGCCCTCTCTGGTTAGTGAGATCCAATGTCTAGCCCTCTTTGGTTAGTGAGATCCAATGTCTAGCCCTCTCTGGTTAGTGAGATCCAGTGGCAAGCCTTCTCTGGTTAGTGAGATCCAATGTCTAGCCCTCTTTGGTTAGTGAGATCCAATGTCTAGCCCTCTCTGGTTAGTAAGATCCAATGTCTAGCCCTCTTTGGTTAGTGATATCCAATGTCTAGCCCTCTCTGGTTAGTGATATCCAATGTCTATCCCTCTCTGGTTAGTGAGATTCAATGTCTAGCCCTCTCTGGTTAGTGAGATTCAATGTCTAGCCCTCTCTGGTTAGTGAGATCCAATGTCTAACCCTTCTGGTTAGTGAGATCCAATATCTAACTCTCTCTGGTTAGTGAGATCCAATTTCTAGGCCTATTAAGTTGCAGAAAAATCAGGAGGTCTTGCACTTGTACACGTCAAAGAGTCCTTGGCAGTTAAACAAACAAAAAAAAACAAAAAAAGCGGTCAAAATGATTGTTGCTCTGGCAAAAGTGTGAAGCATTAAACAGTCTGCTGAAGATGGCTGTGTTGGGACAAAAGATATCATGGCTTGCCATGAACCAGCAACTCAGACATATACATGTCCACTTAACAGGTGAGCCCCAATGAAAAATGATGAAGTATGATATGAATACATTGATAGGACAACAGACAAGAAAATCAGTGGAGTCTGTAGAAATGTGGTTTTACAGAAGAAAGTTGAGAATACCATGGACAGCTAAGAAGGGTAATGAAAATGTTCTGAAAGAGGTCAAAGCAAAAAGAGAGCTAATTTCCAATATTAGGAAGAAACAATCATCATTTTTTGGCCATGTAATGAGAAGAGAACAATTGGAATATATTGTAAGAACTGGAAAAATTGAGGGACGAAGAGATAGAGGGAAGCAAAGAGAAAACATACCAGACAGCTTAAGAGAATGGCTTGGCAGAAGGTCAACAACAGAAATGATAAATAACTGTCGAGATCGAAAGTTATGGAGAGACAGGATCACTTATGCCAGCAGGCCCGGTACTTGATGATGATGATATGAATGTTTGAGGACAGGAACATTAAAACTGTTATTACTTGAAACCCCTGACTGAGGATTGTTCTCTAACCATCATCACGATTAGGTCGCATGTCCTTTGCAGAAGGTTGCATACATCATAGCCCATCTGAAAGAATCTCTGTCTCTAGCCAGATCTTTCACAGAACGTTGCATACATCATAGCCCATCTGAAAGAATCTCTGTCTCTAGCCAGATCTCTCACAGAACGTTCCATACATCATAGCCCATCTGAAAGAATCTCTGTCTCTAGCCAGATCTCTCACAAAACGTTCCATACATCATAGCCCATCTGAAAGAATCTCTGTCTCTAGCCAGATCTCTCACAGAACGTTGCATACATCATAGCCCATCTGAAGGAATCTCTGTCTCTAGCCAGATCTCTCACAGAACATTCCATACATCATAGCCCATCTGAAAGAATCTCTGTCTCTAGCCAGATCTCTCACAGAACATTGCATACATCATAGCCCATCTGAAAGAATCTCTGTCTCTAGCCAGATCTCTCACAGAACGTTCCATACATCATAGCCCATCTGAAAGAATCTCTGTCTCTAGCCAGATCTCTCACAGAACGTTCCATACATCATAGCCCATCTGAAAGAATCTCTGTCTCTAGCCAGATCTCTCACAGAACGTTCCATACATCATAGCCCATCTGAAAGAATCTCTGTCTCTAGCCAGATCTCTCACAGAACGTTCCATACATCATAGCCCATCTGAAAGAATCTCTGTCTCTAGCCAGATCTCTCACAGAACGTTCCATACAACATAGCCCATCTGAAAGAATCTCTGTCTCTAGCCAGATCTCTCACAGAACGTTGCATACATCATAGCCCATCTGAAGGAATCTCTGTCTCTAGCCAGATCTCTCACAGAACATTCCATACATCATAGCCCATCTGAAAGAATCTCTGTCTCTAGCCAGATCTCTCACAGAACATTGCATACATCATAGCCCATCTGAAAGAATCTCTGTCTCTAGCCAGATCTCTCACAGAACGTTCCATACATCATAGCCCATCTGAAAGAATCTCTGTCTCTAGCCAGATCTCTCACAGAACGTTCCATACATCATAGCCCATCTGAAAGAATCTCTGTCTCTAGCCAGATCTCTCACAGAACGTTCCATACATCATAGCCCATCTGAAAGAATCTCTGTCTCTAGCCAGATCTCTCACAGAACGTTCCATACATCATAGCCCATCTGAAAGAATCTCTGTCTCTAGCCAGATCTCTCACAGAACGTTCCATACATCATAGCCCATCTGAAAGAATCTCTGTCTCTAGCCAGATCTCTCACAGAACGTTCCATACATCATAGCACATCTGAAATAATCTCTGTCTCTAGCCAGATCTCTCACAGAACGTTCCATACATCATAGCCCATCTGAAAGAATCTCTGTCTCTAGCCAGATCTCTCACAGAACGTTCCATATATCATAGCCCATCTGAAGGAATCTCTGTCTCTAGCCAGATCTCTCACAGAACGTTGCATACATCATAGCCCATCTGAAGGAATCTCTGTCTCTAGCCAGATCTCTCACAGAACGTTGCATACATCATAGCTCATCTGAAGGAATCTCTGTCTCTAGCCAGATCTCCCACTTCTTCTGCTGTCAAGTTCAAAGTCTCTTGATGTCTTGAAACCATCTTATTCTTGGTCTGCCCCTGATGCATTGCCTAGGAACCATGCATTCCATTATTGTTGTTTTCTAGCTCGCTATGTCTTTTAACTTGGCCACAGTATTAACATTTTTTTATGTAGAATGGTCTATCTAAGCCAGTTCTCTAATAACTTTGCCAAACTGAATCAGTAACCAAGAACCGCTCAACAGCACATCAAAGAGGAACATATTGCTAAAAGACAGGGATTGGTCTGGTCATATATTTATGACAAATACAGAAATAAGCATGTGACATACATTACAATGAATTCTTGTGTAAAGAGGCAGCAGATAAGAGCAACCTAGAGGGCAGTGAAAGCTGAGATGTAAAGTTTGGGACAGATGGTCATGCTAAGGGTGAGTACATTCCTAAAAGTTGTAAATGTTGGAGGAATTGTTTAAATTAGTTTCAAAATGCATAGTGAACATCAATCCACATGCAAGGACAAGAAGTGGAATCAAAGGGATACAATAAAGATCATAAACATAAAAGGGAAGTAGGTGTGTAATTAAAATATCTTTAGAAGGATTGAAAACTGCTAGGATAAAAATTTAGATAAGAGAAAGAGTATCTGGATCTATGCCCTATGGCCGGCTACGGCTGGAAAGGTCAATAGATAGATAGATAGGTGTGTAACATAATCATGTTACTGGTTATGGTGATTATGCATTTTAAGTAAATAATTACAGCTATCAATACATGTCTAGATATTTAAAAAGTTCAACTGCAGATAAATTAGGGTTATGATTAATAAACAAATGCAAAATGATGTTTTTGTTGTTTTTCGCTCTTAGGTCTTTTCAATACAGAGAAGAAAAAAAAAAACTAGACCATTAATGTAGCAATTATAAACAATAAAACTCAAATATTGTAATAATCAATTATAAACAATAAAACTCAAATATTGTAATAATCAATTATAAACAATAAAACTCAAATATTGTAATAATCAATTATAAACAATAAAACTCAAATATTGTAATAATCAATTATAAACAATAAAACTCAAATATTGTAATAATCAATTATAAACAATAAAACTCAAATATTGTAATAATCAATTATAAACAATAAAACTCAAATATTGTAATAATCAATTATAATAATCAATTATAATACAAACTTTAACAGCAAAAAGGGGAGGGAGTGAGGGGAAGGAAGCCCCATTTGAAAAGCTTAGGATTTTAAAATAAAATATGTTATCCAGCCTTATTTATGAATTCAAGAGTTGGACAACAACTAAAGGAAAAATAAATTTTGTGCATTTGAAAACAAGTGCCTCAGGAAAATTCTTTGTGTACCATGGAATGAATTCAAGAGTTGGACAACAACTAAAGGAAAAATAAATTTTGTGCATTTGAAAACAAGTGCCTCAGGAAAATTCTTTGTGTACCATGGAATGAATTCAAGACTATTTTGTAAAAATAAGATAAGCAATAAGGCCAAGCATCCAACAATATCAACTATAGTTGAGAAAAGGAGATGGGTATTTGTTGACCATGTTATGAGAAGAGACAAGAGATTCACAAAGCAAGGCTTCAAATGGGAAACAGAGGGCAAAAAAATGAGGGTTACTAGAGAAACACTGAAAAGAATACAGAGGTGAGAAGCAAAACAGTGGGTATCAGCTCCCTTGCCAATGTTGAGGGGCTGACTCTGAAAAGACATGAGGTAAGAAACAGTGTGGGTCCAATGTAAATTCTGACTCTTAATAGCAAAGACTTATAAGAGATGAAAAGTTGGCAGGCATAGACTCATTAGATAAGATTGAATGTCTCACCCAGAATAGAGATGGGTGGCGAAAAACATTAGAAGCCCTATACAACATTTAACAGAAGGATCAAGATTAAGAGCAAAGTTCGTCATGCCTGGAGATTCTAGATGGTCTGCTTTATGAGCTGCCTTTGACCTGAAAGGACAGTAGACAGATGAATAGATTTTAAAAGGAATATGCATAGTAATGAGTGAGTAAAAATGATTAATTTAATGTACGTATTATTTTCTTGTTTGCTCACCAGTTTGAGGATAATATGGCCACTGCATGTTTTGAGACTGGCTAGATCTGTGCATATCAATGAGATTTGCATTGGAAACCACTGACCTAAGTCCAGTGGTTATACAGGGCAGGGGGACAGTCTCACCAGGCACAAGATGAATTGTTGGCTGAGCGGGGATAGTTATGCTACCTAGGTTACCTGTGAACATTAAGTGGGTCAAAGAAGACTTTAATTATTTCTCAACGCTATATTCACCATCATCATCCTATCTTCTTGATCCTTTCTGCTTCATTAGACATAGGGCTCATGGTATGTTCTGCCATCCTCTCTGTTCTTGGTGACATGTTATCTTACCTAATGAGTCTATACCTACCAACTTTGCATCTCTTATAAGTGTTCTTTTTAGTGTCTCTCTAGGTCTTCCTCTTTTTTTCTGTATCCTGGTGTTTTCTATAGAAGAGCCAGTTTTGGAATTCTTACTGTTGTCTCTTCTCAACACATGTCCGACTTATGTTCACCTTCTCTTCCCAATGGTAGATGAGATCATTGGTTGCATGGCCATTTCTCATATTTCAATATTAGTCTTGAATTCATTCCAATGTACACAGAGTATTTTTCTTAAACACTTGTCTTCAAAAGTGGTTAGTTTTTCTCTCAATCTCTTTTGTTGTATTCCAGCTTTCACATGCATAAGTAAGTGCTGATAATACATCTAAGTTAAATATCCTTTCAGTGTCATAAAAAAAAATTGCACAAAATTCTCAGCGAAGCACACGAATGTCCCTGTTCTAGATGAGCTTCTCAATCTCAGTAGGGAAGTCAATGCCTGTTATCCTTGCCTTCTTTTATCAGTGTATTTTTTTAGTTTCTCTCAAGGTGTGCCTTTTTTTCCTTTCTGCTGTTTTCATCCAAAATAAGGGCTTGCTTTGTGATATTTTGATTATTTCTTCACATCAAATGGTTGACCTTCTTTCCTTGATTATTAATGATATTGCTATTGGCATGACCATTTATTTATTTCTACACGTCTTGAATTATTCCATTATATAGAAAGTATTTCTGTTATAAAGCTGTTGTGGAGAAAGATAATAATAAAAAGAAAGATAATAAATAGGGCCTAAACATACCAACTAAATAACACAAGACTTTTATGTCAAAGCAAATTTGTCTGATCAAGTTTTAATTATAATTTTCATAATTATCTTAGCTTGTTTGGTTGGTATTGATCCAGCAGACTACAAGCTCTTGTGGTAAAGGCATAAAGCTGGTTAGCCCTTGAGAATCATCTCATAGTCTAGTTGGGTTTGCTGTATCCACAAGGCATGAACATATTGCTCTCATACACATAGGAAACCTGCTACACATTTCTTACCCTCATGCGTACCCGCACCTATACATGTGTGTATATTTTTCTGCACATGTATCTGCACATTTGGACACCTATGGGTGTTTTTGGATGTGCTTTATGGTAATATATACAGATGTATGGTTTATGAATGTATGGTTATGTACGCATGCATTAGGACACATCTGTTTGGTGTGCACACCCATAGTTGTAGGTATATCTAGTCCTGTCGTAAATTATATATGCATAAAAAAAAAATGTTCTGTGTGGATACACTTATTTGGAATGACACTCATATAAATGTTTCCAGTTATAGTAGAGTCTGGGATCTTGTACATGCCTCCACACATTTTTAGAACCCTTCAATTTTTACTGTATTTTACAGCTATGTCCACCGGCCTTATCAATTACAGTCCAGTCGGCACCTGAACACGCTCCAGACCACAGGGAAGTGACTTTTTTTTTCCCTTTTTGAGAGTCTAGCATATTAACTCCATGTAGTTAGATTTCTGTGTATATCCTTATATATTTTTGTGTTGTTGTTTATTGTTCTATCTGAAGGTCAACATGGCCAAAACGTTCTATTTTTGTTTTGTTTCTCAACTAACTATATAAAGCTGTTACTATATTACTTTTTCCTCTTTTTTTATTTTCATAATTTTCAGCCAATAATCTCTTGCTTTTTGACCCAGTGCCATACAGTATGACATCTACTTTGCTGGAGTATATGTTAATTTTCTGACCAATATTTCTGGAGTCAGAAAAATGACATTAATGGCTCTAAAGGACATTAACTCTCTAAAATATGGTGTATGTGCACTTTGATGAATTTCACTGATTAGAACTTCTGGAAAAAATAAATCACAGGTGAACAAAAATATTATGCACCAGTGCTGTGAAACTTTCTGCAGTTGAAGGACAACAAATATGAGTTGTAGTTTAAATAAAACCTGTCCTGATTGCCTTTTTACAAAATATGTAAGGTACATGAGCAGGTGTGTCAGAATTAAATAACGCAATTGTTGTGATGCAATTATTCACCAGGGCTCTTTAGAAAAATTTGCAATAGACATTTAGACATCAATCCCACTGCTTGGGTAGGTGGTGGATGCTGCCCAAGACATGGTCAGCATAACTTTACCAGCGGAAACCTGTGAGTTCAATTTTTGGGGTTTTGATGATCTGGGATGATTGCATTGAAGGCTCGTTTTGCTGCATGCCTCAACTTGGTGGCAACCATGACTCTTTGCTTGCCACTATGAGCAACAGAAATACATCACCCTTCTCTTCATAATGCAGCAGGTGATTCAAACTCTACCCCATGTACCCTCCATATGGTGGTTGGTCAGCATCCAAGAGACCCATTGCAAACACACCATGCCATAATTCAGTTTCTTCCTAATCACTATATGAACTGTCCCAAGTCACACAAATGTCCCAAGTCACACAACAAACTCCTCTGCTAGTGATAGTAAGCTCAGATTATCATAAGTCCAGTAACACTGCTGCATCAATCTTGGCCAGGGACTCTTCTGTCACAAAAATGTGCACCTGACCTGGCTGTGGAAGATCTTTCGTTAACTCGTGTTCTTTTTGAAACATTCATTCCCAGTCCTTCACTGTAGTTTTAGACAAACTTTAGTCAACATACACTGCTGGCATTTGATGATGAATATTAAGCCTTCATCTGTTAGGAACTGAATCATAGCTCACTGATTGGACCTGAGCAGATTCTGGCCAATTTTCAATGGTGTGCACCAAGCCCAATGAAATCTATGCAGAGAATGATAACACATACACAAATGCACATTGGTGTGTGCTTATTATGTCAAATGTGACATCATCATGCCACATATGTATATTCACTTGGCACAGCTCAGGAATGTTTTATTTGAACATGCCTCATATGTAGAAATTTGAACAACAAAGAGCAAATCATTTTAACTGCCCATATGTTCATTGGGAGCCTTGGTGACTGAGTGATTAGTTCACTGATCAAAAGGGTCCAAGTTCATTTCTTAAATGTGAACATTTGTTTGGACTAACAAGGTTTCAGCATTAATACAGTCTCTAAAAATAGAAACCACAGTTTTTTATGGGCAGTAAAAGTGACCTGGCAGGACACCACTCACTCACTCACTCACTCACTCAATCACTCACTCACTCACTCACTCACTCACTCACTCACTCACTCACTCACTCACTCACCCACCCACCCACCCACCCACCCACCCACTCACTCACTCGCCCGCTCACACACTCACCCACCCACCAACTTACCCACCCACTCACACACTCACCCACCCACTCACCACTCACTCACCCACTCACCCACCCACCCACCCACTCACCCACCCACTCACCCACCCACTCACTCACCCACCCACCCACTCACCCACCCACTCACTCACCCACCCACCCACTCACTCACTAGGTTGCATGTCCTTTACAGAACATTGCATTCACCACTGCCCATCTGAAAGAATCTCTGTTTCTAGCCAGATTTCCAACTTCTTCTGTTGTCATGTTCAAGGTCTCTCTTTGATGTCTTCAAACCACCTTCTTCTTGGCCTGAAGATGATCCATCGCCCGGGCACCATGCCTTCCATTATTATTCTTTTCAGCCCACTGTGTTTTTTGACATGGCCATAGAATTTTAATTTCTTTTATAGAATGGTGTTTATAAGCCGGTTCTTTTGAATGTTTAAGTCTTCTAATATGTCTTCCTTGCTCTTTTTTGATGTCCAAAGTATTTTAAGTATTTTTCTGCAGCATTTTGTTTTGAATGAATTGCTGTCTGCAAGATTGTCCAAGATACACAACCATATGTTGCTATTGGGAAAATACATGTCCTTAGTAATTTTAATTTGACTACATTGCTGGTATTGTGCCACATTTGGACATCATCTCGTTTAAAAAATGTTTCAGTTTTGTGCTATACCAATCACATCACCCAAAAATGTGCAATTGGTCATGGAAAAATATAGTTAATAACACATTTACATTACTTTATATGCTTCTTTCCTTTCACCATAAGTCAGTCAAATTAAATGCAAAAAACAGAATCAACAGAACAAAAATGATTAATAAATAACAATTATATTATATCATACCAGTTTGGCATCCAGTAATCAATGGATGGCATCCAGTAATCAGTGGATGGAATCCATGTTGATTATTCCTGTTAATAAAGCCACTGTCAAAAGGAGTGCCATTAGCCATAATTGATTCGTGGGACATAGGCTGAGTTGTAGTTGTAACTGAAGTTAACTCAGTGGAGGTCACTGCTGGGAAGCTCTGCATAAAGATGTTTGAACTAATGGAAAGAGAAATAATGAATTTATGATTAATTTGATCTTCTTCTTCTTCTTTCCTTTCTCATTTGCCTTTCAGCATCAAGAGGATATATAATTTGCGGTCTTTTGTTCTTCTGTTCGCTTCTGCTGCTGTTAAGTTTCCTAGTGCTTTTAATATTCCATCAATCCATCTTTTTCGTGGTCGACCCTTGGGTCTGGTGTTCTCGCAATGCTTATTGAGGGCTCGTTGTGTTGTATTTTGATCACTCTGCCTTGTCACATGGCCAAACCATTTTATCTGTTGTTTCTTTATATATTATATGGTGGGGGTTATTCCTAGCTTTTTTTCTCCGTTCTTCATTTCTGATCTTGTCTCTCAGGCTGTTTCCTGTCATTTGTCTAACACATTTCATCTCAGTAGAGGTTATTTTTCTTATTGTTCTTGCATCTAGGGTAAAGGTCTAGTATTGGTAGCACAACGTTGTGATGAAGATTGTGTTGTACAGTACCCGTTTTGCCTCTAGTAGTATTTCCTTGTTGGAAAATAGTGGTGATAGCTGTCCAATGATTTGAATTTGATGTTAATAATAACAAATGACATTGAAAGCTTTCAGAGATCACCTCTCACAGGAAGCAACAATGAAGCACAGGTTAACCAACATGTCAAAGAAATGGTGGAATGCAGCACAATGAAAAGTGAAAGCAGAAAAAAGAACCATCAGCAGAAAAGAATGCAATATGCTCAAGCAATGCAGGACAGAAACAATCAGTAGATGAACACTTTGATGGATGCTCGAAGGTCAGTAGAGCTAGGGAGTGCCCTGATGGCAGTCAAAACTAAAAACTAGAAGAAAAAAAAACTATAATAATAACAAACAGAATAAAATAAAAGCACCTTCCTTTAAGAAAATCTATTACTTTGATCATAAAAAATTCTGGAAACCCCCATTAAGATTATATACATTAACATGCATAAAAAGTTTTTGGTGTTTATAGAGCAGATGTGATTTTAGGTTAATTTTTGTAACGAAATAATCATGATTATAATATAAGCAGATAAGCAAAAATGCAACTAGTGACACATGTCATGTAGCAGGAAACTGGATTTGACTGCTAATGTGTTATCATAATGTGTCTGTCATTCACTTGTCAGATATATATTTGGTTGACACAACACACCGACTGAATATTTCAGTATTGTTCATGTGAATTATTTAATCACACTCAGAGGTTTAACAAGCCATTATCATCATCATCGAGTGCCTTCTCCGCAACGAAGGTTGGCAACCATGGATCGCCATTCTACTCTGTTTCTTGCTTTGATGGTGCAAGCTGTCATAGATTGAGGGGTTAAGGCAAAGAAATGCAAATGAATGCATAAAAATGCGAAGCTGCAGTAAAGCAGGACAGAAACAATCCAATCTCAATCAAAACAATCTTGAGGGCAGACTCGATCCTCCAGTCTGCCCTCAAGCGGGTCCTCCTTATCTCCCGTCCCGAGGCACTCACTCCTTCCAACACCCCCCCCCCCCCCCCCCTTGAGAGAACTATACTCACCTTCACATATCATCCTTACAACTTAGTTGCTGTGAAGATACTCAACCGCTACCGTTCCATTCTCCTCTCTGATCCCACTACCCGTCTACTTTTTAGTGATCCCCCGATGATCGCTTTCAAGCGCGACAGAAATTTGAAGAGATATTTTGGTTAGGAGCCATCTCCCTCGCTCCCACCCTCAACACTTCGGTACGGCCCCTTGTGGTCGTAACTGTATCACCTGTGCCTATGTGCTCCCTACTGACTCGGTCTTATTCTCTAATGGACGGTTTGAGATTAAGCATAGCTTCACATGTGTGTTTCGCAACATCATTTATGCCAACGATGCCACATGACCTATATTGGTGAGTCTGGGAGAAGATTAGCGGAAAGATTTTGTGAACATCTACGAGATGTCCAACAGAATACTGGTACTCCAGTGTCTTCCCACTTTGACTCCCCTGATCACAAGGGCAAAGATGAAATTCATGTCACTGGAATTGTCCTTTGTCATTCTGGCGACCGCAGCCGCTATACTTTGGAAAATCGCCTCATAGTCCAGCATGGTTCGCTAACCCCACAAGGCATGAATGTATCACACTCATACACATAGTTTCCTTTTGGTTGCTCCTTCCCTTTTGCATAGCCTTCTCTACTGCATATATTTGGGTTCTTTGGTCTATCTACTATGCCATGGTATTTATAGTTCTTCTCCTCTAGTCCCCAATGAGACATTTCAGTGTTCTCCTCTATACCTTTTTTCTGTGCTCCTTACCCCTCATTTGTTTTTATTGTACCCCACTCTCAGACATCTCACTCTTACCGCCCTTTGAGCACCTGTTAGTCTACTGTTCTATTCTTTCTCCTTTGTGTTTGCACACTGACCCCTGTGTGAACTCCTCTGGTTTTGTGTGCATTTGCACACATTTCTGCACATACAGGACAGCCACACTCAGGTTACCATTTCCTTTTCATTTTGACCTTGGCCTGACACACAGGGAAGACATTTTTATTTTCTTTAACATATTTCTATTATTTTTGTTTTGGATGTTTCGTTGCTGGTTGGCTATGTAGGATTAGTTTTACTTACATATCCGTGTGTGTGTGTGTTTTTTTGTTGTTGTTCCTACTGAAGGTCTATCGGGCCGAAACATCGTTTAATCTGTGTCGTTCACTAATCACGTAAAGCTTCTAACATACCATTTTTTTCTATTTTTTTAATTTTTCCTGTCATAGATTGACTTGTCCATCTTTTGATGTTACTCATCCATGTTAGTCTTGGTCTGCCTCTGCCTCTTTTACCTTGTATTTTCCCTTCCAATATTACTTTTAGTAGGCTGTTATGTTTTTTAACATGCCCCATAGATTTCATTTGCTTGATGCTTGCTTGCTTGCGTTCACCCGATGACTTAAGGAGTGTACCTCATCATCATCACAATTTCGATTTGTCTTGTCTTAATTGTATTTAGTAGTTCTCTTTTTATTTTCAGTTGTTTTAAAACTTCATCATTTGTTTTCTTTTCTTTCCATCCAATTCTACCTATTCTTCTATAAATCCACATTTCAAAGGCTTCAATTTTCTGTTCTGTTTTCTTGTCTAATGTCCATGTTTCTGCACCATACAGGAATACTGAGAAGATGTAACATTTTGCCATTCTTAGTTTCAGCCCTGCTGATATTTGTTTTGTTGTTAGTATATTTTTCATGGCATTAAAATTACTTTTTGCCATACCTATTCTTTTGTTTATTTAAATTTTACATTTTCCATCACTGGTTATAGTATGTCCCAGGTAGTTGTAGCTCTGGACTGTCTCCAGATGTATTTCCTCAACCGTGATATTTAATTGTAGGTCTTGAGAATTTTCTTTGTTTAAGATCATAGTTTTAGTTTTTTGATATTCATATCTAGTCCATATTTTTTGCTTGTTATGTTTATCACATTAAGCAATTGTTGTAGGTCTTTAGGATTTTCTGCTGGTAGAACAGTATCATCAGCATATCTTAGGTTATTGATTATCTTTCCATTAATGTTTAGGCCTGGCATCTCTGAGATGTTTTTAAAGATTTGCTCAGTGTATAGATTGAACAAGCTTGGTGATAGGATGCATCCTTGTCTTACTCCTCTTTTTATGTCCATGGGTGTAGAGTTCTCCTTGTTATATCTTATTATTGCTGTTTGCTCCCAGTACAAATTACATATTAGTCGTATGTCTGTGTCATCTAGATTTATATCCTTTAGGCAGTCTATAAGTTGGTTATGGTGTATTCTATCGTGTATTGTAACAAGCCACTATCATAAAAATGCTTTTGTTAATAAAACGTGGACTAATATCTTCAGTAATCAAGAAATGACGATGGTCATATGTTGGTCATGTGATCAGGAGAGATAATAACCGAATAACAAAGCAAGCCCTCCTGTAGGAAACAACAGGTAAGAGTAAAAGAGGCCGACCCAGAGAGACACTGAGAAGAACATTGACCAGAGAGGCAAGAGAAGCAGGAATCGGCTCCCTCAATGAGATAGAGATGCTTGCACAGACCAGGGACAAATGGCGAGATGTGATAAAAGATCTTAACAAGGATTGAAAACTGCTAGAATAAAAATTTAGATAAGAGAAAGAGTATCTGGGTCTATGTCCTGTGGGCCGGCTATGGCTCGAAAGGTCAATAGATAGATAGAATTATTTAATGAGTTATTCATATTGTTATTTTATGCTGGGGTTGAAATAAAAACTCTGACTTGTACACCTTTGGTGGCTATACTGGATATGTGGCCTTTTTTTTTCAGTTCCATAATTCCTGCAGTGGCAGAATGGGCTATATATGCAGTAATGGCATGTTTTTTGTTTTGTTAATTACTCATATTAATTACTCAAAAAGATAGATATTAGAATCAGATTAGTAATGGCTCTCAGAAGCTTTGATAATTTTAAACAAAAAATTATCTTTACCATAACTTCCCATTAAGGGGTCTACTGGGGAACTTATAGGACAGGAGAATAAAGGCTACTTATCCAGTGCAGTCGTCGCTAGGTGTTCGAGTCTGAGTTTTTATTTCATTCCCAATAGAAAAAACCTTTGACCTCAACCAGAAGGAAATCAAAATGACTAAACATAAAAACAAAGATCAGGATCTTTAAACGCCTTCACTTATGCATGCAAGAGCTAGAAAACAACTAAAGAAATAGACAATAATTTTGTTTACATTTGAAAACAAATGCTCCAGGAAACATTATTCCTATATCATGAAAGGAATTCAAGACTATCGCAGAAGTAGGATGTGCAATATTAGGCCAAGGATCCTATAGTCATGAAAATAGGTCATATTCGTTGGCCATATGATGTGAAGAGATAACAAGAGAAATCTCAAAGAGGCCCTCAAATGGAAAACTGGGCAAAATAAAAAAAGGCCAACCTAGAGAAACACTAAGAAGAACACTGAAGGGAGAGGCAACAACAGCAGATATCAGCTGCCTTTCCAATATTGAGAAGCTCATTCAGAACAGGAAGGTGTTAGTAAAACAGAATGTATGTCCTGCGCAAAGTCTTAATAGCAAAGACTGTCGGAGAAGAAAAATCCAGAAATTTTTCCCTATTTACCATCTTTAGCTTGAAAGAACAAAAAAAAGATAGATATTAATTATTACCGGAATCTGAATTTTTTTTTTTGTTCTTAAAAATTGTTTACTTTATATATATATAATGGGGAAAAATATTTTAAAAATTACTTTTAATAAATTGTACGTGTCATTAACGTACAATTATCCCGTGATAATGAAATTTAATTGCATATTAAAAAAAAAAAGAGCAAATAATAACGAACCTGGAACGAAAAACACCACTGTTAGTGCAAGGGTGTTTAGCTGCTTCAACTTCCTCTCCTGCCTCTCTTATTCTTGGTCTCTTCTGATGGGATGTGTTCCTTGAGCTCTGTATAAACAAAACAGGTTTGTCATGGAAACATCTCAGTAATATTTTTTTGTTTTTTGTTTTTTTTTAGTAATTATCATTTTATCAAAGCATCACTTCCACATTGTTTGAAATAAGACAAATTATCATCTCATCAAAGCATCACTTCCACATTGTTTGAAATAAGACAAATTATCATCTCATCAAAGCATCACTTCCACATTGTTTGAAATAAGACAAATTATCATCTCATCAAAGCATCACTTCCACATTGTTTGAAATAAGACAAATTATCATCTCATCAAAGCATCACTTCCACATTGTTTGAAATAAGACAAATTATCATCTCATCAAAGCATCACTTCCACATTGTTTGAAATAAGACAAACATTTGAACTCTTTCTGGACTTTAACTTTTCTTTAGGTTTGGACCAGATCAATTTTCAATGTAGAAAAATTCCATCACATATATTTTTCATTTTACAATTTCAAGCAGTAATGTAATTAAATATGGTACACGTCATACATCACTAGAAAGGAAAATGGTTGAAGAAAATGAAAACAGCAATCTATTGATGATATCTGAATAAAAAAATATATTATTTTTTAATAAATAAGTAAAAAAGAAAAAAAGTAAAGAGCCCCATTCATGCCAAGTGGCGCATAGGGAATATGGTGTTCTATCTATCTATTGACCTTTCGAGCCGTAACCGGCCCATAGGGCGTAGACCAAGATACACCTTCTCCTATATGAATTTTTGTTCTAGCAGTTTTTTTTAAAGATATTTTATCAGATCTCGCCATCTGTCTCTGTTCTGTGCAAGCAGTTCTATCTCATTGAGGGAGCCGATTCCTGCTGCTCTTGCCTCTCTCATCAATGTTCTTCTCAGTGTCTCCCTGGGTCTTCCTCTTTTTCTTTTACCTGTTGTTTCCCATATGAGGGCTTGCTTTGCTATTCGATTATTATCTCTTCTCATCACATGTCCAACGTATGACCATCGTCTTTTCTTTATTACTGAAGATATTAGTGGTTGATTGGCGATTTCTCTAATTTCCTCGTTTGTTTTGAATTCGTTCCATTCTATACCAAGTATTTTCCTTAGACATTTATTTTCGAATGCGTTCAACTTTGTTTCTATATCTCTTGTTGTTTTCCAGCTTTCACACGCATACGTAAGGGTTGATAGTACATTTGATTTGAATAGCCTAAGTTTTGTGTTTGTGCTAATGAGTTTTGATTTCCACAACTTTTCAAGGCTTCTGAAAGACATTGCTGCTTTAGCCAGTCTGATTCTAATTTCTTTGCTCGTATCCCCTTCTCGATCAATGTGACTTCCAAGATAGATGAAGTGATCGATCTCTTCTACTGGATATGGTGTTAGTGACCATAAATTTTACAGACCTTCAGCACATGATTTGTGGGGCAATGTGGTCGGTATTACGCCCGTGCCACTTTACTTTCCCAGACAAAATCAGGTACCTATTAAAGGCTGGGTGAACCCAGAAGCCGTCGGTTGGGATTGAACCCTACCTCTTGTCATTTGCAGTCCAGTTCACTAACCACTGAGCTATTGCGGCTCCCATTTTAATTAAAAAAATTTTTTTTTAATAAAAAGTATAAAAATATTCAAAGGCAGATAGTTTTCAATTCAAAATATTATATTTCATGTACCTATATTTTTCCCTGACTAGAAGCATGTTGCTATCAATTCTTCTTGAAATTATTCACAAACTGATCCAAAGTTCTTAAAAATACACTTTACTTAATTGCCTTTATGTCCACAAATAATGAAATTAGGAACAAGAAATGATGTGGCCACACACACATTTACATAAAAAATGTCCTAACAGCTGAAGGCTTGATATTCATCATCAAATGCCAGCAGTGTATGGTGACTAAAGTTTGTCTAAAACTACAGTGAAGGACTGGGAATGAATGTTTCAAAAAGAACATGAGTTAACGAAATATCTTGCACAGCCAGGTCAGGTGCACATTTTTGTGACAGAAGAGTCCCTGGCCAAGATTGATGCAGCAGTGTTACTGGACTTATGATAATCTGAGCTTACTATCACTAGCAGAGGAGTTTGTTGTGTGACTTGGGACAGTTGTGTGACTTGGGACAGTTCATATAGTGATTAGGAAGAAACTGAATTATGGCATGGTGTTTTCACAAAAGGTCTCATGGATGTGACCAACCACCATATGGAGGGATACATGGGGTAGAGTTTGAACCACCTGCTGCATTATGAAGAGAAGGGTGATGTATTTCTGTTGCTCATAGTGGCAAGCAAATAGTCACGGTTGCCACCAAGTTTAGCCATGCAGCAAAACAACGAGCCTTCAATGGAAACATCCCAGATCATTCTATCTATCTAGTGACCTTTCGAGCTGTAGCCGGCCCATAGGACGTAGACCAAGATACTCCTTCTCTTATCTGAATTTTTGTTCTAGCAGTTTTCAATTCTTTTAAATATATTTTATCAAATCTTGCCATTTGTCTCTGTTCTGTGCAAGCTGCTCTATCTCGTTGAGGGAGCCGATTCCTGCTGCTCTTGCCTCTCTCATCAATGTTCTTCTCGATGTCTCTCTGGATCTTCCTCTTTTCCTCTTACCTATTGTTTTCCACATGAGGGCTTGCTTTGCTATTCGGTTATTATCTCTTCTCATCACATGTCCAACATGTCCAGATCATTAAAACCC
Source organism: Megaustenia siamemsis (assembly GCA_032433765.1). Classification (NCBI taxonomy): domain Eukaryota; kingdom Metazoa; phylum Mollusca; class Gastropoda; order Stylommatophora; family Ariophantidae; genus Megaustenia; species Megaustenia siamemsis. The sequence continues at coordinate 56,052,332 of JAVIAB010000088.1, read as the reverse complement.
AAAAAATTCAAATCACAGGTTTCCGCAGGTAAGATTATGCTGACCATGTCTCGGGCAGCATCCACTGTCTTCCCAAGCAGTGGGATTGTTTTTAAATGCCTATTGTGAATTTTTGTTTAGGTTCACTATTGTTGTCTGCTAGGTTCACTATTGTTGTCTGCTAGGTTCACTATTGTTGTCTGCTAGGTTCACTATTGTTGTCTGCTAGGTTCACTATTGTTGTCTGCTAGGTTCACTATTGTTGTCTGTTAGGTTCACTATTGTTGTCTGCTAGGTTCGCTATTGTTGTCTGCTAGGTTCACTATTGTTGTCTGTGAGGTTCACTATTGATATCTGTGAGGTTCACTATTGTTATCTGTGAGGTTCACTATTGTTATCTATGAGGTTCACTATTGTTATATTTAAAGTTTACTATTGTTATCTGTGAGGTTCACTATTGTTATATTTCAAGTTCACTATTGTTATCTGTGAGGTTCACTATTGTTATCTATGAGGTTCATTATTGTTATATTTCAAGTTTACTATTGTTATCTGTGAGGTTCACTATTGTTATATTTCAAGTTCACTATTGTTATCTGTGAGGTTCACTATTGTTATCTATGAGGTTCACTATTGTTATATTTAAAGTTTACTATTGTTATCTGTGAGGTTCACTATTGTTATCTATGAGGTTCACTATTGTTATATTTAAAGTTTACTATTGTTATCTGTGAGGTTCACTATTGTTATCTGTATGGTTCACTATTGTTGTATTTTAAGTTTACTATTGTTGTCTGTGAGGTTCACTATTGTTATATTTCAAGTTCACTATTGTTGTCTGTGAGGTTCACTATTGTTATATTTCAAGTTTACTATTGTTGTCTGTGAGGTTCACTATTGTTATCTCTTAGGTTCATCATTGTTATCTACAAAGTTCAATTATTGAAGGCATGCTTTCACAATTTGTTGATATTTCATTCTACTTTTTATATCTTTTCAGTTTTCTGCCATATATTTATTTCTTTTTACACATTTTATTCTAATTCCGTGTTTTCCTGATTTGTATTTCGACATTTTTGATCTTACAGCTTGAATGTGCTCACTATCTACAATATCTCTTTTTCTGTTGCCTTCATGTTTTGCTTCAATGTGTTATAGACATCTCAATGTGCTTGATCCTGGATAGAACAATAACTGTAAAATTGTGATCTCAAATCGTGATATATTGTAAATTTATTACAGGATTTGATTAGATTATGTACCTTGAACCTGCGCATGTTTAGCAACAAAGGCTGTTCTTCTGCTATCCTCTGGAGGTATAGTCTCTCTTGAATTTTGGTGTGCTTCTTGAGTGCTTCTTCTGTGAGTAAGTGGATGTTGTCTGCTGAGTCTCTAGGAGGCACCATTTCATCTCCAAAGGTTGGGAGACTAAGCATGTCTTCACCATGACCTTGTTCTGATACATGAACCTAAGAAAAGGAAATGAGAGAAATAAAACCAAGGAAAACTTTGTACTAGGACATCATCAGCCTAACCTCACAGTTGCAAAGCTTTCACATTTGAATAAAACTTTGTACTAGGACATCATCAGCCGAACCTCACAGTTGCAAAGCTTTCACATTTGAATAAAACTTTGTACTAGGACATCATCAGCCTAACCTCACAGTTGCAAAGCTTTCACATTTGAATAAAACTTTGTACTAGGACATCATCAGCCTAACCTCACAGTTGCAAAGCTTTCACATTTGAATAAAAATTCATGAGAACAATTTTTTTCAGAACAGTCTAGTGAGACAGTAAAATAAAAATGGTAACCTTTCTATGAAATCATCATCGTCATCAAGTAGCAGGCCTGCCGGTGTAGGTGATCATGTCTCTCCACAACTTTCAATCTCGACAGTTATGTATCATTTCTGTTTTTTACCTTCTGCCAAGCCATTCTCTTAAGCTGTCTGATATTTTTCTCTTTGCTTCCCTCTATCTCTTCGTCCCTCAATATTTCCAGTTGATACAATATATTCCAGTTGTTCTCTTCACATTACATTTTATGAAATATATGGATAATAATATTATATGAAATTACTGAATATAAAAACCTGAATGACTGATTTTCAAGTGCACTCTATCTACACATCTTTCATTTGCATGAAGTATTGTTTATATCTGCAATGTTATTTCCTGTATAAATTTTACTGTTTTTTGTCATTCTTGCAGTGGCCCATATAGCTTTGTCTGTAGTGTTGTATCTGTGGGCCAATTTCCTTAGACTACTATATTCAGTACTACTCGAAGTAAGTGTTCAATAGTCTAGGGTTCCTGTCCACATGTACATGTGGCTGAGGTGCCAATCTTAAATTTTGTATACATGTTACTGTGGAGTTTATTGTGTCCTGTTCTGAGGCGTATAATGATAACTTGTTCCCATCTATTCATATTATGAAAGGCATCCTGATTTGGGGCTTGTGGTCCTCTAATTGATTTAATTATCTGTTTCTTCTGATGGTATGTAACAGATGTATCTGGTTGTGTGCCTGTTGCACCTTTCTTTGCCAGCTGATCTACTTTCTCATTTCCTTTATAGTGAGATGAGATCCACTGCAGGTTGACCTTGTTGTGCATGCAGAGTTCAGTCAATAAGATCTGCAGATGTGGCAATTTTCTGGATTGTAGTGCCTGGAGTGCTGATCTTGCATATGTTAGAAATACTGCAGGCTGTGGGCCAAGATTACTGTTCAGCAGTTTTTCTATTGCCAACTTTATTGCTTTGATTTTTGCATCATAATTGTGACAGTATTTCCCTGTTCCTATTTTATTCATATTCCTAGTGTTATTACTCTCCATGTCTGATGATTTTTATTATCAAGTTTCAGACCTTGCACAGCACCCACATTGTATCTCACCACATGGATCTTTTCCAAGATCTGTCTTCATAGTTATCATAGCCTGTCTTTGCTTTTCTCATTTCTAAATTTGTGGCAATCACTTAATGCTCATAGTGACTTACCTGAGTAGAGCTACCGCAGCTTGGTGGCTTCACTACAGGTATCTCCAGTGGCATCTCCTCTTCATCATTGGCAGCTTCTGTTTTGAAATAAAAATTTGGGCCATAAATAGGATTAAATCTTATTGAGAGTTGTTGTTCATGATTTGATATTCCTCTTCTTTATTTTCCAGTGAGTTGTATTGTACTGTACCATACAACTTGCTGTCAAATGCATCATTTTTCAACAAACATTTGTTTAGATTTACTTCCCTTGATCTCAGCTGATGTTCTATAAGGCAGCCATTGTTTGTTGTCAGAGTTATCTCTCCTAGTAAAGCAGTCTTGCCAGACTCATGAGTCTCTCCTACCCAGGGGATTTAATCAAGTTTTTTTTCCTGTGTTCCTGTCCCCTGACTCTCAGACACTTCCTCCTGCAGGGATTTTTGCCTGGGTTTTTTTTTCCTCTTGACTTTTGCTTTACCAAGATATTTACCTTTGAAATAAAAATTCTATTTCAATGCAGTCATTTCACACGACATTGATAAGAAACAAGGTTCAATAATGTAGCACTATAATTAATGCTTGAAACATCATCTTTGCTGTTAATGAAGTCTTTCAAGAAAGAGCCGAATGATAAATTATTTCTTGAATTCCAACTACATTTTCTATTTGTGATGTTTGCATGCTTTTTCTTTTGCCTGCTTAGATGCAGCTTTTCTATGGCATATTCAACTTACTAGGACTCCCCTGTCAATCTTGAATTAAGCACATTTTAAAGATGTCACAAAAATAATACAAACAATAGAATTACAACTAATGCAGAAAGGATAGTTTTAACAATAAAGTTACAGCATCCAGTTCTATGTTTTTCCCTTGCTCTACACCATCTATAACAATAACATCATCTTGTGCTGTCCCAGCATTAAAAGTTGGCTACCATAGAGCACCATTACATTCTGTCTTTGCTTTTGATGATATGTGATGTTACAGGTTTTCCTGTTCATCTCTTGATGCTATCAGGCCACCTTAGTGTTTATCAGTCCATATCATTTAAGCTGTATCACATATATCATTGTTCCACATATATTGATTCACATAATATAAATTTAAAAAAAACTATTTTAGAAAAAAAATCATCAGTGGTGTAAAAGTTACCTCCCATGAAAATATCCAAACAGAGACCCCAAAACTGTGTGCTAGACTTAGAGATGAGATTTTTTATTGACTGGAAATAATATATCTTTAAAGAAATAACAGTTCAAATTATATAACAGTATAGCTCTTTATTTTTCCTTCAGTTCCTCTTGTGCCCATTTGGGTGTTGAGGGAGATACAAAACTCTGGTTCTTGCCCTTTGGCAGCTTCAGTCATTATCAATTTTTATTGTTGTAATGTTTGCAATGGGGCCACAAGCCCCAAATCAGGATGCCTTTCATAATATGAATAGATATGAACAAGTTATCATTATACGCCTCAGAACAGGACACAATCGACTCCATAGTCACATGTATACAAAATTCAAGATCAGCACATCAACTACTTGTACATGTGGACAGGTGCCCTAGACTGCTGAACACATACTTCAAGACTGCACTGAATATAGTAGACTGAGGAAAATCCATTGGTCCATAGGTACAACACTACATACAAAACTATATGGGCCATTGCAAGAATTACAACAGACAGTAAAATTTATACAGGAAACGACATTGCAGATATAGATAATACTTCAGGTGAACGAAAGATAGATAGATAGATTGTAATGTTTGACGAGTGTTCGCCAATCACTAATGTTGTAGTAATGTCTTAATTTGAGCTTTTGTAGCATTAACAAAAATTAATAGAATAACTCTCCTATTAGCTAAGTTGGGTCTGTCACAGAATCATCCTTACTCTGCTCATGAAATTGATAGAATATACTTCTGTTAGAATCACATTTTTATGCACATTTCACATTTAACACATGTAACAATGAAGAAACACAGCTTGTTTATGCCACAATGCAAGTTAGCATTTTGCTGCGAATCATATATGTCCAGGATTTACCTACATATATCAAGACTGAACTACATAACATAAAAGAAATTAAGAAAATGTTTTTTTTAATTTCCTTTTTTTTTTAAAGTTAATACATGAGAATCACAAAGCAAGTCCTTTGTGAAACAGCATGCAAAAGGGAAAAGAGGCTAACCTGGAAAAATATTAAAAATAGCACTGATAAGAGAGGCATTGATAACTGGCATTGATTCCCTACTCTGAATCTGAGTGGTACACTTAGAACAAGAACAGAAACTGGACTTATAGCAAAAAACACCATGAGTTTGATGCAAAATCTGATGACATTGATAGTAGAAGAGCAGAGAAACATTAGATATGGAGAGTTTTGTTTATTTCTGCTTATGTGCCATCTTCAGTCTGAGGGGAACTAATTAATTATAAATGGCACCTGTCAACACCTTAGTCTTCATTCCAATGTTGTGCTACAAATGCCAGACCTGGACCCTAGACTCAAGAACAATAAGAAAAATAACAACTATCGAGATGAAATGTGTTAGACGAATGACAGGAAACAGCCTGAGAGATAAGATGAGAAATAAAGAACTAAGGAAAAAGCTAGGAATAAATCCTCCCATAGAATATATAAAGAAACAACAGATAAAATAGTTTGGCCATGTGATAAGACAGAAATACCTAAACAAAACACAACAAGCCTTTTATATAAATGTTGCGAGAACACCAGACTCAAGGGCTGACCACAAAAAAGATGGATTGATGGAAAATTAGAAACACTAGAAAACCTAGCAGCAGAAGTCAAGAGAAGAGCAAAAGATTGCAAATGATATCTTCCCTAGATGCTGAAAGAGAAATGAGGAAGGAAAAGAAAAGAAGACCATGTTGGTTACTAATAATAAACATTTTATGGACTTCCGGTCAATATGACGGATAGGTGGCATGAACTATTGAGGCTCTGTTTGAAAGTGTTCATTGTTGCAGTTTCCTCATATTCAAAGTCTGGCTTGCTGTCGATGCTAGTGAGTTTAGTGCTCTGTGCACACCGTGATTTATGTTTTTCATCTGGATTGTATTTCAATATTCCGATTGCTTACGATGAATGATGATATCGTATGAGGAAGGACAGTTTGGTTGCGCTCACTTTCAGTGCAATTATGCCTTATGTCTTTTGGCATGTGCTGTGGCTCCTATGATGTGGACTGCAGGTACCTTTCTTTGTATGGATCCTTCAATGAGATGTTAATTCGGATGATTCCACTGGCACAGGATGTTGAGCAATTATGGATTTTAATTAATTTGGAGTGATATCGGGGCCTTCAACTAACTACAACTACAACCACAAACTCTTTTTAACTGATGCTGTAAATTTCACTACTCTCAATTCTTTTTTCTGTCCTCTTGAGCAACTACAGCATGAAGGAAAAATAAAGAGTTCTTCAAAGAGCTTCATAGTTTAACCCACACAGACTAATGTAAGCACAAGAGTAACATCTAAAATTTCACTTATTCATTTATTATGATGGCTTCTTTTTCCTCATTTTGCTATTTCATCTAAGTCTTAATGTTTTTGTAGTATATTGTTTACTCTTTTTCCTCATTTTGCTATTTCATCTAAGTCTTAATGTTTTTGTAGTATATTGTTTACTCTTTTTCCTCATTTTGCTATTTCATCTAAGTCTTAATGTTTTTGTGGTATATTGTTTACTCTTTTCCCTCAGATATTTAAAATGTAAATACCTCCAAAAAGAAAAAAACGATGAAATAAAGTCAAGGCAAGTGAGGAGTAGAGGAAGTTATCACACAACCAAAAATATCATCTATAATGAAGAAAAGAAGGTGTGGAGATATCAGCCATGTAATGAGAAGAGATAAAACATTCTGAGGCTAGAGAAAACAACATGAGCAATAGCTCCTTTGCCAAGATTGAGCTGCTTGTCCAGAGCAGGGAAGAGTGGTGAAACACCCTGCAGGATGTGCACAAAGTTTGATAATTGACAGCAAAGATCATCAGACATGAAAAGTTGTTCTTTTTAATTTCTATCTTTGGATTAAAAGGACAAAGTGTAGATTTTAAATACTCAAACAATTCAACTTGTTATTGTAACCTGAAACTCATCCCACACCTGCTTTTCTGCTAACACTTTTGTTCTTGATTTTGTCTCTTCTCCTTACATCAAGTTTTCACAAATAAATCTCAATTATCAATAAAACATGTTTAAAAAGAAATAGTTTTTATCAAATTATTACCGTCTTCGCTGTCATCTCTGGTCATAACACTGTCTTCGTCAGACACATTAGAGAATGATTTTGGGTGGCTCATCAAAAACCTTATTAATGAAAAAATACACAATAGCATGTTAACCACAGAGGCAAATTTGTTGACACTGATAAGGTAAATAAAGTAACTATTAGCTTAGTTGACAGACCATCTTCATTGCACAAAGGACAACTTCATAGTACTCAGATATCCTCCCCCCCCCCCCTTTTTTACATTCAGAAAAGTTCCCAAATGTGAAGTATGCCTGTTATATGACAGGAAAAGAACTGAAGATGGCTTCACTTCAGATGTATGAACTATGAAGAACTAGCACACACTTTGACCCTAATATCCTTAGTTGCCTATATGATTCATTCTGTGGTCAGTGGCTTTATTCTTTTCCCCCATGACCATGATCAAGGCCCCAGTAACCACATGGTAACTATTTATTTAAGAAAATACAAGAGTTATTTGCCTCTTCTTACGTTTTACATTAAAGATTACAACTGGCTGGTCTCAACAGCAGTGGTTAGAGTCTCAGGGGAGGTCTATTCTAACAAAAGTCTGCTTTATTTTCATACCAGTGCACACGGGTATTAAAGGTAATGAATATGCTGACAGACTTGTTAGTTTGGTTGATAGTGAGTGCAGAAGGGCAATGGACCACACTGACATTCTTAATGCCCTTAGGGGTGCTGGATGAAAAAAATGAGTAAAAAAAAATTACCCTGAATTGCAACCATGAAGAGACTGCATGTAGAGATGCAAGATGGATGATGCAAGATGCAAGAGCTATACAGGAAAAAAAAGAAGACTTACCAAGTAACACAACACTTATGTCGTTAATCGCTACATGTTGAGGGATATACTTCAGAAAAGATCTGAGCATTTATGGACTTGTCTGATGTGCAATGAGAATGACCTGTTGACTAAACTAAACTGAATTAAACTAAATAATTTACATCCTTTCAGTGCCATCAGATGTCACACAGGCCTCACACTCTACCTCAACATCAGATGACGTCACACAGGCCTCACACTCTACCTCAGTATCAGATGTCACACAGGCCTCACACTCTACCTCAGCATCAGATGTCACACAGGCCTCATACTCTACCTCAGCATCAGATGTCACACAGGCCTCACACTCTACCTCAGCATCAGATGTCACACAGGCCTCACACTCTACCTCAGCATCAGATGTCACACAGGCCTCACACTCTACCTCAGCATCAGATGTCACACAGGCCTCACACTCTACCTCAGTATCAGATGTCACACAGGCCTCATGCTCTACCTCAGCATCAGACGTCACACAGGCCTCATGCTCTACCTCAGCATCAGACGTCACACAGGCCTCATGCTCTACCTCAGCATCAGACGTCACACAGGCCTCATGCTCTACCTCAGCATCAGACGTCACACAGGCCTCATGCTCTACCTCAGCATCAGACGTCACACAGGCCTCACGCTCTACCTCAGCATCAGACGTCACACAGGCCTCATGTTCTACCTCAGCATCAGATGTCACATAGGCCTCACACTCTACATCAGCATCAGATGTCACACAGGCCTCATGCTCTACCTCAGCATCAGATGTCACACAGGCCTCATACTCTACCACAGCATCAGATGTCACACAGGCCTCACACTCTACCTCAGCATCAGATGTCACACAGGCCTCATACTCTACCTCAGCATCAGATGTCACACTGGCCTCATGCTCTACCTCAGCATCAGACGTCACACAGGCCTCACGCTCTACCTCAGCATTAGACGTCACACAGGCCTCATGCTCTACCTCAGCATCAGACGTCACACAGGCCTCACGCTTTACCTCAGCATCAGATGTCACACAGGCCTCACACTCTACCTCAGCATCAGATGTCACACAGGCCTCACACTCTACCTCAGCATCAGATGATGTCACACAGGCCTCACGCTCTACCTCAGCATCAGACGTCACACAGGCCTCACGCTCTACCTCAGCATCAGATGATGTCACACAGGCCTCACGCTCTACCTCAGCATCAGACGTCACACAGGCCTCACGCTCTACCTCAGCATCAGACGTCACACAGGCCTCATGCTCTACCTCAGCATCAGACGTCACACTGGCCTCATGCTCTACCTCAGCATCAGACGTCACACAGGCCTCACGCTCTACCTCAGCATCAGATGTCACACAGGCCTCATGCTCTACCTCAGCATCAGACGTCAACAGGCCTTACACTCTACCTCAGCATCAGATGTCACATAGGCCTCATGCTCTACCTCAGCATCAGCTCACATTTTGGTCAGGCTTCTTAGTTTCAGTAAGAGAGTCAATGAATGTTATCTATGCCTTTCTTATCAATGTTCTTCACAGTGTCTCTCACAGATGGCCTCATTTGACAATACCTACTACTAATATTTTGAAGCTGTGTTAGTGAGCTAGCTACTGATCAGAAAGGTCCATGTTTGATTCCCAGAAATGGCAATCTTTTTTCAAACTGACACGGTTCATTGAGCTTCTAAAAATGGGTGCAGAGATTTTTATGAGAAGTAAAAGTGGCCTGAGTGATCCCAACCACTTCACCCAAAAGTATGCACTTGGATATGGAAAAATATAGTCCCTAACACCATATTCCACGTAAGTCTATCAAGGCATGTAGTGAATCTTTACTTTTACTTTTGCTTACTATCTATTGTCCTTGTGAGCCAAAGAGAGCTGCTCATGGTGTAGGAATTCTAGTGAGCCAAAGAGAGCTCATGGTGTAGGAATTCTAGTGAGCCAAAGAGAGCTCATGGTGTAGGAATTCTAGACTGATGATCATTGCTGTCAAGTGTCAGACAGGACTTGTATTCGATCTTAAATCATATGCACCTTTCTCAGTGTGTTGCTTAATCTTAGCAAGGAGCTGATGCATGTAGTTGCTGCCTCTCATTTCATTGCTCTTTTTAGTGTTTCTCTAGGTTGGTCTCTTAATTTTACCCTCTGCTAAATTAGAATTTATTATTTCTATTTAAGAGTCGAGATTTCTGGTTCAATAACAATGGAGGTTTCACTCTGGCAGCTAGTGAGGTCACTGGTCAACCATCCATAGCATACGAAGAAAAACAAGCCTCCATCTTGGACCACAACACTGTTTACTTACTATCGATATTTAAATGACTACAATAGTATCTACTGATGTTCGATTGACTATTGTCATTACAAACAGAAAGGACACTAATGTAAACATAACAGATGCTGTAGAAGCTTCAGTAGCAAAATGATTGTTGCACTTGTCTGTTGACCAGATGGTTTTAGTTCACTTCCCAACTGTGGTGGACTTATATACACATATATAAAAACAAGGCATGAATATTTCACGCTCATACACATAGGATGGCTACTACACACAGCTTATTTTCATGTACATTATTTATATGTCTCTATATCTTCATGTACCGGGGCCTCATTATGTGGGATGTAAAGAATAGTGACACTGTGACCTTCCAGGCATGTCGTAAGAGGCGACTAAGGAGGTTGATCGATGGCTTGACAAGCTGTCATTGTAAAAAGCATTGTTATGGAAACAGACCATAGATTTTAGAAGCAGTGACCTCTGCAATATGTGCCATTTTGGCACGCAGGGTTTCTGTTTTTGAGATTGTGGTTCTGCCCTATGTGCCGTCTTCGGCTTGAAAGGATAATAGATATCTTCATGTGTACTTGTATATATGGATAACTATGGGTGTCTGTGGATGTGCTGTGTTGGAGTATGTAAGGACATATTCATTTATAGATGTATGGTTATGTATGCATACATTTGTATCTTTTCGTTTATATATGCATAGATGCAGATATACACATATATGTGTGTGCACATTGGTACGTGTGTGTGTTTTGCAAGTGTATGTAGTCCTGACATATATCAAATTTATGTGCTATTTTTTCATGTGGAAGTACTTATTGGTATTCACAATAATGTATACATCTCCATAAGTGGTATAGTCTGAGAATCAGTATTCACCTCCACATATTTTTAGAACCCTTCACATATATTTTTAACGAGTCTGCTCATTTAGCTAGCCTTCCTTTATTTCAGTCTAGTTTGTGTTTGCTCCATACTACAGGGAAGTGACAGGCTTATTTGCCTTTTTGATAGTCTAGCATAGCATCGCCATATAATTATAATTGTGTATGTATCTAGATATATTGTCATGTTTACTGTTCCAGCTGAAGGCCAACTGAGCTGAAATGTCCTTCTACTTTTGTTTTGTACCTCACCCATGTAAAGCTGTAACCAAATCACTTTTTACTTTTTTAAAAATTGTCATCCATGTTTATGTTTGCCTCTCACCTCAGATTTTCCACCTACAATAAATATTCATTTATTTATTATTATTGTTTTCTTACAGTTGTCATATTTGCATTTTCAGCAGCTTTTGGAGTAAAGATTAAACTAAGATAGTTACATTTCTTGATAGACATTACTATAGTTTTTACTAGAAAGTTTCTAAAATTCAGATTATTTCTTAATTTCTTTATTAGCTTTGAATTCGGATGAAAGAGATGGGAATTAAGATGGGCACAGCCAGAAATGAGAAACTTAGTGGGCGTGTAAGAAGACTAATCAGTCAACACAGAACTGGAGTCGTCAGTCGCTGGACACTGCGGGGTTGCTGAGGAGGGGATCTGAGCACCTATGGATATGTTCGGAGTGCAATGATAATGACCCACAAATAACTTAATAATCAAAATCTTGGAAAACAAGAAAGGTTTTCAAAAAATAAAGATCTGGTAATAATAAATAACATATGCGGCAAAAAATAGCAGCTATAAAAACTAGAAATCATTTTCAAATGTTCTAACTGTTAAATAGGAAATATTATGTTCAAATGTTCCAACTGTTAAATAGGAAATATTATGTTCAAATGTTCTAACTGTTAAATAGGAAATATTATGTTCAAATGTTCTAACTGTTAAATAGGAAATATTATGTACTACTGCCTAATTTCACTACGGAAGCTAACTGAGAGTATTACACAACAGGCCCTTTTTTGGAATCCCCAGGGGAAAAGACAAAGAGGAAGACCAAGGAATTCTTGGAGAAGACAGATAGAAGCAGAGATGAAGATGATGGGGAAGACATGGAATGATCTTAAAAGAATGGCAAAAAACAGAACGACTTGAAAAGTGTTTGTTGAAGACCTATGCTCCACTGGGAGCTAAAAAGGTAGAAGTAGAAGAAGAAGACTGCCTAATTTACTTTATATATATATATATATATATATATATATATATATATATATATATATATATATATATATATATATATATATATATATAGTGAGATTGCACCATAATTCATAGAGGAGACACTCAAAATTTTAGTCATTGGTTATATTTATTGTAAATGATTAAGGATATGCCAATGATACAGTTTTGATCACTCTGATGTGAAAATTAGTTACAGAAAATTATTTACATTACAGTGATTGGAAGCAATAATATACAGCTTTAGCCTCAACAGCAAGTGGACAGACATAATGCTTTAAACAAATAAACAAACTTTTGTGATAAAAACTTTTAAAGTTATATTGAAAGTATGAAAACAAGTCTTCAAATTCAAATCTCATCATCTTCGAGTGATGTCTCCGCAAGGAAGGTTGGCTACCATGGAGCGCCATTATACTCTGTCTCTTGCTTTGATGGTGCAGGTTGTCAAAGGCTGGTTTGTCCATCTTTTGATGCTACTCGTCCATGTTAGTCTTGGTCTGCCTCTGCCTCTTTTACCTTGTATTTTCCCCTCCACGATTACTTTCAGTAGGCTGTTGTGTTTTTTAACATGGCCCAAAAATCACATTTGTCTTGTTTGAATTGTGTTTAGTAGTTCTCTTTTCATTTTTACTTCTTTTAAGACACCATCGTTTGTTTTTTTTTCCTTCCATCCAATTCTACCTATTCTTCTATATATCCACATTTCAAAGGCTTTAATTCTCTGTTCTGTTTTCTTGTCTAATGTCCATGTTTCTGCACCATATAGGAATGTTGAGAAGACGTAACATTTTTCTATTCAAATATCTAGGTACAATAATAACTTCAGAAGGCTGATGTACAGAAAAGGTGAAGCAAAGAATAGTATATACAGAAGTTGTACTACAAAGACTGAAAATGATTTAGTGCCATCCATCTTTGACAATGAAATTAAGAAGAAGTGATCTTCATTGTTATGTAGAGATTGTCATAGCATGGTAGTGAATCCTGACAATGGGACACAACAAAAAAATCCTTGGAAGCCACACAAATGTAATGGTACACAAGAATTTTGAAAGATAAGCCGGCAGTTTATCAAAGGAGTAATGAGAATGTTATAAAAAAAGGCTGATTGATTACAAACATCGGGAGAAAAAAATCATTATTTGATTTGGCTACATGGTGAGAATGGAACAACTGGAATATATTGTAACAATTTAGGGAAAGATAGAAAGGAAATGAGAAAAATAATATTGGATAGCTTAATGGAAATCAGTAGTAGAAGTGATAAACTAATGTAGAGACTGAAAGTAGTGCAGAGATAAATGATTATGTCAGCATGTATGGTACTTGATGATGATAATTATTATTGGTACATATGATTTTACTACTGATGTAGATGATACTATTTTAGTCATTACTGGCAAAAATTTGAAGTGCTAAAGTAATTACTTACATATGATTTTACAGTAGACACAAATCATGATTCATTATCATAATTTGTCAATACTCAAATAAAATAATCCAATCTAGTACAAATATGTTAATCCATTAGCAGTTTCTGCAGCAATTTGTGTCACATAATTAGGTAGCGTGTCCTGGATATCTTTATCAGGGTTTTTGTTAACTTTATTCATGCTAAAAGAAAGAAACATGTTATTTTCTACCACAGTTAAGGCCCATAATTAACATTTAAATTATTCACTGTTGTTACACAGGATACTACTAAAACCATTCACTGTTGTTACACAGGATACTACTAAAACCATTCACTGTTGTTACACAGGATACTACTAAAACCATTCACTATTGTTACACAGGATACTACTAAAACCATTCACTGTTGTTACACAGGATACTACTAAAACATTCACTGTTGATACACAGGATACTACTAAAACCATTCACTGTTGTTATACAGGATACTACTAAAACCATTCACTGTTGTTACACAGTATACTACTAAAATCATTCACTGTTGTTACACAGGATACTACTAAAACCATTCACTGTTGTTACACAGGATACTACTAAAACCATTCACTGTTGTTACACAGGATACTACTAAAACCATTCACTATTGTTACACAGGATACTACTAAAAACATTCACTGAATTGTCTTCAAAAAGCTTATTACAATAATGAAAACTACAAATTAAGTCACAATAATAATAAAAGCTACCAATATGAAAACATTACTATCATGGATATATAAACCAGAAATCCTAATTGGTACTGAAAACACGGATTAGTGCTCTAATTATTGATATACTGTTCTTTTGAGCTGAACATGGCACATACGGCAGAAATATACTAGGATGATGAATATTGTGGCTTGTTAGGCTACCAATCAATCATTCGCAGCAAGATGACGAAAAAAAGAGACTGCAACAAAATTGTAGCAATTATTATTGCTATTCCTACTATCTGTATTAAGTTATAAATATTATTAAGTTCCCCCTACATGTTTAATTTAAATAAACCAACATTAATTTTGTTACAGTAAAAGCTGTTAATTAAAAATTACTAGTCACTCCACTTTACTAGAGATTCTAATGTTGGTTCTTGTTCTTCATATCCAGCAGTCAACTTTATATATATAGAGAGAGAGACACACACATGTACAAGAGTGCAAGTGCACACACACACATGTACACGAGTGCAAGTGCACACACACATGTACACGAGTGCAAGTGCACACACACACATGTACACGAGTGCAAGTGCACACAAACAAAGTGCGTTGAATGGAAAACTGGAATTATTTGTTTGCAGAGTATTTATTGAAAACACTAAAATAATTACATCATTACTGCTCAGCCTAGTCCACCTCTCCATTTCTGCCCTAGTTCAGTGCACTTAGGTTAGCCCTTGACAAGTGCTTAGATATCATGGGGAAAGAACTCTTTCAGGCGCTTGTGCAACCACTCATGTACTGGCACTAAGGTAACAGACTTGCACACACATTTTCAAATTCACCTCAATGTGAATGAGGTGATGCGCTGATTCAACTCTAATGTCTGATAATAATATCACATTCTGAACTGTAACACACTGTTTTTCCCAAAATCATGTTCTTCACTAATTTATACATAGTTTTCATTGACCAGGAAAAAGCATTCAACAGAGTAAACAGAGAACAACTGTGGAAAATGCTAACAACATACGGAGCAAGCCAACATCTAACCAATCTAATTAAAATTCTCTACATCAACAATCTCAACAGACAGAGCAGCAGCAGGCTGCACAGACCACTTTGAAGTTAGATCAGGTGTAAGACAGGGGTGCATACTACCCCCCCCCCCCCCCCCCCTACTGTTTATTACATACCTGGACAATATATGCAAGTTAGCCAACCCATCAGAGACAGGAGATCAATGAGCTTTTATTTGCAGATGATTAGGCACTAATACATGAAAAGATAGAAGACCTACAGGTGTACTTAAATAGACTCAACAGCACAGGCACCAAATACAACATGAAAATCAACAAAACAGAAGTCATGAATGTCACAAAGGAGAAACAAAACATCAACATAACTATAGGAAGCAGTCAACTAGAACAAGTAGAAGAATTCAAATACCTAGGAAGTTTGGTGAGAAACGACAATTCATAAACAGCAGAGATAGACTCAAGATGCATCAAAGCTTGTCAAATCATTGGACAGCTATCACCACTATTGTCCAACAAGGAAATAACTCTAGAGACAAAACGAGCACTTTATAATACAATCTTTATCCCAACATTGTGCTACCAATGCCAGTCCTGGACTCTAGATGCAAGACCAATAAGAAAAATAACCTCTGCTGAGATTAAGTGTTTTAGACAAGTGACAGAAAACAGCCTGAGAGATAAGATCAGAAATTAAGAACTGAGAAAAACGCTAGGAATAGCCTCCGCCATAGAATATATTAAAAATCAAAAGATAAAATGGTTTGGCCACGTGACAAGGCAGAGTGGTCACAACACAACACAACAAATTCTCAATAAACATTGTCAGAACACCAGACCCAAGAGTCAACCACGAAAAAGATGGATCTATAGAAATTTAGAAGCACTAGGAAACATAACAGCTGCAGAGGCAAACAGAAGAAGAAAAGGCTGCAAATTATATCTCCCCTCAACGCTGAAAGGCAAATGAGGAAGGAAAGAATAAGAAGAAAATGTTCTTCACAGCTGCAATGCTGGCTTTTATGACTGCATAAATTGTTTAATCCAGACAAGAAGAAGCCTCCGCTAAACAAAATCTCACAACACTTTGCTGTTTTTGTTTGGAGCAATGTTGTAAGGAAGCTGCCATCCTGTCAAACTGTTTCCCAGGTTTCTATGCATGCCAATGCCACCTAGTGATAGCTCAGTCACTGACTCATATAAGTAAAAAGTAAAGTACCCCCGTCATGCCAAGAGGCATATAGAGAATATGGTGTTAGTGACCATATATTTTACAGACCTTCGGCACATGATTTTTGGGGTAATGTGGTCGGTATTACACCCTTGCCACTTCACTTTCCCCGAAAAAAATCCGGTACCCATTAAAGGCTGGGTGGGTGAACCCGGAAGCCGTCGGTTGGGATCGAACCCTACCTCTTGTCCTTTGTAGTCCAGTTCACTAACCACTGAGCTATCACGGCTCACTGACTCATATACCAGACACATATTTGTATCAGTGGTATATGTCATTTTTATTACAGCTTTTCTTGTTTATCACTGAATGGTGCACACATGCATGCACACACACATAAACTGTATTCCTAGTAAAATATTTACCAGATTCTATCATCCCATCCTAAAAGGAATCATTAATTAAAAATGAGAAAATCATAAAATACCAAACCTGTAAAACTCTGATGTCTGATGTATTTACATTTGTATTGTTATCAACAACCCTAACATAAAAATATAAACTCTCAGAACTTCCAGTTTCTTATTCTATCTATCTATCTATCGTCCTTTCGAGCCGAAGATGGCACATAGGGCAGAACCACAATCTCAAAAACAGAAACCTTGCGTGCTAAAATGGCACATACTGCAGAGATCACTGCTCAAAAATATATGGCGCTGTTTCCATAACAATACTTTTTACAATGATAGCTTGTCAAGCCATCGATCAACCTCCTTAGTCACCTCTTACAACATGCCTGGAAGGTCACAGTATCACTATTCTTTACCTCCCTCATAATGAGGCCCCGGTAACACACGGGATAGTTTCCAATTACTGATAAAATATTATCTCATGACCATTACAGTCCTAGAAGTTTAATCATAACGCACTCTGGGCTGTCCTATCTGGGGAAAAAAGTCCTGTTGATATGATCACACAGAAAAATCTCAACACAAAGCACAAACTATGTGGCACCATCGATTTTAACATTTCTAATTCACTACTTTTGAAGATCTGACACCAATAAAATGTACAACTGGTCAGTGACAAATACTAGCACTAACACCATATTCTACATGCCCCTTAAGTCTTGGTTGGAAACCCTTACCTTACTAATTTTTGTAGATTTAAAAATATATTTTGATACTGAAAATATAAAATAATTATATTGCTGTTTCTAAAACTATTACTAATATAATACAATAGTTAGAACTAGTAATGACTCACAACTCACTTTGTCTTGGCACTACTCCTAGTATATCTTTATGTTGCACTTAACTATATAACATATCAGTAATGTAATAGTAACAAATGAAATAAATTGTTATTTTTTTTTTATTTGACCTTTCATAATACAGGAATAATACATTTTCTATTACCTTTCTTTGTTACTTTTAGCTAACTCCATTTCAGACAAAAATGAATGAACTGTGAAACAGCAGCCTTGAAAATGAGCTGTATCGTGACATTTAATCCACAGCGGGTTAACTCTGGCTACAATAGTGAGCTAGCATTACTTGTTCTGAGTGCCACAAAACAAGGCAGTTACACAACACGAGAGCAGAATGACTAATTGCTGTTATCTAATTCATGCTGTAGCATGAAAAGTGGATATTACTTAAATTCTGGCGTCATGTCAGAGAAGAAAAGAGAGAAGAGAAAGAGAAAAAGGTGAGATAGAAAAAGAGGAAGAAAGCCAGTAAATATGAATTGGTTTAACTGAAGGAAAGAGTATCAATCAGGAAACAAGGAAGATATTTTCATTATTTTATTAAAATATAAATAGTTGATTATGAAGACAGGCTTGAAAATAACAGAGAGAATAATGAACAAAGAAATGACAGGCTGTATGCAGTTAAAGATTTCAAAGGAAAATACAAAATGGATAAAGAAGGCAATAAAAAAAAGAATAGAAAAATAAATAAAGGAAAGAAATATGTAAAAATAAAAAAAAATAAAAATTTAGGGAATATGAAAAGAGAAAATTGGATTGGGAAGTGACATGAGGGAAAGAAAATATGAAAGACCAAAGAGGGAATTGATATAGGAAAGAAAACATAGAAGTGGGAATGGGGAAAGAAAGGGCATGAGAATAAAGAAAGAGAGACATGGAAAGAAAGAACTTTATTGGTAGGGAAAGGGAACAGGGAAAAAGATGAGGAGAAAATAAGGAAACAGTGGAAAAAAAGGAATGGATTGGAGAGAGATGGGAGAGAATAGTTGAAAAAGTGATAGGAACTGAAGAAAAAGACAAAAAAGAGATAGGAAGGAATAGAATACAGAGAGAGAGAGAGAGAGAGAGAGAGAATGTACAGAGAATGGGAGAGGAAGGTAGATGAAAAGAAGAAGAAATTATGAATCAGAAGGGAGGGGAGATTTATGAAAAGAGAATGAGGTAAATAGAAAGAATGAAGAAAAATGAAAAGAAAAGTGCAAGAATACAGAATGATGTAACTAAAGAGAAGGAATACAGAAATAAAGAGAGTAAAAAGGAAAGAAAAGTGAAAGAATAAGAAAAAGATAGAGTTGAGATTGTTCGCCATAATAGAAATGGCAAACTAAGGTTAGGCACGGGGGTACATACTGGTTTCATTAAGTAATTAATTCCATACAGTAAATGTCAGTCTCTGTAATTATACGTAATTATATGTAATTGTATGTGATTATATGGGAAACAATCTGGAATTATGTATTCAGCCAGTGCTAAAGCAAAACGCAATAAACTTCTTGCAGAAAAAAAGGAAACATACATCAATTATGCATCTCTGTTTTATTATGAAATGATCATTTGATGGTGTTTTTTTTTTAGTTGAATCAAAGTCTGCCTTCCCATATTTTTATATGTAGATTTTAGTGCTACAAAAAATACTAAGGAGGAAATAATATAGTATACTATCTGTCTATCTATTATACTTTCAAGCTAAAGACAGCACACAGGGTTGAAATTCTAGATTCTCCATGTCCAACAATCTTTGCTATTAAGTGTCACACTGTATCTCATTTTCAAACAAGACAAATGCGATTTTTGGGCCATGTTAAAAGACACAACAGCCTATAAAAGTAATTTATCTATTGTCCTTTTGAGCTGAAGATGGCACATAGGGCAGAACTACAATCTCAAAAACAGAAACCTTGCATGCCAAAATGGCACATAGAAAAGTAATATTGGATGGGAAAATACAAGGTAAAAGAGGCAGAGGCAGACCAAAATTAATGTGGACAAGTAACATCAAAAGATGGAAAAGTCAGCCTATGACAATCTGCACCATCATAGCAAGAGACAGAGCAGAATGGTGCTCCATGGTAGCCAACTTTCGATGCGGAGACAGCACTCGATGATGATGATGATGATGTTTCTCATCACATGTCCCTATTCTGGGTGAGCCGCTCAATTTCAGCAAGGGAGCTGATGTTCACTGTTGTTGCTTCTCGCCTCAATGTTCTTTTTAGTGTTTCTTTAGGTTGGCCTCTTTTTCTCTCATTTTCCCATTTGAGCACCTGCTTTGAGATTCCCTTGTTGTCTTTTCTCATCATATGATTGGCATATGCCCACTTTCTTTTCTTGACTACTGATTATATTGTTGGATGCATGGACATTTCTCTATTTCTGCACTAGTTTTGAATTCTGTTAAAATTCTGTCAACTAGTCTTGGTCTGCCTCTGCCTCGTTTACCTTGAACTTTACTTTCTGTTAAGATGTTACAAATATTAGAAATATGTTTGCCATCTTTTTTCTGTCCTTGGTAATAGACTGATAAGTCAGTCAGTGTGCCCTGTGACATCTTCTAGAGAAGAAACAAAGTTCTTCTATTTCATGATGTCAGTAACCTTCCTTCACAGGGTGCCCTTTGTCTGGCCCATACTGTTCATACACACCCCCCCCCTCCCCAAATTTTATTTTCTTTCACTTCTCTCCATAGCCCATGGCATGACAGTTCATGGGATTGTTTCTAGGTCACTTCTAAGTATGTGACTCATCCACCTCCATTGTCTGTCTTATACATCTCCTGATTGTATTTCTGAACAGTTATTAGTCAGTAATTTTGCTTAATTGAAATATTTTGACAGTTTTCCCTCAAGCAGCCTCAATGTTTCCTTTTTGTTGTTCTAAAGCAGATCTATATAGAAGTTCTGAAAAAACACAATTTTTGGTATTGTCTTGCCCTTAGTAAATCATTCTAACAATTGTCATTTTGACCTGAAGATGGCACATAGGGCAGAAATGTTAGACTCTCTAAGCAGTTGCCTGGTTGGCCATGTAATGCAGTCTCAAGTGGCAAGTTGCTGTGTCAACGAGTACAGATCCTGCTTTGGCTGTCTATTGTTCTGTGTTTTTTTCTGTTGTTGATTAATTGTGAATTTATTCCAAGTGTTGTAAACAATCAATATGAAACCTGCCTCTGTGCGAACTGCACATGAGAAGTCATCATACATATATTTGATGATGTTAATAATTTGTTATGATATTCCATATTGTCTGAGTGTGTTCTACAATGAGTCTCTATGCATGCTGTTGAAAATCTTTTTGAAATCAATGAAATTTAGAAGTGGTTTCTGTTTTTCTATATGTTCCTCTAATATAATTCTTAGCATGAAATATGCTCAAGGCAGCTTCGTCCTTTTCTTAATCCTGTTTGTTTTTCACGCATAGCATAAAATAATGTTATTAGCCTCCACATTTATAAAAGACAAATAAGATTACCAATCTTATAATTTCATAATAGACAAAATAAAGTGATTAGTCTCATCATTTTGTACAATGCAAATTAAGTTATCAGCCTTGTTATTACATAAATAAATAAGGTCATCAATTCACCAGTTTGTTAAAATATCAATCAAAGCCACCACATAAGCATACATGATCAGTTAGGTTTAGTTTTCCTTCAAAAAGACAAATTATTTCCAGTGTAGGAGATTGAAATTATAATTCTACGACCATCTATTTCAAGTCCAGGGGTGTGTGAACAGCCAATAAGCTATGCAAATCTTCAATACAAAACAAGTGACTTGCCCGGATGTATTGCTGTCATGATAATACAAAACACAATGAATATTATAAATCTTTTATCAGAATGCACTATAAAGTTGTAAATTCAGAAAAAAAGCATTACCTTTTGATATTGTGTGAGTAATTGAGTTGGCTGTAAATAAAGGAAATACCTTTATCATCAATCAGTGTTGATTTATTTTCTGATAGAGTAGTCTCCCCCTGTAACAAAAATAAATAAAAAACATAAACATTTGTAATTGTAGCTTCCAACCTGCTTCATCAACAAAGGTAAAATAGGAAACCACTTATAAATAATTCTATAAAATGTGTATCACATCTCCTATTTAAAAAACTTGCATGATGAGGAGAGTCCATAAGCCTGATATGCCTGCATCAAATCTTTTACGTTTTTCTTAGTGTTTATTTTGATTGACCTCTTTTTCTTTTACTTGCTATTTCCCCATTTGAAAACTTATTCCAAAATTAGGCAAATCAAGATTTCTGTGGCCTCTAAAAATTGATACCTGAGATTTTTCTGGGAAGTAAGACCAGCCTGGCATGATACCAAAAACATCCCCAAAAAAATGTGCTGTTGATCATTAACAAATATAGGTACTAACAACATACAATAAAAGATAGGATGTTTCCATCTTTTAGAACAACAAAACCAAACAAAGAACCAACATTTCTACAGAAATTTCAGCTGGGATTAAAACAAACAAAACAGAAAAAAATAACCCTAAAAATGATAAGGAATTCAAGTCTGAACCATGACCAGAATATCCAACATCATCTTGTAAGTAACACAATGACTGAGGCATCATTTAACAAGAGAAAATGAAAGAAGAGCGGTTCCAAAACCATGAATAGAAAATACATTCAAAGTGTAAAAATTAAGTGTAAATAAAGGAACATAAAGTATAATTAAATAAAAGAATGAAAAGAGTTAATTCCACTTAGGTTTAAAGAAATGAAGTGAGCTATGAGGTGGTTCTCCACATAAAAACATGGATGTATTCATCCAAGGAGCATGAGATCATGCCAATAGCACAGATGTTGTCAGCATGGAGGAAATCTTTACTTTACTTTTACTTACATGTAAGTTTACAGTAGCAATAGGAGGTCATAATATAAATAAGTCTGGCTTGTTGCAGGAGCTACTGAGTTAAGTGCTCTGTGCACACCGTGAGCTGTGTGTCTCATCCGTTTTGATCATGTTTCAATATTCCAATTGTTTACAATGAATGATGATATTGTATGACAGGGAACAGTTGGCTGTGTTCACTTTCTGCGCGGTTTCGCCTTATGTCTTTTAGCGTGTGCTGAGACTGCTACGATATGGAGTACAGTTACCTTTCTTTGTTTGGGAGATGAGATATTAATTCTGACGATTACGCTGGCACGGGAGGTTGAGCAATTATGGATTTTAATTTGTTTGCAGTGATACCGGGGCCTTCCATAACCAAATAACCAAATATAAATAATCTAATGTATGCTGATATACAATCTTAATCGCTAAGAGTGAAAACGAGTTACAAGAAATGTTAGATATTATAGTGAAGTAAATAAAGTAAAGCTTCCCGTCATGCCACTTGGCATATAGAGAATATGGTGCTATTGACCATAATTTTTACAAAGCTTCAGCATATGATTTTTGAGGTAGTGTGGTCGGTATTGTGCACATGCTGCTTTACTTTCCCAGAAAAGATATGGTGCCCATTTAAGGCTTGGTGAACCTGGAAGCCATCGATCAGGATCAAACCCGACCTCTTGTCCTTAGTAGTCCAGTTCACTAACCATTGAGCTATTGCGCCTCCCATTTATAGTAAAGGAAAGCAGAAATAAAGGACTCAGCCTTATTAGGAAAAAGACAGAAGTAATGGTAACAACAAAGAAAAAGACATCACCATAATGCACAATAAAGACAAGTGGAACAATATTAAAACAGGTAAATGAATTTAAATATTTGGGAACATTGTTAACATCAGATGGTAGATGTACAAACGAGGTGAGATGCAGAATGGCTCAGGCAAAAGCAGCATTCCAAAAAGTGAGTAAGATACTGTGCAATCCATTTTTGACAATAGAAACAAGAAAAAGAGTTCTTAAATGTTATGTAGAACCAGTCTTAACATATGGATTTGAATCATGAACAATAGGACAACTGACAAGAAAATTAATGCAAGCTGTAGAAATGTGTTTTTTTTTAAAGAAGAATGTTGAGAATACCATGGACAGCTACGAAGAGTAATGAAAACGTTCTGAGAGAGGTCAAAGCAAAAAGAGAGCTAATATCCAATATCAGGAAGAAACAATAATAATATATTGGCTATGTAATGAGAAGGGAACAGCTGGAATATATTGCAACAACTGGGAAAATTGAGGGACAAAGAGATAGAGGGAAGCAAAGAGAAAATATAACAGACAGCTTAAGAGAATGGCTTGGCAGAAGGTCAACAACAGAAATAATAAATAACTGTTGAGATCAAAAGTTGTGCCAGCAGGCATGGTACTTGATAATGAAGTTTACAGCATTCATTTAGGCACTTTAAACAATTTAACTTACTTACAGAGGCATCAGATTTCAGTCTATGACATTGTATAAAGGCAAGAGACAGAGTAAAATGGCTCTCCGTGGTAACCAACATTCAATATGGAGACTGTGCCCAATGAAAGAATAAATAAAAATTAGACCAATAAATTAGTCATTTTGTACCTCAAACAGTAAAGAAGATTAAGTCATTTTTTTGTTCATCATCAGCTAGTCTATGAATCATGCAGAAACATCATGGTAGCAATTCTTGGTTAAAATGAAAAAAAAAATATTGGAAGGGACAAATAAGCTTAGGCAACAATAACCTTTAGAATGTAAATGGAGATTGAGGCAGTAGTTACAACCTTAAGGTCGCTGCAGACACAAAAGATGACAAATTTGACCTTTAGTTTTTCTGCTGTGCTGGTAGCTTTGGCTGAATCTGAATCCTTCCCCACTCCATGAACTGGGCTGGTCTTTTGAGCTGGAGAACCTGTGGGTGGTGACCATTAATAAACAAATTAAATTTTTAAAATTGTGTTACTTTAATTTCCACATACAATGTATTAAAAGTGACAAGTTTTAATTGGTTCTTTCTGCCTACAGCATCATTAAGTAATATATACTTTTCGGTAATTTCCTAGTTTGATCAGATATAGTCTTTCAGTTTGGAAGAGTGATGTCCCCTAAAATATGTCTGCCAAAATACAGTGGTTCTACGCATTCTTGGCGTTGGGTCATTAC
The DNA here is from genome assembly GCA_032433765.1 of Megaustenia siamemsis. Classification (NCBI taxonomy): domain Eukaryota; kingdom Metazoa; phylum Mollusca; class Gastropoda; order Stylommatophora; family Ariophantidae; genus Megaustenia; species Megaustenia siamemsis. The sequence goes on along the minus strand of JAVIAB010000088.1, from coordinate 56,027,227 downwards.
GCTGGCATGTAATCATTTCGGAGTATCTGTTGATTGGGCGTTGGGTCCAGGGGTTAGGTTTAGCTTTAGTGTTAAATATTTATAAATATATTATAACGCGTGACAAAAACGACGCCACTCGGCCTAATTATGATCTTCTGATCGAAGGGAATTGTGCGGTTGATTACCAATCGGCGCAATGACCCCAACGCCAAGAATGCGTAGAACCACTGTATTTTGGCAGACATATTTTAGGGGACATCACTCTTCCAAACTGAAATACTATATCTGATCAAACTAGGAAATTACCTACTTTTCTGTTCCTGAGAGACATTTTTAAAGTAAAAATCACTAGTTGTTATGGATCCTGCAGAACGTTTTCATTACTCTTCTTAGCTGTCCTTAGTATTCTCAATATTCTTCTGTAAAACCACATTTCTACAGCCTCCAATGATTTTCTTGTCTGTTGTCCTATTGTTCATAATTCACATCCATATGCTAAGACTAGCTCTACATAACATTTAAGAACTCTTTTTCTTGCTTCTATTGTCAGAAATGGATTGCATAGTATCTTCCTCATTTTTTGGAAAGCTACTTTTGCCTGAGCCATTCTGCATCTCATCTCTGTTGTGCATCTTCCATCTGAGGTTAACAAAGTTCCCAGATCTTATTAATATGATTAGCAATTTATATATAACTCTTAATGAAAACCTTCTGAAAGAGGCCAAAGCAAAAAGAAAGCTAATTTCCAATATTAGGAAGAAACAATCATCATTTTTTGGCCATGTAATGAGAAGAGAACAGCTGGAATATAGTGTGACAACTGGGAAAATTGAGAGACAAAGAAATAGAGGGAAGCAAAGAGAAAAGATACCAGACAGCTTAAGAGAATGGTTTGGCAGAAGGTCAACAACAGAAATGATAAATAACTGTCGAGATCGAAAGTTGTGGAGAGACATGATCACCTGCACCAGCAGGCTTGGTACCTGATGATGATGATGATGATATAACTCTTAACTTTTTACATGTTAAATAATGACCTACTTTGCTAACTCTTAACTCTCTATACATTAAATAATGACCTACTTTGATCTTTTCCTGACTCTGTTGATTGTTCTGCAAATACTCCTTGGATGGGCTATTAAAAAAAAACAATGACTGCCGCTAATGAAACAAATTAATTAATACCAGTAATAATAATTACACCAATTCACATGCATTTTTCTGTAGAACAAAGGAATTTATGATTTAACTTTATAAAATAAAACCATATAATTTAAAATGGATGACCATATATAGTTTTTATATTACTAAGAAATGAGAACTGTACCTTTCTTTATTACAAAAATGTACAGTGTCTTTCTTATATTATTGCTATAAATATTCTCCTGTCTCAAAGACTTAAATGTATAAACAATTTATTAAGATAAAACTCATAATGAATGTTGTATCACATTTTAAAACAAATATTAATCCTTTTATGCAATCCATCATTTGTTGTTAAAATTATCATCACTGATATTTAAAATAAAATAATGTATAATAATGTTATAAGAGATGTACTAAAGAAAAACTTTGAAACATAGAAACTAAAAACAGAAATTATATTAGTCATACACACCAAATTACCTTTTTCAGGACTTCCAGAATACTTTCCTGAATTTTTAGTGATTCTGGCGAAAGTTCCACTTTCTCAGACTTTCCTGGAAGCTCTTCAAAGATATCGGAATGTAAAGGTCCTCTAAAATAGAAATAGGGGAAACCAGTAAAGAAACACATGTTCCTATTCTAAAGTTAAAAAAAAAGTAAAAAAAAAAAAAAAAAAAGTAAAATGCCCTGTCACGCCAACCAAGTGGCATATAGGGAATATGGTGTTAGTGATCATAATTCTTACAGACTTTCAGCACATGATTTTTGGGGTAATGTGGTTGGTGTTACACCCGCGCCGCTTTACTTTCCCACAAAAAAATCTGGTACTCATTTAAGGCTGGGTGAACCAAAAAGCCATCGATCAGGATCAAACGCGACAGTTTACCATTTACTTTTGGTGTCACCGCACGATAACATAAACCTCTCGTCCGTTGTAGTCCAGTTCACTATCCACTGAGCTGTTGCACCTCCCTCCTATTCTAAAGTAGTTAGTTAATACAATAAAAATGCAGTATAAATTAATGGCATTTAATTCTGTATAGTTAAAGAAATAAGACCACACTTATAAATTAAACCATCACCTCGTGGTCAGAATTAATGCAAATATTAGTCAAGTTTTCCTGGTTGTATATATTTATTAAAATAAAGCTTATTTTCTTTTTTTCAGTTCTTTTTATGTTGAAAATAAGATCTTACTGGCATTTAGAAAATCTTGGAGAGAAATTAATGATTGAATACAAATTAGTTTTAGGATAATTTCCAAATGTCATGGGGTTAACATGAGCTATTGACTTAGGCACCCTAAACAAAATATGGTGGGCTGCAATCTTGACTGCATCCCTGAGTTATTCTAGGGAGGTTGGGTTTTGTCTCTCCTAGAGCTTGCTGCACTGTCTTCTATACCAACAGACTTCACCACTACAAAAAAATGGGGATCCTCACCTCGCTAACTAGTCTATTTTGACACAGGGCTTTTACCAAAGAAAAAAATTGGGAAGTGAGGTGAATTGTTAGCTGATGGACCATGTGTATATCTTCTTCTTCTTCTACCTTTTAGCTCCCAGTGGAGCATAGGTCTTCAAAAAACACTTTCCAAGTCGTTCTGTTTTTTGCAATTCTTTTAAGATCATTCCATGTCTTCCCCATCATCTTCATCTCTGCTTCGATCTGTCTTCTCCAAGAATTCCTTGGTCTTCCTCTTTGTCTTTTCCCCTGGGGATTCCAAAAAAGGGCCTGTTGTGTAGTACTCTCAGTTGGCTTCCGTAGTGTGTGTCCTATCCATCGCCATCGTTTACGCTGTATCTCTTTATCCACTGGTATTTGACCGGTACATTTCCATAATTCCACGTTAGTGACTTTGTCCTGCCATTTCCATCCCTTTTTTCTGCGTAAGCATCCATTAATGAAAGTCTGTACCTTCGTGATTGTCAATTTTGTTATTCTCCATGTTTCATAGCCATATAATAGGACTGACTTAACATTTGAGTTGAAAATTTTAATTTTTGTATTTAACCTAATTTCTTTGAATTTCCATATGTTTCCCAGTGCAATGAAAGCTCCTCTTGCTTTTGATATCCTTATTTTGGTATCATTTTCTGTTCCTCCCTCTTTATCTATATTACTGCCCAGATATATGTAAGATTGTACGTCTAGTAGAGGTATTTCTCCTAGTGACCAAACAACTTGATATTTAGACTTTGCTGATGACATAGCTCTCTTATCACACAGCCATCAACAGATGCAGGATAAAATGAGTATATTAGATGTGTATATCAGTTGTGTAAATAAGGTCTAGTTTGATCCTATTTAATTGGTTTCCTACTTTCACATTTTTTGTCCAAACAGCTCCTTTTCCTTTTAATTTGATGTATTTTGAGTGGCGCAGGAGAGAGGAGATAAAATACATCTTGTTCATTCTGTGGTTAGATCTTGTCTAACCAATATTGGCAGCAGATTCAGCCATGAGAGCAGCAGTTCAGCAAAGCAGCATCCAGTATAAGACACTAAAATTTTTACCAAACAACTGACTTATCATGATTACTTGTTACCAACCATCTGTCAAGACAGCAAAGGCCCTATATATACACACACAAAGTGAGTGGAGATATCATTTTCCTTGAAAACGTCTTTTATGGAAGCACAGCCTAGGAATCTCTATTTCCAGGTGTCCTTACTTTCCTGTCCAAAGTAAGAACCCACTTTCTTTCAGCTGTTTCTAATGGTCAGTGAGTTTTAAACAATGAATATATGTATATGAACATGTATAACAGGTCTATTTTACAATATTTATAACACATAGTAATTAAAAAATAAAAGTTACAGATTAAAAAATAATTTCTTGACAGTAAATCATCATTAATATCAAGAAATCATAATCCCATCATCATCATCATCATCATCATCATGTCATCTATTTTTTTTTACAAACTCAACTCCTATTCTGAAGTTTTCTCTGTTCTGCACAAGATGCTCAAATTCTCCTTTAGTTATGTTCAACTCACCTAGCATATATTGCAAAATCTTCCTCCTGGTCTTCCTTTCCTTCATTTATCTGATACCATCATGATTTTCTTTTAGGCCCTCATATTGTTCTATATAACCAATTAATTTTATTTTTATCATTATTTGACAAGATATTTAATAAAATTTACAAAAGTAAAGATTAACAAAATTCTCTTGAAATTTGAGCCCTTAACACACTCCGTAATACGAGCTCCAAAAACTGACTCTAGAACCTTTGGACCAGATTAATTACTTTCAATTTTTTTATATTTCCGCATTTATTTTGCACTAAAACCTTGTAATTCTCTTATTTAACCTCTTTTCTGACATTTTGTGCAAATTGTCCAAACATACCACGTATTTTTGATCAATTTTAATTTATTTTCTCGTTGTTAATTCAAATTTAAACAAATTAGCAAACAACATCCGTGCCACAGTGTGGTAGACCCCATGGTAAGGAATGTGTTTATTTCGATGAAGGAACTATAATATCAATATTTCAAGTTTACCAAGAAGACAAAGAAGATATACACCTGAGACATATATCATCCATACTTGTTAACTTGCATGAGAGATTAACTTGTAAACATGTTTTCAAAAAGTGAAAGTACCACTAATTATTTTTTTTTCTGATGCATACAGGAAATATAATATCAGAGAAAACACATTTTTTTCTTCCCTACACGAAGCATGTATCAGACCTCCTATAAGTTTTGGTATTAATTGAAGATATATTTGTAGGAGAAATGAAGAATTTAAAAAATTGTTATAATTTAAGTTTTGACAAAAAATTTCAACATTAAAAAAAATATAATGAGTACAGTTTGTTAAACAAAACAGGTCTAATGATGCAAACATCATCATGTGAAAACTTTGCTACAAAGATCACAATTATAAGAATCTATGAATATAAACATATATATGTTTAATATAATCTCATAAACACACATAACATTCTTTGAATAACCACATTCATTTCATTCTTGATAACCATCATTTAGATTCTTTAAACCTAGGAGAGATTATATTTTTAAATTCTTTTCTCTAATGACACTTCTCATTTTTTTTCTCCACACATTTAAATGAACTTTCCTTTCCTTCATTCCTCCCCAAATATTTGTTATTTATCTGCAACCCCCCCCCCCCTCCTCCTCTTCTCTACTGTTAGAACCACCTTAACCCTCCCCCATCACCCCACATTTTGTGATGACAATGGGCCAGCAAAACTGATCTTTTATTTCTGGCCAGCTGACTTTTTAAGCCTGATTTTAAAAAATACTAATTCTAACCGAGATAGATACATCAGAGTTAATTAATGAATTTATATCCATTCTATCTTTGTCTGTACACCAACATCATCATCAAGTACCGGGCCTGCTGGCGCAGGTGATCATGTCTCTCCACAACTTTCAATCTCGACAGTTATTTATCATTTCTGTTGTTGACCTTCTGCCAAGCCATTCTCTTAAGCTGTCTGTTATTTTTTTCTCTTTGCTTCCCTCTAACTCTTCATCCCTCAATTTTTCCAGTTGTTACAGTACATTCCAGTTGTTCTCTTCTCATTACATGGCCAAAAAATGATGATTGTTTCTTCCTAATATTGGAAATTAGCTCTATTTTTTGCTTTCACCTCTTTCAGAACATTTTCATTACTCTTCTTAGCTGTCCATGGTATTCTCAACATTCTTCTGTAAAACCACATTTCTACAGATTCAATTGATTTTCTTGTATGTTGTCCTATTGTCCATGATTCGCATCCATATGTTAAGACTGGCTCTACATAACATTTAAGAACTCTTTTTCTTGTTTCTATTGTCAAAAATGGATTGCATAGTATCTTCCTCATTTTTTGGAAAGCTGCTTCTGCCTGAGCCATTCTGCATCTCACCTCTTTTGTACATCTTTCGTCTAAGGTTAACAAAGTTCCCAAATATTTAAATTTAATATTGTTCCACTTGTCTTTATTTTGCACTGAGGTGGTGTCTTTTTCTTTGTTGTTACCATTACCTCTGTCTTTTTGCAATTAAGGCTGAGTCCTTTATCTTTGCTTTCCTTCACTATAATGTCCAACACTGTACACCATACTGACAATTTTTCAAGTTGAAATGTTGGATATTTAGTCTTGATATGTATCCATAAAGTTGTAATTTAAAATCCCTGTAAAATTTGTTTCCCTTACACTCCCACTTACTTGATAATTGTGTGCTGACCAATGATAAATTCAATTCTCATTGACCATGGGTTCATGAAGCTTGACCATTCTGTCTCTACCTCCACATAACAACCATTTCTGGTCCTTAGGCGAATACTTCCACTTTTGAAAGGCTGGCCCATGGATAGAACAACTGTTTATGAAAATAACAAATAACAACATTATTATGAGTTTATTAAAAAATATAACAGTGAATTGAATACTGTGAGATACATAATATAATTAGATGTACACGTACTATATGACTTTTTTATATAATCATCCTCCTTTTTGATACATTTCTCTCACTATTGGACTAACTTCTTTATGAGACAACCCAACTTGAGTTTGCTCAGTGCTGTAAAGTGAACCCAGATTGAGATCTTCACATCTGCAATAACAGTGCACAATTGAGTAGCCGATACTTGACTCCCTGACCCCACTTTCACTCCGCTGATCATCGTGGCATATTGAACAACAAAAACACTGACAAAACTAACAAATTCACCCACTTTTTTTATGAATCTCCAGTAGCTGCTGAAAGTCATCAGGATGGTACAGATCAAAGATTGACATGCCACTAAAGTCTTGTGGCAGAAAGCCCAGCAGGCAGACGGCACTGTGAGAAATTTAAAAAAACAAAAAATTTATCAGGAAGTAGAAATTTTTTTTAAAAATGAAACTAATATTCTGTTATTACCAAAACAATAACATTACTCCTTAAAAAAAAACACGAAGAGCAGATCTAAACAGGAAGTTGGATTTGTTTAACAATTAGACTAAATTTTATTATAAAGACAATACTCTTTCCCTATTTTTATTTGTAAAAAAGCAAATGTAATCAGGAAGTAGACATTATTTTTTAAAATGAAACTAAAATGTTATTATTGTCAAAACAATAACATTCATTCCTTTTTAAAAAGCAAATCAAATGAGAAAGTTGAATTTTTTTTTTTTTTAAATTGCCCTAAATTTTATAATCACTATCACATTATGTAATTGTTTTTGTATTTTTTCTAATAGCAAATGTAATCAGAAAATAGACATGAAAGAAGATGAGACTTTCATGTTATTATCATTCAAAACACACAAAAAAAACTTTCACTTTTTTTACTCTGTACTAGTTAGTGAAACGTATAACCCATGCTAATCTGCTTTGCCTCCGAATGGTTTACCTGCAATAGTGGAGCTAGGAGGAAGAAACTGTCTACCCAAATCCTCTAACGTCAAGTAGCTAACAAGATGGTGCCTCCTTTGCAGTTATATGTTTTGGGTACTGGTTTGTGTGTCCTTGCATCCTTATCAGACAGGTTCAGGTTCAATTCCCAGAAATGCTGGATCTTTCTTCCAACCAAAAGACTATGCAGCTCCCCCAGTCTCTAAAAATGAGTACCAGAGATTTTTTTTTTTTGGGGAAGGAAAGGTGGCCTGGTGTGATATCAACTGAAAAAGTGGAGTTGTCATAGAAAAATATGGTCACCAAAACCATATTCCCCACCTGCCTAGTAACGCAGAGAGGAAACCTTTACGGGTTGTGTCATATTCTGACGCATATACTTGCCATATTATGAACACTGGTTTCTTTTAATTTTGCTGCAGCCATTGAGTCAATATTATTTCCAATGTTGCACATTAAACTATTCATCTAGTATAAGCAAGTAAAATGTCATTTAGTGATTAAATTGAGCTATGTAATATTATATTACACTGGTAGAGTAACTGTAGAAAGAGCAAACATTTGTACAAATAGATGGTTGGCGTGATTTTATACAAATGTTTCATTTGGTTAACAAAGCTACGATGACATATTTAATAGTGGAGACATACCCGGAGATCTACTAAAAATCTATCTTTGTAACCATGTCAAAGAAGTCAGGCGCCACTGATTGTGATGGCTACAGCACGCATTAGTCTCATGAGCCACATGACCAAAATATTACTAAGAATCATTATGAGATGTGTAAGGAACAGAATAAAAGCAGAAATAAGTGAGAAACAACGTGGATTTGTGGAAGGAAAGAGCATAAATAACACAATATACATTCTAAGAACATTGATAGAAAGATCTATATATGTGGTGTATAGACTACACAAAAACATTTAACAAAGTAATGCATGTGGAAATAATCAATATGCTGGAGAAATTAAACATTGATGGTAAGGAACTGCGAATCATAAAAATCATATAATGGCAACAAACACAGTCATGTAATTAGCAACTAATTACAACTGTCCAAACTGGACAGCTCCAAAATATAAAACAAGGAGTCAGACAAGGCTGTGTTCTGTCACCAGATTTGTTTTCACTTTACAGCACAAATATTGTGAGATTTATAATAGACAAAAAAGGAATTGAAGTCAATGGTCACAACATAAACAATTTACTATATGCGGATGACACAGTCTCAATACCAGAGACAGAAAATGAACTACAAGAAAAAATTATATACATAATTGTAAAAGAGAGCAACAAGAAAGGCTTTAATTTGATTAGTACAAAAATAGTAATAGTCACATTGAAGAAACAATCACCACCATCATGCAGTATAAAAATAAATGAGACAAATCTGAAACAAGTGCAGTGTGTTAAACACTTGGGCACAATAATAACATCAGATGGATGATACACCACAGAAATAAAAAGCAGAATAGCTCAGGCCAAATAGCATTTCAGAAAATGAAAAACGTCTTATGCAACAAGTCTATGTCAAAAGAAGTAAGAAAGAGAGCTCTCCAGTGCTGTATTGAGCCAATTCTGACCTATGGAAGTGAATCATGGACAGTAGACAAACAAATGAAAAGATGATTAGAGGCCACAGAGATGGGATTTCTTAGAAGAATATTGAAAGTTACCTGGACAGCTGAAAATACCAAAGAAGACATTCTCAAAGAGGCCAACACAAAAAGGGAGCTCCTAAAAACATCAGAAAGAAACAATCAACATTTTTTTGGCACATCATGAGAAGAGGAAAGTTAGAATACTTGGTTTCAACTGGCAAAATACAGGGAAAGAGAGATCGTGGGCGACATGGAGAGAAGATACTAAATAGCTTGGTGACAAGGAATAGAAATCGGTCAACAACAGAATTGATCGATGCACTGTAGATAGAAGATTATGGAAGGACATGATTGCCTATGTCAACCGGTATGGCACATGATGATGATGAATTTGGTAAGCATCATCACCAAGCATTCTTTTGGGGTTGCTCAATTTTGTTGAGTAAAATATCCTGAAAATTGTGATCAAACACAACAGTCATTGGTGTTTCCTTTTTCAACAAAACCCTTGGGTGGTTCCTCATGCCAAGTTATGGTATGTCAGTCTGCAAATCTCATTTTATGATGTTGAAATGACAAGTTTTATGATGTTGAAATGACAAGTTTTATGATGTTGAAATGACAAGTTTTATGATATTGAAATGACAAGTTTTTTGCTGATTGCATTTAACAGTTGTTGATGACTTGATTCTTGATCATCCCATTGCTGCTAGACATCACATGTGACCCGTAGTGTTTTTTTTTTGGTCTATTCTGGGCAAGATGTTTAATCTTATTTTTCAATTAGTCTATGCCTGTCAACTTTGCTTCTCTTATAAGTGTTCTTTTCGGTGTCTCTCTCTCTGTCTTCCTCTTCTGCTGTATCCTGATGTTTCCCATAGAAGAACCTGAAATGAAATTACTTTGTTGTCTCTCTCAGCATATGTCTGCTATATGTCTATTTTCTCATCCTAATTATAGATAAGATTGTTGATTGCTTGGCCATTTCTCTTATCTCAATTTTAGTTTTGAACTCATTCCATTGTACACAGATGACTAAATTAGTAAATTGTACACTTCTTTAATTGTCTGGGTTTTAAAGCTGCTTATTTTATTATCTATTCTCACTTTCTCTATTAAAACTGATGCTAATTAAACTAATTTTCTATTTTCATTTTTGTGTGTGTCTGGAATTAATTTGTTCATTTTAAGGAAAATGTAGTCAATATCATTCAAGAAATTCAAACTGCAATTAATCAAGGACCTTATTTATTTTTTAAATTCAGTCTCTTGTCAAGTCAGCCTGCATAGACAGCCATGGGAATTCTATCTATCTATTGACCTTTCGAGCCATAGCCGGCCCATAGGGCATAGATCCAGATACTCTTTCTTTTATCTAAATTTTTATTCTAGCAGTTTTCAATCCTTCTAAAGATATTTTATCAAATCTCGCCATTTGTCTTTGTTCTGTGCAAGCACCTCTATCTATTGGTTATTGGTTATGGAAGGCCTCGGTTTCACAGCAAACGAATTAAAATCCATAATTGCTCAACCGCCCGTGCCAGTGGAATCATCCGAATTACTAACTCATCTCCCAAACAAAGAAAGGTAACTGTAGTCCCCATCGTAGCAGTCTCAGCACACGCCAAAAGACATAAGGCGAAACTGCGCAGAAAGTGAACACAGCCAGCTGTTCCCTGTCATATGATATCATCATTCATCGTAAACAAGCGGGATATCGAAGCAGGATCAAAACGAATGAGATACACAGCTCACGGTGTGCACAGAGCACTTAACTCAGTAGCTCCTGCAACAAGCCGGACTTGGAATATGAGGAAACTGCAAGAAGGAACACTTTTCAGACATAGCCCTCAATGGTTCCTGCCGCCTATCCACCATATACCATGGGAGTTCACGTCCTCCCGAAAATGATGATCGTCATAGCACTTGATGATGTTAGGCCGTCATTGATGACTCCAATTCCAAACATATAGACACACAGTGGTGGTAAGTTATCATTTCCAATCCAACAGAAGCCACATGACCTGTAGTTAGTAAAACCACAGAGAGAATATGATTTTGTGACCTTCACTGATTCACTCTTAGATGTGAATGTGTAGTTTACACAAGAGGAGAAGTTTTCAACTACAGTGATCCCATTTAAGGCAATTCTGGGATAGCAAGGCAAGTCTCCTTTATAGCAGCAGAACTTGATGTTCTCCGCTCCCTTCTTGTAGCTGCCGCCACACGATTCTGATGTCTCATTAACTTGGATATCATTCAAGAACAATGTCAGATTAACATTCCATAGATATGGCTCTGCTGATGAAATGCTTGGTGCAACAGTTGTATCAATCATACTGGAGGCTCCTGGTCTGTGGTCATTAATATCACAGACGGCACATGATGTTGTTATATTCAGTATTTCTTTCTGGGGTGTAAATATGTGGCACACACATGGAGAGTGGTTTGTGGTCACAGTAATCCCATTAAAGGCAATTCTAGGGTAGCATGGCATAGCTGTTTCAGAACAGCACAATCCTGTGATGTTTTCTGTGTTCGCTATAAAGCTGCTGCTGCTACACAATCCTGACCAATTATAGGTGTGGACATTATTCACTTGCAATGACAAAAGTGCTTTGTTTACATCATAAACCTCTGGAAGCGAATCATTTATGGGACTAATAGTACAGTTTATTCTTCCATCGGGGATATCTTCATTGAGTCCCCCCAAAAAAAAGGTCTTTGGTTAAAAAGCACATATGCTTTTGAGTTAAACACACAATGAGCCCACTTCATAGATTCAAAATGATCCTTGCCAATGTCATTCGTTTGCACAAGTTAGGTCCTTAGCTACCAAGGTCACAAACGTCCGAAACGAATTAACGACTTTATCTACAGCGAAGGTTAACGAACCGTGAACAAACATTTATGTTCAAACCCTTGAAAACATTTTCAAAAATCTGCCAACTCGCAGCAATATCATATCTCGTGTTGTTCAAAACCTCTATCTATTAAGGGGGAAGATTGCTGTTGCTCTTGCCTCTCTCATTAATGTTCTTCTCAGTGTCTCCCTGGGTTGGCCTCTTTTCCTCTTACCTGTTGTTTCCCACATGAGGGCTTGCTTTGTTATTTGGTTATTATCTCTCATTAGAATTAGACTAGAATTTATCTCTGCCTGATTGCAATGCTCTGGGCTATTTCTGTTTGAGAACAGTTTTAACTGTGAGTATTCACAGTTACAGATTTAATTAAAATGCATAGTGAGATTATTTTAAGATTCATGAGGCTTGGACCTAATGTGTAAACCAATAAGATTAAAATAACTCTGAGAAATTAAAAAAAATGACCTACTTGGGATGCACATAAGTATAATTGCAGAAGAGAGAATGTCTCAAGCTAAACTTCCACTGCGTTGGTAAGATGCTTCCATCTGAAATGTAACGGTCAATACAAACACATCGATCAATACAAACACATCGATCAATACAAACACATCGATCAATACAAACACATCGATCAATACAAACACATCGATCAATACAATTAAAAATGAAGAAACACTAGTCACAAAAGTTGTGTGTTGAAAATTAATCTGCATAGTACACTTTTATAAATAAATGGAAGGATTAATTTGGGACTTGATAGAAGCTAATCACTATAATCATATAGGCCACATAGTAGAGTTTAGTGTTGTCTACTTACAAATAGTCACACTAAGCATTAGCAGTTAGCTATAAAGAGAAACCATGACAGAGAGATGAACTCAAATAATGAGGTAACTAATTACCAATATAAGCAGAGCTCAAGGGGTGACAATAAATCATAAAGCACTTTTTGTGCCTGCTTCCTTCATCTTCAGATGAGTCCAAATTCTCCAGAAGCTTCGTGGTGATCATTATCATGAATGGACAGTATGAAACAACATTCTCAAGATTGAAGCCTGCCCCCAGTTTTCGAAACCGTCTGAAAATACAAGAAAATGTTCAAACTTGTAAACTTCATACAATCACACAGTTGGTAAAAATGACTAGGAGTCCAGCTTTATTAAATCTGTAATGCAGCTCAAGAAATGAGACAACTTTGTTGTAAACAATATTCTGTAGATGCAAAAATAAAGGTCACACAAAAAATTACAAAGTTTAGTGACATTATTTGTTTACAGAACCAAATCACATGCCATTGACCATTATCATTGGTTGTTGTACCTCTAGATATATTCTCATACTATACCACATACTGTACCAAATCACATGCCATTGACCATTATCATTGGTTGTTGTACCTCTTGATATATTCTCATACTATACCACATACTGTACCAAATCACATGCCATTGACCATTATCATTGGTTGTTGTACCTCTAGATATATTCTCATACTATACCACATACTGTACCAAATCACATGCCATTGACCATTATCATTGGTTGTTGTCTATCTATCTATCTATTGACCTTTCGAGCCGTAACCGGCCCATAGGGCGTAGACCAAGATACACCTTCTCCTATATGAATTTTTGTTCTAGCAGTTTTCTTTTAAAGATATTTTATCAAATCTCGCCATCTGTCTCTGTTCTGTGCAAGCAGTTCTATCTCATTGAGGGAGCCGATTCCTGCTGCTCTTGCCTCTCTCATCAATGTTCTTCTCAGTGTCTCCCTGGGTCTTCCTCTTTTTCTTTTACCTGTTGTTTCCCATATGAGGGCTTGCTTTGCTATTCGATTATTATCTCTTCTCATCACATGTCCAACGTATGACCATCGTCTTTTCTTTATTACTGAAGATATTAGTGGTTGATTGGCGATTTCTCTAATTTCCTCGTTTGTTTTGAATTCGTTCCATTCTATACCAAGTATTTTCCTTAGACATTTATTTTCGAATGCGTTCAACTTTGTTTCTATATCTCTTGTTGTTTTCCAGCTTTCACACGCATACGTAAGGGTTGATAGTACATTTGATTTGAATAGCCTAAGTTTTGTGCTTGTGCTAATGAGTTTTGATTTCCACAACTTTTCAAGGCTTCTGAAAGACATTGCTGCTTTAGCCAGTCTGATTCTAATTTCTTTGCTCGTATCCCCTTCTCGATCAATGTGACTTCCAAGATAGATAAAGTGATCGATCTCTTCTACTGGTTTGTTTTCCATGTATATTTTGTCACTTGTTGGAATTAAACTTTTCATGACTTTAGTCTTTTCATGATTGACCTCAAGCCCAATTTTGCTGGCTATTGATAATAGTTCATTTGTGTTTTCCTGCATCGTTTTTATCTGACTGCTGATGAAAGCTATGTCATCAGCAAAGTCGAGGTCCTCCAAATGGTCTCCTTGTATCCATTCGATGCCTTTATTACCAGTGCAGCATTTCTTCATTATGAAGTCCATAACAATTCCAAATAACTGTACCTCTAGATATATTCTCATGCTGTACCACATACTGTACCACATCATTTTGCTCTTCTGCCTTCTATTTGCTTTTGACTTTGATCACTTATTATTATTTATTGCTCTATTTGTGCCAGGAGAATATGCCTTTTCATGTAGATCCATTTCTTCTTTTTATTCAGTATTTTGTTCTTAATGTTCAGCATATCACACAGAGAAACAAGCTGACTCCTTGAATCTGATCCTTTGCAGGAGGAAATGACTCCAGGATTTGTCTATCTTGGGACATACTTCACCTACCTGGTGATGATCCAAAAGTGCAGTCTTGTTCTTCTTTCTTTTCTTCTTCTTTTCTCTTTTCACTGATACCTAAAAGGTGTCGTGGTTTATATCATTTGTCGTTCTTGAGTTGCTCGAACTGTCTGAAACAGTGATTTTCCTTTGTTGTTACATGTCCCAGTGTTGTTACATGCAAATTATCGAAAGTGATGTCTAATAATTATGTTTCACTTTGATTTCTGGAAACTATTTTACTTGAGTAACTCACCTTATCCTAGCGTAAAAGTATTTCGAGCCCTCTTTCATGACACTACCAGTTGAGGAGCTCATTAAAGTGTCTGGAGAGAAAAAAACAAACAAGATATAATTATGACTTTGTGGATAATGAATATTGTCCAGCAAGGAAATAACTGTTGATGCAAAATAGGCATTTTAAAATACATTCTTCTTGTTGTACTACCAATGCCAGTCCTGGACACTGGATGCAAAGAACAATAAGAAAATAACCTCTACTGAGATTAAATGTGTTAGACGAATGACAAGAAACAAGAAATATGCCCTGGCATTTCTTACTGTCAGTACGACTCAAATTGATAGGCTGGAGAAAATACAAAATGAAGCCATGCGCATTATCTAGAGATGCACGAGGGACACTCCCTGTGTAGCAATGAGGTATCTTCTTGACTTTCCAACCATGGATGACAGAATCAAGATCTGGAGAGCACGAGCATACCTGAAGATTAGTACAGATACTGAACATCCATTGCACCACGTGCTCAACACAGAGAAAGGTGACAGGCTAAAAAGAGGCAAATCATGGGTGGGCCGAGCAGAAGATGTCATCAAACAGGTCTGTGGGCTTACCAATATCAGCGTTGGTGAGAAGTGGATACCGGTGCCTACGCCATTCAAGGGGACTTTCTCGTGTATTGTCACACTCGACAGGAAAAGTAGGGAACAGAACCCGGTCGTGGTTAATGCTGAGGTCAACGGTCTCATCTGCGATAACACCGATGAGAAAGATGCAGTCATCTATACAGACGGATCTGTACGACGACACCAAAGAAGTGCATGGGCATTTACAGCACGCTCGGCAGGCAGAATAGTCTTCGAAGACAGTGGTGCATACGTCATGACCACGAGTAGCATGACAATGGAGGGGATGGCAGTGACCAAGGCATTTAAATGGTTAGAGTCACAAGACTACACCCACGCTTGTATACTGGGTGATTCGATGAGCATGATAAAAAAAGTAGAGGTGGGCTCTGTACGCATGCAATGGATAGAGTCGTTGCAGAAATCCAAAATACGTAAGGTCACCTTTGTCTATGTCCCTGGACATGCGGGAGTACGGGGAAATGAAAGGGCGGACAGGTTGGCTAGCTGCGCTGTCGTTGAGGACGGGCAACCAATGGATCGGGCTGACATCATCAATGCCCTCCGAAATGTGGGAAGAGCACAGGACTTCGACAAACACAGATCCACGTCACTTCTTCGGATGATGGAAATGGGAGTTAAGTTGGGCACAGCCAGAAATGAGAAACTTAGTGGCCGTGTAAGAAGACTTATCAACCAACATAGAACTGGAGTCGTCAGTCGCTGGACACTGAGGGAATTGCTGAGGAGGGGATCTGAGCACCTATGGACATGTTCGGAGTGCAATGATGATGACCCACAAATAACTCAATAACTCAAGAAACAGTCTGAGAGATAAGATCAGAAATGAAGAACTGAGAAAAAAGCTAGGAATAACCCCCGACATAGAATGTTTAAAGAAACAACAGATAAAATGGTTTGACCATGTGACAATGCAGAAAGATACAGAACACTACGGGCAAGCTACTGGAGAAAATAGTTGCCCGTGTCCTCACCTGTAACCTTGAACGGATACGTGCATTCCCAGCCACACTCGGAGGTTATGGATATAACAAAGAGACATGGCTCAATTCGGCAGTCTTCACCTATGACGTTTTCGAAGGCTTCCACAGACGAGAGGAGACATGTGCTGCTGCAATAGATCTGGAGGATGCATACAACAGAGTACCATTTGAATACATCGTGCATATGCTCCTCAAACTGGCGGTGTAGCCCTTCCTCATTAGATGGATCGCTGCAGCACTGTTTCAAAGGAAGGTGGTACTCAGATGTGGAGGTTGGTCTTCCGAGCCAACATCCATTTGTCCAGGGCTGCCACAAGGCTCACCATTGTCACCAGTTCTATTTAACGTGTACACAATAACGATCACGGAACAACAGCTGGATGGAAGGGGAAGAACTATGACTTTTGCTGATGATATTCTGGTATATCGACAGGGAAGAGACAGAAGTGAAATTGCCTCCACATTGCAAAACGAACTCGATCGCATCTCTTCCTGATGAGGAATATCAGGTGCATCGATTAATCCTAACAAAACACCAGTTGCATGGTTCTCTCTTAACAATCATATCGTTAATACGGAAACACCGGTGGTACGAATGACAGCTGATGAGGTGACCAGAGACAGGTTAATGACGTACTTCGAAGTTAAGTTTGATCGCAGCTGTGTTTTCAGGACCACGTCGACCATGTGATAACAAAATCCCGCAAAGGATTAGCCGCCTTGAAGGCCATGGCAGCTGCCAACATCGAACGGAGGCTACTTAACCTTCTGTTCCAGGGACTAGTCCTCGCACCAATTGAGTATGCCTTGGCAGTTCTTACAATCAGTAAGACACAAATTGACAGGTTGGAGAAAATACAGAATGAAGCTATGCGCACTATCTAGAGGTGTACGAGGGACACTCCCTGTGTAGCAATGAGGTATCTTCTCGACTTTCCAACCAAGGATGACAGGATCAAGATCTGGAGGGCACGAGCATACCTGAAGATAAGTGCAGATAAAGAGCATCCATTGCATTATTAGCTCAAAACAGGGAAGGGTGTCAGGCTAAAATGAGACAAATCATGGGTTGGTGAGCAGAAGATGTCATCAAACAGGTCTATGGGCCGATGTCATCAAACAAGTCTGTGGGCGTACCAATATAAACGCTGGTGAGGAGTGGATATCGGTGCCTACGTCATTTAGTGGGACATTCTCGTGTATTGTCACACTCAGAAAATGTAGGGAACAGAACTCAGTCGTGATCAATACGGAGGTCAACGGTCTCATCTGGGATAACACCGATGAGAAAGATGCAGTTCTACACAGACGGATCTGTAATACGACACCAAAGGAGTGCATGGGCATTTACAGAACGCTCGGCGGGCAGAATAGTCAAAGAAGACAGTGGTGCATACGTTATGGCCATGAGTAGCATGACGATGGAGGTGATGGCAGTGACCAAGGCATTCATCTGGTTAGAGTCACAAGACTGCACCCACGCTTGTATACTGAGTGATTCGATGAGCATGATAAGAAAAGTGGAGGCGGGCTCTGTACGTATGCAATGGGTAGAGTCGTTGCAGTAGTCAAAAATATGTAAGGTCACCTTTGTATACATCCTAGGATAGGCGGGAGTACGGGGAAATGAGAGAGCGGACAAGTTAGCTAGCTGTGCTATCGTTGAGACAGGTCAACCAATGGTTCGGGCGGACATCATCCATGCCCTCCGGGAAGTGGGAAGGACACAGGATTTCGACAACCATGAGTCCACGCCACTCCTTCGGATGAAACAGATGGGAGTTAAGATGAGCACAGCCAGAAACGAGAAACTTAGTGGGCGTGTAAGAAAGCTTATCTATCACCCAACACAGAACTGGAGTCGTCAGTCGCTGGACACTGCGAGACTTGCTGAAGAGGGGATCTGAGCACCTATGGACATATTGGGATTGCAATGATGATGACCCGGAAATAACAATAACTCAATAATTTTGGAAATTTACATACAATAAAAAATGAAAAAAACATTGAAATGAACTAGGTAATGAACCGTATCTTACTGAAGGCAATTAAAATATTAAGGGCACGTCAAAAAGAGGCAGCATGCTGGATGGAATAATAATGGAAGGAATGGTTGCAAGAAGATTAGACATCATCATCAAGTACCGAGCCAGTTGTCACAATATATTCTAGCTGTTCCCTTCTTAAATGGCCAAAAATGATGATTGATTCTTCCTAATTTTGGAAATTAGCTCTCTTTTTGCTTTGGCCTCCATTAGAGAATGCCACAGAAACTTGAATTTACAAAGATTTAGGAATAAAACAATTTTATTGATCTCTCAAAAATAAAGAAAAATGTTTAATAATAGAATCCTGGAAAATAGAAAGAAATTGATTTTAAAAAAAACCATTTGAAAGAATATGAAGGGCTGAAATATAATAAAACAGCTGATGATGGAAAAATGGCAGAAAAGGGATAAATAAATATTGCAGTCCTTTGATCTGCCTGTTTTCTTTTCAATTGGGGAGTAAAGAAATGTAATTAGGAAGAAACATCAATTCAAGTACAAGATTTTTAAATAATTAAATGTTTTTTTTTATAATGAAAGAAAATAGAAGGAATGAACGGATACCTGATACTTCTGTAGTACAATCATCATCATGATTTGAGTGTAAAGCTAAACAGCTGTTGACTGTGTTAATATCCTTCTTGTTGATGAAATCTTTCAGAAGGCGGCCTTTCCACCAATCCTTTCAAAAACAGAAAACATTTTTAATGTTTTTAAAAAGATTACCTATTTAGATTACCTAGGTTTTCTCGTACCAAATGAAGATCAAGATTAGAGAGGAAGAATATATTCCTTACTGTTAGTGTCCCCATATAATGTACAAAGAAGTGGTTGGAAAGAAGTATGTGTTTGTGGGTATCTGTATGTTTTGTATTTGGAGATTGATTCAACAATGATTCTTATTCGTGTGGTCTCTTTTTATTTATATCTCATCTGGTCATTCCTGCTACTTTTCTTCTAGCTTCTATGGTGACACCTCTACTTTATTCTTGTTGTCAGTGACCATGTTTGGCACTAGTGACATAAGACCAGAATGAAAATGTTTCTATAACATGTCTCTTTGTGTGAAGGCACTATTTTGTGTTAAGGCACTATTTTGTGTTAAGGCACTATTTTGTGTTAAGGCACTATTTTGTGTGAAGGCACTATTTTGTGTTAAGGCACTATTTTGTGTGAAGGCACTATTTTGTGTGAAGGCACTATTTTGTGTTAAGGCACTATTTTGTGTTAAATGATGACGTAGCCCCTAGTTGTTACGATATTTGGTTTATCTTATTGCATATGTTTATTTTTTTTATTCATTTTATCCTCGTTGGGTATTGTTGTTCACGATATTTGAAATCTACTACCTGTTTTATATTTTCTATCCCTTTTGTCACTTTTTTCACATCTCTCCCTTTTGCCACGATTTTCTTTATTTTAGTGCAGATTTTGCAAGATGTTTGTTATACATTATGAATAATGAAATGCAAAAAACATCTGCTATAGTCCGTTTACAAATTCATAATCACACCTGAATTAGCTTTGCGTGATAACCGCTTGTTATTTTGGCTTCACATTTTGCATACAATCTTAGAATATTGATGACGCAAAGGTTTTGATATTTTTTTACTCCACAAACACAACAGATTTTGCACATCAGCGAATTCCTTTGATCTTTTATGACGATATCACACAAGTTGATTCAAATTTTAGAGTTTATAGTAATCGTGTTAAATTGTCCAGTCTACTGCAATTCTTGTCAGAGGCGTATCTACATAGTGCTTAATTGTGGGTGTTGTTCGTTATGTGTATTTGCAAACATGAATTCAATTGGTTACAATTAGACTTGTCCTTTGGTCACCATTAGACCCCAGGACGTCCTAACTGCAGAAAATGACGATCTATTAAGACCAAGCGCGAGTTGCGTTCGTCTCTCTGGGTCATGAATATTACAATATAAATGTCCCATCTTGGATTCCCTAAGGAAGTGATGATATAGTAAAACAGTAACCTTTTGCATAGTTATAAATTTGCATTTCAAACTCATTGTAATTTAGATATAAATGTTGGTATTTAAAGTCAACAAATTGTCTACTGAGTCTTCACAAAATTAATAAAGATACGCCTTCCCTTCGGTAATTAATGCCCAGGCCGTGGTGCGTCATGTCGTTCAATAACAATTCAGTTTTGTGCACGGGATTTTCCTGAAGTTAGTGTTTCTGTAATAGCCAAACTATTTTACGTGAACGACCGCACCAAATTAATGTATATATTCTAAAATGGTGTCAAATTCGAACAGGGTGAATTTAATATAGCCTAAAGAAGAAAACTTTTAAACTAGATCAAATTTCTCAGAACAAAAATATTTCTATAACGTCATCAATATTTCTAAGATTGCATGCAAAATGTGAAACCAAAATAACAAGCGGTAATCACGCAAAACTAATTCAGGTGTGATTATGAATTTCTGAACGGACTATACAACACAGTGGAAAATTAAGGAACACCAACCATACGATTGGATCACTGTTTACATATTTGGGGAACGTTATTGATAAAGGAGGTGGAAAAGAGAGAGAGAAGTTAAGCAGAGAATAAACAAGGCAAGAACAGCTTTTTTCCAGCTTAACAAAACCTATCTATTTATCGCCCTTTCGAGCAAAGACGGTACATGGGACAGAAACACAATCTCAAAAACAGAAACTTTGCGTGCCAGATTGGCACATATTGCAGAGATCACTGCTTCTAAAATGTATGGCTCTGTTTACATAACAACACTTTTTATAATGGCAGCTTGTCAAGCCATCGATCAACCTCCTTAGTCGTCTTTTACGACATGCCTGGAAGGTCACAGTGTCACTATAGACTAAATACTAGCAGCAAATAAGAAACCACAATAAAAACAAGCACCGAGTTAAGACAATTTAATGCAAACGTAAAACAGCCCTAGCGAATGGCTCAAAAACATAGATATTGACCAATACAAGAAACAAAAGTTGAGACATTTATAAATAAGTGTTTGAGGACAAAACTGAACATCAGATGGTATAACAAGACCAGAAATGAAGATCTCTGGGAATGAACAGGACAAAAAATCCTCGTGAGCAACAGATAAAGTAAAAAAAAAAGTAAAGTACACCCGTCACGCCAAGTGGCGGCGTATAGGGAATATGGTGTTAGTGACCATACATTTTACAGACCTTCGGCACATGATTTTTGGGGTAATGTGTTCGGTATTACGCCCGCGCCGCTTTACTTTCCCAGAAAAAAATCCGGTACTCATTTAAGGCTGGGTGAACCCGGAAGTAGGTTTCTGCTCACAATTTTGCCATGGCAGCGACCATATATATGGTCTACTCTTTTCGATTTTAGCTGTCAATGGTTTGTTAACGTGCGCGAGGTGCACACTAGAATTCCTGTTTATTGCCGCTATGTGAGAAGGCTAGACATCGGATCTCACTGCCTGAACTCTTTCCGTACGGAAGCTTGTTATTGATGCAACGGAAGAGATTTCAGAGACAAAATTGTTCATGGTTTTAAGAAACAATCTACATATTTATATTTATCTAACATATAACATATTATATATGAATGTTTAGATCATTGAACAAGGTATTAGATTTCACCAATATCAAGATGATACAAGCCATGTAAAAAGAATATGGTTTGATGGCGTTCATACTAATCAAATTGAGCGTGGCGCACTATGCGGCGAAACGTAGGTTGCCGAAATAGGCATGAAGCACAGTGCGGCGAAACGTACGCCTTAAGAGACAGGGGAGGATAACTTCATAATGAAACTGTGGATTAATTTTTCCTGTTTGTTGACAAATCATCCTCGTTTCTGGTGGGCTTTAAACCCGGGTCCTTTCTGTCCCTAGGCCGACGTGGTACGCTTAGACCACCCAACCACATATAGAGTAAACTTCCAACGAGGAAATCTGTAACAAACGGCCCGCAGTACCAAGAATGACTCACTGTATACTGTCAAATATTGCAAGTTAAAATGGTACTGACGTGTTACACGATCTCAAGGACTTGTTTAATTAAAACCATTCTAAAGGACACAACACCAGGTGAAAGACGACAAGGCAGACAAAGACATCACTGGGAAGATAACATCAGAGAATAGACCTTTCTCAAATCTCATAGAGCAGTTGGAGGTAGGAGGAAATGTGGAGACGTCATCAAAAGTGTACCAACGATGCGAAGATGATAAAGACTGATGACAATGATGCATTTTTATTTTAAAACTATTTGGTAAAGTCCTAGTTTAAGGACATAAATTAAAGTGATCTCCCCTTAGTTGGCTTTACAACAAAACAACAGTGGTTCTCAAATACTTAAAATTAACTCTATGTTCATCACTTACGCAATTTATCTTATAACAGGGCTAGGGTTAGGAAACAATGGAACTTTACCTTCGCGTTGTTTCTCTTTTCTCTAAAATTAGGGGTCTTCTAATGGCAGTTTAGGAAACCATTGAATAAAGTGCAATGTCACTCTAGGGGATGTTACTCTTTCGAACTGAAACTATTCATGTCCCTAAACTAGGACTTTACCAGTTATTTTAAATAAAGCGTGTAAACAAAAGAAACTCACAACTGGATATCCTAGATGCTCCATCAATGAAACTGAAACTGTCTGAACCACGTGGTTTGTGATTGACACAGATATGTGCATATTGCTCTAAAGATAAAAGTCAAAGAAAATTATTTCGATAAAGAAAGTTATCATACAACACTTTCTTCTAACATTTTATCGATATATCACTTTTACAATCACCATCATCATCATCATATGCCATACCGGTTGGCGTAGGCGATCATGTGCTTCCACAATCTTCTATCTACAGTGCATCGTATCAGTTCTGTTGTTGACTGTTTTCCACGCCACCAAGCTATCCAGTATTTTCTCTCTTTTTCGTCCGCGATCTCTTTTTCCTTTTGTTTTGCCAGTTGTAACCAAGTATTCCAACTTTCCTCTTCTCAAGATATGCCCAAAAATGTTTTTAGGAGTTCCCTTTTTGTGTTGGCCTCTTTGAATTTTTTTTCATTGGTCTTTTTAGCTGTCCAGGGAACTTTCAACATTCTTCTGAGAAATCCCATCTCTGTGGCCTCTAATCGTCTTTTCATTTGTTTGTTTACTGTCCATAATTCACTTCCATAGGTCAGAATTGGTTCTATATAGCACCGATGAACTTTTTTTCTCACTTCTATTGACATAGATTTATTGCATAAGATATTTTTCATTTTCTGAAATGCTACTTTGGCCTGAGTTATTCTGCTTTTTATTTCTGTTTTACAATAAAGTATAATTAAAAAAGTAGATTGTTATCTGAATACAGCGTGGGCATCTGATAGAAGAGATTTTACTGAAGTTACAAGTAGAACAACACAGGCCACGGTTATTTTAATTAAAATAAGAAATGTGTTATGTTACCAGACATTATTTTTGCATATTAGACAGCGTCCTATAGTGCTATATCGAATGAGTTCTGCTTCACGGCTGCTAATTATGGACAGTAAATAAAGAATTATATCGCCGAACAGAATAAGTTAAAATGTACTGTTATTTTATTTTATTTTATTTTTAGAAAGATGCTAAAGACACCGTGAACTGTCAGAAATCCAATGAGGATGAAGAGAGGAAGATGAAGAGAGGAAGAAGACAGAGAGAAGATGAAGAGAGGAAGAAGACAGAGAGGAAGAAGACAGAGAGAAGATGAAGAGAGGAAGATGACGAGAGGAAGATAAAGAGAGGAAGATGACGAGAGGAAGATGACGAGAGGAAAAAGAGAGGAAGATGAAGAGAGGCAGAAGAAGAGAGGAAGATGAAGAGAGGAAGATGAAGAGAGGCAGAAGAAGAGAGGAAGATGAAGAGAGGCAGAAGAAGAGAGGAAGATGAAGAGAGGAACATGAAGAGAGGCAGAAGAAGAGAGGAAGATGAAGAGAGGAAGATGAAGAGAGGAACATGAAGAGAGGCAGAAGAAGAGAGGAAGATGAAGAGAGGAAGAAGAAGAGAGAAAGATGAAGAGAGAAAGATGAAGAGAAGGAAATGAAGAAATGAAGATGAAGAGAGGAAGATGAAGAGACAAAGATGACGAGAGGAAGAAGACTGAGAGACGTTGAAGAGAGACAGATGAAGAGATGAAGAGAGGAAGAAGACAGAGAGACGTTGAAGAGAGACAGATGAAGAGAGGAAGAAGACAGAGAGACGTTAAAGAGAGACAGATGAAGAGAGGAAGAAGACAGAGAGACGTTGAAGAGAGACAGATGAAGAGAGGAAGAAGACAGAGAGACGTTGAAGAGAGACAGATGAAGAGAGGAAGAAGACAGAGAGACGTTGAAGAGAGACAGATGAAGAGAGGAAGAAGACAGAGAGACGTTGAAGATAGACAGATGAAGAGAGGAAGAAGACAGAGAGACGTTGAAGAGAGGAATATTATAAGACAAGGAATAAGGCATTCCAGATTTGTGCGGTATGCTATCCGAGGTCTCTCAACATGGACCATGAAGGAATGATAAAAACATGAAATGTTTGATAAAGATGAACGGTAAGAGATCGACTCAAACATTGTCCAATAGCATTACTGTCACTTCGTGATAGTGCAGCAATAGCATTACTGTCACATCGTGATAATGCAGCAATAGCATTACTGTCACATCGTGATAGTGCAACAACAGCATTACTGTCACTTCGTGATAGTGCAGCAATAGCATTACTGTCACATCGTGATAGTGCAGCAATAGCATTACTGTCACTTCGTGATAGTGCAACAATAGCATTACTGTCACTTCGTGATAGTGCAACAATAGCATTACTGTCACTTCGTGATAGGGCAGCAATAGCATTACTGTCACTTCGTGATAGGGCAACAATAGCATTACTGTCAGTTCGTGATAGTGCAGCAATAGCATTACTGTCACATCGTGATAGTGCAACAATAGCATTACTGTCAGTTCGTGATAGTGCAACAACAGCATTACTGTCACATTGTGATAGTGCAACAACAGCATTACAGTCACATCGTAATAGTGCAACAACAGCATTACTGTCAGTTCGTGATAGTGCAGCAATAGCATTACTGTCACATCGTGATAGTGCAGCAATAGCATTACTGTCACATCGTGATAGTGCAGCAATAGCATTACTGTCACATCGTGATAGTGCAGCAATAGCATTACTGTCACATCGTGATAGTGCTGCAATAACATTACTGTCACATCGTGATAGGGCAGCAATAGCATGACTGTCACATTGTGATAGTGCTGCAATAACATTACTGTCACTTCGTGATAATGCAGCAATAGCATTAATGTCACTTCGTGATAGGGCAGCAATAGCATTACTGTCACTTCGTGATAGTGCAACAATAGCATTACTGTCACATCGTGATAATGCAGCAATAGCATTACTGTCACATCGTAATAGTGCAGCAATAGCATTACTGTCACATCGTGATAGGGCAGTAATCGCATTACTGTCATTTCGTGATAGTGCAGCAATAGCATTACTGTCACATCGTAATAGTGCAGCAATAGCATTACTGTCACATTGTGATAGTGCAACAATAGCATTACTGTCAGTTCGTGATAGTGCAACAACAGCATTACTGTCACATCGTGATAGTGCAACAACAGCATTACTGTCACATCGTGATAGTGCAGCAATAGCATTACTGTCAGTTCGTGATAGTGCAGCAATAGCATTACTGTCACATCGTAATAGTGCAACAACAGCATTACTGTCAGTTCGTGATAGTGCAGCAATAGCATTACTGTCACATCGTGATAGTGCAGCAATAGCATTACTGTCACATCGTGATAGTGCTGCAATAACATTACTGTCACATCGTGATAGGGCAGCAATAGCATGACTGTCACATTGTGATAGTGCTGCAATAACATTACTGTCACTTCGTGATAATGCAGCAATAGCATTAATGTCACTTCGTGATAGGGCAGCAATAGCATTACTGTCACTTCGTGATAGTGCAACAATAGCATTACTGTCACATCGTGATAATGCAGCAATAGCATTACTGTCACATCGTAATAGTGCAGCAATAGCATTACTGTCACATCGTGATAGGGCAGTAATCGCATTACTGTCATTTCGTGATAGTGCAGCAATAGCATTACTGTCACATCGTAATAGTGCAGCAATAGCATTACTGTCACATCGTGATAGGGCAGTAATCGCATTACTGTCATTTCGTGATAGTGCAGCAATAGCATTACTGTCACATCGTAATAGTGCAGCAATAGCATTACTGTCACTTCGTGATAGTGCAGCAATAGCATTACTGTCACATCGTGATAGGGCAGTAATCGCATTACTGTCATTTCGTGATAGTGCAGCAATAGCATTACTGTCACATCGTAATAGTGCAGCAATAGCATTACTGTCACTTCGTGATAGTGCAGCAATAGCATTACTGTCACATCGTGATAGTGCAGCAATAGCATTACTGTCACATCGTGATAGTGCAGCAATAGCATTACTGTCACATCGTGATAGTGCAGCAATAGCATTACTGTCACATCGTGATAGTGCTGCAATAACATTACTGTCACATCGTGATAGGGCAGCAATAGCATGACTGTCACATTGTGATAGTGCTGCAATAACATTACTGTCACTTCGTGATAATGCAGCAATAACATTACTGTCACTTCGTGATAATGCAGCAATAGCATTACTGTCACATCGTGATAGTGCAACAACAGCATTACTGTCACATCGTGATAGTGCAGCAATAGCATTACTGTCACATCGTGATAGTGCTGCAATAACATTACTGTCACGTCGTGATAATGTAAGAAAGATCTCCTCAACGAAGTGCACGGGCTTCACAGCACAAGCGAGAGCCCCATGGGTATTTCCCCACATTTAATTATTGTGAATGATGGTGTATATGTTTTTAAAATTTAACTTGGTAATCGATGAAGACAGCGAGTCGTTGCGTGTAACCCACCACACGCTGGATACTTCTGTCGGTGGCGTCATTACCATGGCCTTGAGTTCGTCTTGTGACGAATCCTTCCCATTTCCGGTTGGAAGCTCACACTATTACATCACGTCATTCTTTTTATAGAATTGTTTTAGCACTCAGCCTCAACGAAAGGGTGCTTATCGATTATCCACTCGCATCCAACCACTCGTCTTCTTTCTCTCTGCTGGTGGTCTTGAGTGATATTGTTGTTGTTGTTGTTGTTGTTGCGTTCGCCAGCTTTCACCTCTGACGAAGTCCCTAGAGACTAGGAACTGAATTTTGCGTGTTAATCGATTTTTCCCTGGCAGCCGTGTGCACAGGGGTCCCTCGCCGCACAGGCAGATAACTCCGACTTCGGAGGTACTAATGTTTTTTTCCGTCGATGAGTAACTGACGTTTCAAGCCGGGCCTCGCTGCTGAGACCAGGGGTGGTTGTCACAAAGAGAAATCATAAATAAAAATCCAGACGGTGTAGCCGGGATTTGAACCCACAACCTCTCTGTCTCGAGGCCGGCGTCTTGCCTGGAGATCAACCAGTCCCCCATGGACTTGGAATATGAGGAAACTGCAACAAGGAACACTTTTCATGCATAGCCTGCAATGGTTTCTGCCGCCTATCCACCATATACCGGAAGTTCACGTCCTCCTGAAAATGATAATCGTCGTATTTTTAAAAAAATGTATAGCGCTTGACGATTTTAGACCATCATTTCTGACTCCATTTGAATCTGAATTCCGAACATATAAACACACAGTTAGTCGTCAGATTATCCCCGTCGCACATCAAACAACGGACCGTATGATTAGCGTATGGCTGGTCTAGGGATATACGATGAGCCATCGAGAGTGATATACAGCAGTATGTCTCCTGCATACATGTCGCAATCTATGTAAATTTTATGCTTTTCTAGTTTCCTTGTCCACTGGTGAAGGCCTTGTAACCGAAAAGTTTAATTATTCTGTTTTACATAATCTTTGTGAAGCTGTAACACACAATTTTACCCTGGCTCCGCCCAGCTTCACCACGCCCTCGTCCAGGCCTATATTTTGTTTTATATCACATGCCTGTTTCTGTCAAGAGACCCGCATCACATGTACAACAACATAAGAAAAGCGTTTGACAGAATTTGGCATTTAGCGCTCTGTGCAACCATGGATACATCATCATCATCATCATCAAGTGCGGGGCCTGCTGGCGTGGGTGATCATGTCTCTCCACTATTTTCGATCTTGACAGCTATTTATCATTTCTGTTGTTGACCTTCTGCCAAGCCATTCTCTTAAGCTGTCTGTTATTTTTTCTCTTTACTTCCCTCTATCTCTTCGTCCCTCAATTTTTCCAGTTGTTACAATATATTCCAGTTGTTCTCTCTCATTACATGGCAAAAAAATGATGATTGTCTCTTCCTAATATTGGAAATTAGTTCTCTTTTTGCTTTGACTTCTTTCAGAAACGTTTTCATTACTCTTCTTAGCTGTCCATGGTATATATTCAATCTTCTTCCTCTTCTTCTTCTTCTTTTCTCATTTCACTGATACCTAAAAGGTGTCGTGGTTTATATCATGTGTCGTTCTTGTGCTGCTCGAATTGTCTGAATTAGTGATTTTCCTTTGTTGTTACATGTCTCTGTCACTGCATCTATCCATCTTCTTCTGGGTCTTCCTTTTGGCCAAATTATATATTCAATAGCGGGCATTAAATCTTAACTTTTTCCCCATTTCTGCGCCGTCTTGACAGTTATGGTATCCCCACTCGGTGGATACAGTCAGAGATCGCAAATGCATTAAAAGATCACTCTTGGCTCTAAAATCAGTCTGATTTGTCCCTTGTTGAATCAGTTTTCCTATAAGCTTGAGAAACATGACCCCTTACTGCAGAGCTTCAGAGTAAAATACAAGCTATATGTAGTTATAGTTATGTTTTGGGAATCACTTAGATCGTGTTACAAATGGAAACAAAAAACTTCGCAAAATGATATAGCAAGCAACATGATGATCTTTGGATTTGCGAGGAAGCCCAAAGTGGAATGGTTTGGCTGACTATCTCCATCTTCTGTCTAAGCGAAGACAATTCTGCAAGAAACTGTGACAGGAACGAGAAGAGGTAGACAGAGAAAGAGATGGGAAGAAAATCATAAAGAATGACTGAAGATTAAAGAGTGAAGAGAAGGTTGACAAAGTCTTTCATGGTGTATTCAATGCAGAAAAAGTTGTGGGAAGAAGACAAGAAGAGCCATCTATTTTTCCTCAGAAAAATCAGATACTCATTTAAGGTTGGGTAAAAATATAACATCAGTCAGATTAGTTATATATTAAGTCGTAACTTTTGGATACTTGTTTCTGTGGTTCAAGATTTTCTATTTTTGGAGGCGCTTGTAATGACACAGCAGTTACTATTGAAGTCTATACTTCAGTCCAATACATTGGGTACATGTGAACTAAAACAATTAGCTGTATTCTGTTGTAGAGAACCGGATGGCTCCTCTCAAATGTGTGATCTCAGCCTCTCCTTCGGAACTATTTGAACATGCATAGAGTGGGTCAAGGCAACACGAACTGAACTTTTGCTTCATTATTATTTTTAAAAAAGGAGATCACCCAGCAAGGGAGACAAATTTCGAAGGGAAAGAATACAATTACAAGTTTTGAAACTTGGCACATGAGATATAAGGGAAATGTTCTCTAAATCAGACAAATCGAAGGACGGATACACCATAAACATGGTTTCAGAGAATTAAAACGGCTGCACACTGTCTTCCCGGTCCTGTAGAGAGACAGAGCTGTAGATTGTAGTACGGTTACATCGGAGTTCAACATGTTTATTGTTGTATTGAACCTAATTTCTTTGGATCTCCATGTTTCCTTGTGCAACGAAGGCTCCTCTTGCTTTTTGCATCCTTATTTTGGTATCATTCTCTGTTCATCATTTGTCTAGATTCCTGCCCAGATAAGTGTAAGGTTGTACTTCCAGTAGAGTTATTTCTCCAATTATTATGTGATTATTGCCAACTGCATTACTTCTCATAATTTTAGTTCTATCTCTGTTTATATATTTCTAATAGCCTTTTCATTTCTTTGTATACTGTTCATGATTCGCTTCCATAAGTCAAAACTGGCTCTATATAGCACCGATGAACTCTATTTCTCACTACTATTGATGTAGATCTGTCGCGCAATATGTTTTTCATTTTATGGATTGAAATTTTGGTCTGTGCTATTCTGATTTTTTAAATATCAAAATACAGTCGTAGCTAAAAGTAGTGCCATTCCATATAATGCTAGGCCCAAGCATCTCGAGGTGATAGGTCGTAACTCTTCCTTGCTGTTAATACTTTTGTTTTCCAGCTCTGTGAGTCAGGTACACATTCTTTTATCACCGGGAGGAATGGAGGGAATCAAACAGCGTCTGACCCCTCGTTCACAGGCCGCCTCGCATCGTCTATTAAGGCGTTATGACTACGCTACTGACGCTCTTAGAAAATAGCAATAGCGAGAGAGATAACGAGAGACAGTAACTACCATAGTATTAACACCAACCTGTTACCAACCGTCTGTAAAGACGCAAGGCCATACATACATTTTAAATAAAAGTAAGAAACAATTTCTTAATAATTAACAAATACAATTAATCATTGGCCGAATCTGTCATCTGTACATTTTTGGCTGAATTTTATTTTCAAATCTTAAAAACAAAGGATACACCCATATTGTTATTCCCTATTCTACTCTGATTTTCGCAAAATATCGCGGACTGTTAATCATAGCGATAGTCACAAATCCCGCAAAGATATATATGCTTGCCAGCGCAAATGAAAATAGGCCTCGCTGAGCATTATGACTTAGCATCGGATATTCATTCTTAACTGTCATCCCAAAAAATAAAAAAATAAAAACTGACTCATGTGGCCACATTTTTGCTGCAAGACCGATCAATATGATTGTATTTTTCTGTACAAGTAAATTCAGATTCTGTACAAGTAGATTCAGATTCTGTACAAGTAGATTCAGAGAGACAAGACAAATGAAATTTTTGGGGCATGTTAAAAGACACAACAGCCTACTAAAAATAATATTGGAAGGAAAAATACAAGGTAAAAGAGGCAGAGACAGACCAAGACTAACATGGACGAGTAACATCAAAAAGATGGACAAGTCAATCTATGACAGCCTGCACCATCAAAGCAAGAAACAGAGTAGAATGGCGATCCATGGTAGCCAACCTTCGTTGCGGAGAAGGCACACGATGATGATGATGATGATGATGAAATTAAGATGCAGACTTCTCATTAACCAAACCGGCATATCCAAGCAACAGTCGTCGGAACGTATCTGATGGACCCTCTTTTGCAGACTTCATGTAACAAGATATAAACGAATGTCATCATTGTAAATATATGTTGTGTGTGTGTGCGAGCGTGAGTGCGTGTGTGTGTGCGCGCGTGTGTGTGTATTCCATACAACTTCTGCAAGTTCTTTAGCTCGCGATAGGTCTTAGTATCAAATAGTATTTGTCTCTTTTTACACGTGGAAGAACATGGTAACGTGGTGGAAGAACATGGTAACGTGGTGGAAGAACACGGTAACGTGGTGGAAGAACATGGTAACGTGGTGGAAGAACACGGTAACGTGGTGGAAGAACACGGTAACGTGGTGGAAGAACACGGTAACGTGGTGGAAGAACACGGTAACGTGGTGGAAGAACACGGTAACGTGGTGGAAGAACACGGTAACGTGGTGGAAGAACACGGTAACGTGGTGGAAGAACACGGTAACGCGGTGGAAGAACACGGTAACGTGGTGGAAGAACACGGTAACGTGGTGGAAGAACACGGTAACGCGGTGGAAGAACACGGTAACGTGGTGGAAGAACACGGTAACGTGGTGGAAGAACACGGTAACGTGGTGGAAGAACACGGTAACGTGGTGGAAGAACATGGTAACGCGGTGGAAGAACACGGTAACGTGGTGGAAGAACACGGTAACGTGGTGGAAGAACACGGTAACGCGGTGGAAGAACACGGTAACGTGGTGGAAGAACACGGTAACGTGGTGGAAGAACACGGTAACGCGGTGGAAGAACACGGTAACGTGGTGGAAGAACACGGTAACGCGGTGGAAGAACACGGTAACGTGGTGGAAGAACACGGTAACGTGGTGGAAGAACACGGTAACGCGGTGGAAGAACACGGTAACGTGGTGGAAGAACACGGTATTATTACAATATATTCCAGCTGTTCCATTCTCATTACATGGCCAAAAAATGATGATAGTTTCTCGCTAATATTGGAAACTATAGCTTGTTTCATAACACGTGCCCAACTTTTAAAATCGATAGCATTTTAACCGCTTGTTGTAAGTTGTTAAAAATTTGCATGTCAAGTTATAATGATTAGAACCCAACAGGGAATTAATTTCATTAAAAAAAACATTTGGTTATTATTGTTGCTTATTTGATTTATATAAATTTATAACGACCCATTGATGTAGTCAAAACTTAATGTTTACAGTATTTTAAGTTAAAAATAGCGAGTAAAAATCCATACACGCTAAAATTGACGTGTTTGCACGCTTTTACCGTGGTTTTTTGACACAATTAGACACTTGTAAAAAAAAACGAGAAATTGTGTGTTCCATTTCCGTTCATTCATAGGTGTAGACGTGGAACGATAACTTTTATCCTGAGTCTTAAAATGAAATTCTGCAGTTTACAAAACATCACAATAAAAATGTATGACTATTTTTGCAAAGAGGCTAAACGAGGAAGATTATTTCATTCTTTAGAAAACCCTGAGAATAGGACAAGACACATTTTGGATTTATCTAAACGGTCATTTAATCGCTGGATTCAAGCACGTGACCGTCAATGTTCAAAATATACAAAATCACAAGGAAGAGCAAAAATGTTGGATAATTTCGACAGTGAACTTATTAGAAGTGAAATTCGCAAAATGTTGGGTATGAATGAAACTGTTACAATAAGAAAATTAAATGTATCGCTGAAAAAGAACAACAGTATTTAAATATCAAAGTCTACATTATGGAGGAATGTGAGAGCTGCAGGCTTTACATTCCAATGGACGAAACATCATCTGTGAGAAGCCACATATAGTAGTCATGAGAAGCAAGTACTTACGTGAAGTAAAAGAGGTGCGCAAGCAAGGTTATGATATTGTGTACTTGGATGAAACATGGATCAATGCTCACCACACTAACCAAAGTGAATGGCAGTCATCAGATGGAAAGATTAAGAGATTAATACCTAGCAGCAAAGGACAGCGCTTGATAATTGCTCATGCAGGTAGTCGACAACATGGACTAATACAGAATGCAGAGCTCATTTTTCTTTCAAAATCCATAGACAATCGGGATTATCATTCTGAGATGAATGGTCACATATTTAGACATTGGATTGAAAATTCTGTTCTCCCATCACTAGATCGACCATCTTGCCTAATAATGGACAATGCAGCGTACCACAACATTGTTGCACTTGAAGATAAAGTCCCGACGTCATCTAGTACAAAAGATGCTATTAAGATATGGCTCACAAAGGAGCACATACAATTTAATAACATGTACTTAAAACCTGAATTACTATCTCTAGTAAAGCAAAAACAAAGGACAAAGATTTTTAAAATAGATAAGATTATCCAAGAGCACGGTCATATAAGTTTGAGGCTGCCACCTTACCATGCTCATTTAAATCCAATAGAACTAATCTGGGCAAAATTAAAAGGGCAAGTGGCAGATGAAAATACAACATTCAAAATATGCGATGTAAAGATTCTTGCTAATCTCGCTATATTAAATATAGACAAAGATTATTGGGCTAAATGTGAAGACCACGTCTTAAAACAGGAAGATGAATATTGGAAAAATGATGGTTTGTGGAATGTTCAACCCCAAACAGTTATTAATCTTTTAGACTCGTCTGATTCAGAATGAAAGTATATAGCCCCACAATGTTGGCCCCTATATTACCTTAAATTAGTTCAACAAACGGTCCTTATCAGGACCACACAACTATGAAAATTGGACATACAGGTATACCTTGATATTATCGTCCGTCCGCGAACTGAGAAGACAATAATTCTCCTGGTGTTTTGTCTTATTAGGTTATTTCCCCATTACGGCCACGCCTTTACCTAGTGAAAATTAATCATAGACCAGCAACTACGGTAATTTCTATTATTTAGGGGTTCACAATTTACAATTTTGACAAACATCAAAGAAATTCGCCGCTTTAAGAAAACTGCAGCTGCAAGATATTTGTTAAATATACATTTAAAGGGTCTTTTGCATTCTAATAACATTTGGAAAATTTCAACAGTTTTTAACAAACGGTTACTGAGTAATAGCGTTTTGAAGTTGGGCACGTCATTTGAAAACGAGCTATAGCTATCTTTTTGCTCTGGCCTCTTTCAGCGTGTTTTCATTACTCTTCTTAGCTGTCCATGGTATTCTCAATATTCTTCTGTAAGACCACATTTCTACAGCCTCTATTGATTTTCTTGTCTGTTATCCTATTGTCCATGACCCACATCCACATGTTTATACTGGGTCTACATAACATTTAAGAACTCTTTTTTCTTGTTTCTATTGTCAAATATGGGGGGAGCAGAAGCGCCTGCGACCTGGGGTCGCAATAGCAGGGTCGGCGCACCATCACTGACCAAGACCTAGCAGTTCTACCTCCTCATGGTCCCCCCTGGAAACAGTCTGCGTCAAACCAGACTGGCTAACAGAAGCTAGGATCGCCGTGTTCCCTGTAGTGGTGGCTGTTACTGATATAGAGGACCCAGTATTGCAGTACCTCTGGGCTGGACTAGTAGTTTCCCAGCATAGCCTGGGACAGACGAACTCCAACCCCTCCAGTAAGAGCCGGGAATGTCAAGAAAGCCATTACGACCTGCCACATCTTATGAGTCAAAGTTCAACCTGCCCGTATCAACTCGTGGCAATCCGTCAACAATTATTAAATATGAGTTACACAGTATTTTCCTCATTTTTTGGAAAGCTTTTTTGCCTGTATTCGTATTGAAACCGTGGCCAACATTTATAGCACTTTAAATACTTCAGAGCACGTTGTTTTAAACTTTTTTTTTTCTGAAGCGCGCTTGTTGTATTAACGTGACCACGAGCTTTCTAGAGAAATGCCTGATTTGTGTAGTGAAAAGACAAGTCTAACTGGCATAAACAATACATTTGTGTAGTGAAAAGACAAGTCTAACTGGCATAAACAATACATTTGTGTAGTGAAAAGACAAGTCTAACTGGCATAAACAATACATTTGTGTAGTGAAAAGACAAGTCTAACTGACATAAACAATACATTTGTGTAGTGAAAAGACAAGTCTAACTGACATAAACAATACATTTGTGTAGTGAAAAGACGAGTCTAACTGACTTAAACAATACATTTGTGTAGTGAAAAGACAAGTCTAATGACATAAACAATACATTTGTGTAGTGAAAAGACAAGTCTAATGACATAAACAATACATTTGTGTAGTGAAAAGACAAGTCTAATGACATAAACAATACATTTGTGTAGTGAAAAGACAAGTCTAACTGGCATAAACAATACATTTGTGTGGTGAAAAGACAAGTCTAACTGACATAAACAATACATTTGTGTAGTGAAAAGACAAGTCTAACTGGCATAAACAATACATTTGTGTAGTGAAAAGACAAGTCTAACTGACATAAACAATACATTTGTGTAGTGAAAAGACAAGTCTAACTGACATAAACAATACATTTGTGTAGTGAATGAGACAAGTCTAACTGGCATAAACAATACATTTGTGTAGTGAAAAGACAAGTC
Organism: Megaustenia siamemsis; assembly: GCA_032433765.1. Taxonomy (NCBI): domain Eukaryota; kingdom Metazoa; phylum Mollusca; class Gastropoda; order Stylommatophora; family Ariophantidae; genus Megaustenia; species Megaustenia siamemsis. The sequence continues at coordinate 55,990,753 of JAVIAB010000088.1, read as the reverse complement.
TAACTGGCATAAACAATACATTTGTGTAGTGAAAAGACAAGTCTAACTGACATAAACAATACATTTGTGTAGTGAAAAGACAAGTCTAACTGACATAAACAATACATTTGTGTAGTGAAAAGACAAGTCTAATGACATAAACAATACATTTGTGTAGTGAAAAGACAAGTCTAATGACATAAATAATACATTTGTGTAGTGAAAAGACAAGTCTAATGACATAAACAATACATTTGTGTAGTGAAAAGACAAGTCTAACTGGCATAAACAATACATTTGTGTAGTGAAAAGACAAGTCTAACTGGCATAAACAATACATTTGTGTAGTGAAAAGACAAGTCTAACTGGCATAAACAATACATTTGTGTAGTGAAAAGACAAGTCTAACTGGCATAAACAATACATTTGTGTAGTGAAAAGACAAGTCTAACTGGCATAAACAATACATTTGTGTAGTGAAAAGACAAGTCTAACTGACATAAACAATACATTTGTGTGGTGAAAAGACAAGTCTAATGACATAAACAATACATTTGTGTAGTGAAAAGACAAGTCTAACTGGCATAAACAATACATTTGTGTAGTGAAAAGACAAGTCTAACTGGCATAAACAATACATTTGTGTAGTGAAAAGACAAGTCTAACTGACATAAACAATACATTTGTGTGGTGAAAAGACAAGTCTAATGACATAAACAATATATTTGTGTAGTGAAAAGACAAGTCTAATGACATAAACAATACATTTGTGTAGTGAAAAGACAAGTCTAATGACATAAACAATACATTTGTGTAGTGAAAAGACAAGTCTAACTGGCATAAACAATACATTTGTGTAGTGAAAAGACAAGTCTAATGACATAAACAATACATTTGTGTAGTGAAAAGACAAGTCTAACTGGCATAAACAATACATTTGTGTGGTGAAAAGACAAGTCTAATGACATAAACAATACATTTGTGTAGTGAAAAGACAAGTCTAACTGGCATAAACAATACATTTGTGTAGTGAAAAGACAAGTCTAACTGGCATAAACAATACATTTGTGTAGTGAAAAGACAAGTCTAATGACATAAACAATACATTTGTGTAGTGAAAAGACAAGTCTAACTGGCATAAACAATACATTTGTGTAGTGAAAGGACAAGTCTAATGACATAAATAATACATTTGTGTAGTGAAAAGACAAGTCTAATGACATAAATAATACATTTGTGTAGTGAAAAGACAAGTCTAATGACATAAACAATACATTTGTGTAGTGAAAAGACAAGTCTAACTGGCATAAACAATACATTTGTGTAGTGAAAAGACAAGTCTAACTGGCATAAACAATACATTTGTGTAGTGAAAAGACAAGTCTAATGACATAAACAATACATTTGTGTAGTGAAAAGACAAGTCTAACTGGCATAAACAATACATTTGTGTAGTGAAAGGACAAGTCTAACTGGCATAAACAATACATTTGTGTAGTGAAAAGACAAGTCTAATGACATAAACAATACATTTGTGTAGTGAAAAGACAAGTCTAATGACATAAACAATACATTTGTGTAGTGAAAAGACAAGTCTAACTGGCATAAACAATACATTTGTGTAGTGAAAAGACAAGTCTAACTGACATAAACAATACATTTGTGTAGTGAAAAGACAAGTCTAACTGACATAAACAATACATTTGTGTAGTGAATGAGACAAGTCTAACTGGCATAAACAATACATTTGTGTAGTGAAAAGACAAGTCTAACTGGCATAAACAATACATTTGTGTAGTGAAAAGACAAGTCTAACTGACATAAACAATACATTTGTGTAGTGAAAAGACAAGTCTAACTGACATAAACAATACATTTGTGTAGTGAAAAGACAAGTCTAATGACATAAACAATACATTTGTGTAGTGAAAAGACAAGTCTAATGACATAAATAATACATTTGTGTAGTGAAAAGACAATTCTAATGACATAAACAATACATTTGTGTAGTGAAAAGACAAGTCTAACTGACATAAACAATACATTTGTGTAGTGAAAAGACAAGTCTAATGACATAAACAATACATTTGTGTAGTGAAAAGACAAGTCTAATGACATAAATAATACATTTGTGTAGTGAAAAGACAAGTCTAACTGGCATAAACAATACATTTGTGTAGTGAAAAGACAAGTCTAACTGGCATAAACAATACATTTGTGTAGTGAAAAGACAAGTCTAACTGGCATAAACAATACATTTGTGTAGTGAAAAGACAAGTCTAACTGGCATAAACAATACATTTGTGTAGTGAAAAGACAAGTCTAACTGACATAAACAATACATTTGTGTAGTGAAAAGACAAGTCTAACTGACATAAACAATACATTTGTGTGGTGAAAAGACAAGTCTAATGACATAAACAATACATTTGTGTAGTGAAAAGACAAGTCTAATGACATAAACAATACATTTGTGTAGTGAAAAGACAAGTCTAATGACATAAACAATACATTTGTGTAGTGAAAAGACAAGTCTAACTGGCATAAACAATACATTTGTGTAGTGAAAAGACAAGTCTAACTGGCATAAACAATACATTTGTGTAGTGAAAAGACAAGTCTAACTGGCATAAACAATACATTTGTGTAGTGAAAAGACAAGTCTAATGACATAAACAATACATTTGTGTAGTGAAAAGACAAGTCTAACTGGCATAAACAATACATTTGTGTAGTGAAAAGACAAGTCTAATGACATAAACAATACATTTGTGTAGTGAAAAGACAAGTCTAATGACATAAATAATACATTTGTGTAGTGAAAAGACAAGTCTAATGACATAAACAATACATTTGTGTAGTGAAAAGACAAGTCTAACTGGCATAAACAATACATTTGTGTAGTGAAAAGACAAGTCTAACTGGCATAAACAATACATTTGTGTAGTGAATGAGACAAGTCTAACTGGCATAAACAATACATTTGTGTAGTGAAAAGACAAGTCTAACTGGCATAAACAATACATTTGTGTAGTGAAAAGACAAGTCTAACTGACATAAACAATACATTTGTGTAGTGAAAAGACAAGTCTAACTGACATAAACAATACATTTGTGTAGTGAAAAGACAAGTCTAATGACATAAACAATACATTTGTGTAGTGAAAAGACAAGTCTAATGACATAAATAATACATTTGTGTAGTGAAAAGACAAGTCTAATGACATAAACAATACATTTGTGTAGTGAAAAGACAAGTCTAACTGGCATAAACAATACATTTGTGTAGTGAAAAGACAAGTCTAACTGGCATAAACAATACATTTGTGTAGTGAAAAGACAAGTCTAACTGGCATAAACAATACATTTGTGTAGTGAAAAGACAAGTCTAACTGGCATAAACAATACATTTGTGTAGTGAAAAGACAAGTCTAACTGGCATAAACAATATATTTGTGTAGTGAAAAGACAAGTCTAACTGACATAAACAATACATTTGTGTGGTGAAAAGACAAGTCTAATGACATAAACAATACATTTGTGTAGTGAAAAGACAAGTCTAACTGGCATAAACAATACATTTGTGTAGTGAAAAGACAAGTCTAACTGGCATAAACAATACATTTGTGTAGTGAAAAGACAAGTCTAACTGACATAAACAATACATTTGTGTGGTGAAAAGACAAGTCTAATGACATAAACAATATATTTGTGTAGTGAAAAGACAAGTCTAATGACATAAACAATACATTTGTGTAGTGAAAAGACAAGTCTAATGACATAAACAATACATTTGTGTAGTGAAAAGACAAGTCTAACTGGCATAAACAATACATTTGTGTAGTGAAAGGACAAGTCTAACTGGCATAAACAATACATTTGTGTAGTGAAAAGACAAGTCTAATGACATAAACAATACATTTGTGTAGTGAAAAGTCAAGTCTAATGACATAAATAATACATTTGTGTAGTGAAAAGACAAGTCTAATGACATAAACAATACATTTGTGTAGTGAAAAGACAAGTCTAACTGACATAAACAATACATTTGTGTAGTGAAAAGACAAGTCTAATGACATAAACAATACATTTGTGTAGTGAAAAGACAAGTCTAATGACATAAATAATACATTTGTGTAGTGAAAAGACAAGTCTAACTGACATAAACAATACATTTGTGTAGTGAAAAGACAAGTCTAACTGGCATAAACAATACATTTGTGTAGTGAAAAGACAAGTCTAACTGGCATAAACAATACATTTGTGTAGTGAAAAGACAAGTCTAACTGGCATAAACAATACATTTGTGTAGTGAAAAGACAAGTCTAACTGGCATAAACAATACATTTGTGTAGTGAAAAGACAAGTCTAACTGGCATAAACAATACATTTGTGTAGTGAAAAGACAAGTCTAACTGACATAAACAATACATTTGTGTGGTGAAAAGACAAGTCTAATGACATAAACAATACATTTGTGTAGTGAAAAGACAAGTCTAATGACATAAACAATACATTTGTGTAGTGAAAAGACAAGTCTAATGACATAAACAATACATTTGTGTAGTGAAAAGACAAGTCTAACTGGCATAAACAATACATTTGTGTAGTGAAAAGACAAGTCTAACTGGCATAAACAATACATTTGTGTAGTGAAAAGACAAGTCTAACTGGCATAAACAATACATTTGTGTAGTGAAAAGACAAGTCTAATGACATAAACAATACATTTGTGTGGTGAAAAGACAAGTCTAATGACATAAACAATATATTTGTGTAGTGAAAAGACAAGTCTAATGACATAAACAATACATTTGTGTAGTGAAAAGACAAGTCTAATGACATAAACAATACATTTGTGTAGTGAAAAGACAAGTCTAACTGGCATAAACAATACATTTGTGTAGTGAAAAGACAAGTCTAATGACATAAACAATACATTTGTGTAGTGAAAAGACAAGTCTAACTGGCATAAACAATACATTTGTGTAGTGAAAAGACATGTCTAACTGGCATAAACAATACATTTGTGTAGTGAAAAGACAAGTCTAACTGGCATAAACAATACATTTGTGTAGTGAAAAGACAAGTCTAATGACATAAACAATACATTTGTGTAGTGAAAAGACAAGTCTAACTGGCATAAACAATACATTTGTGTAGTGAAAGGACAAGTCTAACTGGCATAAACAATACATTTGTGTAGTGAAAAGACAAGTCTAACTGGCATAAACAATACATTTGTGTAGTGAAAAGACAAGTCTAACTGGCATAAACAATACATTTGTGTAGTGAAAAGACAAGTCTAATGACATAAACAATACATTTGTGTAGTGAAAAGACAAGTCTAACTGGCATAAACAATACATTTGTGTAGTGAAAAGACAAGTCTAATGACATAAACAATACATTTGTGTAGTGAAAAGACAAGTCTAACTGGCATAAACAATACATTTGTGTAGTGAAAAGACAAGTCTAACTGACATAAACAATACATTTGTGTAGTGAAAAGACAAGTCTTACTGACATAAACAATACATTTGTGTGGTGAAAAGACAAGTCTAATGACATAAACAATACATTTGTGTAGTGAAAAGACAAGTCTAATGACATAAACAATACATTTGTGTAGTGAAAAGACAAGTCTAATGACATAAACAATACATTTGTGTAGTGAAAAGACAAGTCTAACTGGCATAAACAATACATTTGTGTAGTGAAAAGACAAGTCTAACTGGCATAAACAATACATTTGTGTAGTGAAAAGACAAGTCTAACTGGCATAAACAATACATTTGTGTAGTGAAAAGACAAGTCTAATGACATAAACAATACATTTGTGTAGTGAAAAGACAAGTCTAACTGGCATAAATAATACATTTGTGTAGTGAAAAGACAAGTCTAATGACATAAACAATACATTTGTGTAGTGAAAAGACAAGTCTAACTGGCATAAACAATACATTTGTGTAGTGAAAAGACAAGTCTAACTGGCATAAACAATACATTTGTGTAGTGAAAAGACAAGTCTAACTGACATAAACAATACATTTGTGTAGTGAAAAGACAAGTCTAACTGGCATAAACAATACATTTGTGTAGTGAAAAGACAAGTCTAACTGGCATAAACAATACATTTGTGTAGTGAAAAGACAAGTCTAACTGACATAAACAATACATTTGTGTGGTGAAAAGACAAGTCTAATGACATAAACAATACATTTGTGTAGTGAAAAGACAAGTCTAACTGGCATAAACAATACATTTGTGTAGTGAAAAGACAAGTCTAACTGGCATAAACAATACATTTGTGTAGTGAAAAGACAAGTCTAACTGACATAAACAATACATTTGTGTGGTGAAAAGACAAGTCTAATGACATAAACAATATATTTGTGTAGTGAAAAGACAAGTCTAATGACATAAACAATACATTTGTGTAGTGAAAAGACAAGTCTAATGACATAAACAATACATTTGTGTAGTGAAAAGACAAGTCTAACTGGCATAAACAATACATTTGTGTAGTGAAAAGACAAGTCTAATGACATAAACAATACATTTGTGTAGTGAAAAGACAAGTCTAACTGGCATAAACAATACATTTGTGTAGTGAAAAGACAAGTCTAACTGGCATAAACAATACATTTGTGTAGTGAAAAGACAAGTCTAACTGGCATAAACAATACATTTGTGTAGTGAAAAGACAAGTCTAATGACATAAACAATACATTTGTGTAGTGAAAAGACAAGTCTAACTGGCATAAACAATACATTTGTGTAGTGAAAGGACAAGTCTAACTGGCATAAACAATACATTTGTGTAGTGAAAAGACAAGTCTAACTGGCATAAACAATACATTTGTGTAGTGAAAAGACAAGTCTAACTGGCATAAACAATACATTTGTGTAGTGAAAAGACAAGTCTAATGACATAAACAATACATTTGTGTAGTGAAAAGACAAGTCTAACTGGCATAAACAATACATTTGTGTAGTGAAAAGACAAGTCTAATGACATAAACAATACATTTGTGTAGTGAAAAGACAAGTCTAACTGGCATAAACAATACATTTGTGTAGTGAAAAGACAAGTCTAACTGACATAAACAATACATTTGTGTAGTGAAAAGACAAGTCTAACTGACATAAACAATACATTTGTGTAGTGAATGAGACAAGTCTAACTGGCATAAACAATACATTTGTGTAGTGAAAAGACAAGTCTAACTGGCATAAACAATACATTTGTGTAGTGAAAAGACAAGTCTAACTGACATAAACAATACATTTGTGTAGTGAAAAGACAAGTCTAACTGACATAAACAATACATTTGTGTAGTGAAAAGACAAGTCTAATGACATAAACAATACATTTGTGTAGTGAAAAGACAAGTCTAATGACATAAATAATACATTTGTGTAGTGAAAAGACAAGTCTAATGACATAAACAATACATTTGTGTAGTGAAAAGACAAGTCTAACTGACATAAACAATACATTTGTGTAGTGAAAAGACAAGTCTAATGACATAAACAATACATTTGTGTAGTGAAAAGACAAGTCTAATGACATAAATAATACATTTGTGTAGTGACAAGACAAGTCTAATGACATAAACAATACATTTGTGTAGTGAAAAGACAAGTCTAACTGGCATAAACAATACATTTGTGTAGTGAAAAGACAAGTCTAACTGGCATAAACAATACATTTGTGTAGTGAAAAGACAAGTCTAACTGGCATAAACAATACATTTGTGTAGTGAAAAGACAAGTCTAACTGGCATAAACAATACATTTGTGTAGTGAAAAGACAAGTCTAACTGGCATAAACAATACATTTGTGTAGTGAAAAGACAAGTCTAACTGACATAAACAATACATTTGTGTGGTGAAAAGACAAGTCTAATGACATAAACAATACATTTGTGTAGTGAAAAGACAAGTCTAATGACATAAACAATACATTTGTGTAGTGAAAAGACAAGTCTAATGACATAAACAATACATTTGTGTAGTGAAAAGACAAGTCTAACTGGCATAAACAATACATTTGTGTAGTGAAAAGACAAGTCTAACTGGCATAAACAATACATTTCTGTAGTGAAAAGACAAGTCTAACTGGCATAAACAATACATTTGTGTAGTGAAAAGACAAGTCTAATGACATAAACAATACATTTGTGTAGTGAAAAGACAAGTCTAACTGGCATAAACAATACATTTGTGTAGTGAAAGGACAAGTCTAACTGGCATAAACAATACATTTGTGTAGTGAAAAGACAAGTCTAACTGGCATAAACAATACATTTGTGTAGTGAAAAGACAAGTCTAACTGGCATAAACAATACATTTGTGTAGTGAAAAGACAAGTCTAATGACATAAACAATACATTTGTGTAGTGAAAAGACAAGTCTAACTGGCATAAACAATACATTTGTGTAGTGAAAAGACAAGTCTAATGACATAAACAATACATTTGTGTAGTGAAAAGACAAGTCTAACTGGCATAAACAATACATTTGTGTAGTGAAAAGACAAGTCTAACTGACATAAACAATACATTTGTGTAGTGAAAAGACAAGTCTTACTGACATAAACAATACATTTGTGTGGTGAAAAGACAAGTCTAATGACATAAACAATACATTTGTGTAGTGAAAAGACAAGTCTAATGACATAAACAATACATTTGTGTAGTGAAAAGACAAGTCTAATGACATAAACAATACATTTGTGTAGTGAAAAGACAAGTCTAACTGGCATAAACAATACATTTGTGTAGTGAAAAGACAAGTCTAACTGGCATAAACAATACATTTGTGTAGTGAAAAGACAAGTCTAACTGGCATAAACAATACATTTGTGTAGTGAAAAGACAAGTCTAACTGGCATAAACAATACATTTGTGTAGTGAAAAGACAAGTCTAACTGACATAAACAATACATTTGTGTAGTGAAAAGACAAGTCTAACTGGCATAAACAATACATTTGTGTAGTGAAAAGACAAGTCTAACTGGCATAAACAATACATTTGTGTAGTGAAAAGACAAGTCTAACTGACATAAACAATACATTTGTGTGGTGAAAAGACAAGTCTAATGACATAAACAATACATTTGTGTAGTGAAAAGACAAGTCTAACTGGCATAAACAATACATTTGTGTAGTGAAAAGACAAGTCTAACTGGCATAAACAATACATTTGTGTAGTGAAAAGACAAGTCTAACTGGCATAAACAATACATTTGTGTAGTGAAAAGACAAGTCTAACTGGCATAAACAATACATTTGTGTAGTGAAAAGACAAGTCTAATGACATAAACAATACATTTGTGTAGTGAAAAGACAAGTCTAACTGGCATAAACAATACATTTGTGTAGTGAAAGGACAAGTCTAACTGGCATAAACAATACATTTGTGTAGTGAAAAGACAAGTCTAACTGGCATAAACAATACATTTGTGTAGTGAAAAGACAAGTCTAACTGGCATAAACAATACATTTGTGTAGTGAAAAGACAAGTCTAATGACATAAACAATACATTTGTGTAGTGAAAAGACAAGTCTAACTGGCATAAACAATACATTTGTGTAGTGAAAGGACAAGTCTAACTGGCATAAACAATACATTTGTGTAGTGAAAAGACAAGTCTAACTGGCATAAACAATACATTTGTGTAGTGAAAAGACAAGTCTAACTGGCATAAACAATACATTTGTGTAGTGAAAAGACAAGTCTAATGACATAAACAATACATTTGTGTAGTGAAAAGACAAGTCTAACTGGCATAAACAATACATTTGTGTAGTGAAAAGACAAGTCTAATGACATAAACAATACATTTGTGTAGTGAAAAGACAAGTCTAACTGGCATAAACAATACATTTGTGTAGTGAAAAGACAAGTCTAACTGACATAAACAATACATTTGTGTAGTGAAAAGACAAGTCTTACTGACATAAACAATACATTTGTGTGGTGAAAAGACAAGTCTAATGACATAAACAATACATTTGTGTAGTGAAAAGACAAGTCTAATGACATAAACAATACATTTGTGTAGTGAAAAGACAAGTCTAATGACATAAACAATACATTTGTGTAGTGAAAAGACAAGTCTAACTGGCATAAACAATACATTTGTGTAGTGAAAAGACAAGTCTAACTGGCATAAACAATACATTTGTGTAGTGAAAAGACAAGTCTAACTGGCATAAACAATACATTTGTGTAGTGAAAAGACAAGTCTAATGACATAAACAATACATTTGTGTAGTGAAAAGACAAGTCTAACTGGCATAAATAATACATTTGTGTAGTGAAAAGACAAGTCTAATGACATAAACAATACATTTGTGTAGTGAAAAGACAAGTCTAACTGGCATAAACAATACATTTGTGTAGTGAAAAGACAAGTCTAACTGGCATAAACAATACATTTGTGTAGTGAAAAGACAAGTCTAACTGACATAAACAATACATTTGTGTAGTGAAAAGACAAGTCTAACTGGCATAAACAATACATTTGTGTAGTGAAAAGACAAGTCTAACTGGCATAAACAATACATTTGTGTAGTGAAAAGACAAGTCTAACTGACATAAACAATACATTTGTGTGGTGAAAAGACAAGTCTAATGACATAAACAATACATTTGTGTAGTGAAAAGACAAGTCTAACTGGCATAAACAATACATTTGTGTAGTGAAAAGACAAGTCTAACTGGCATAAACAATACATTTGTGTAGTGAAAAGACAAGTCTAACTGACATAAACAATACATTTGTGTGGTGAAAAGACAAGTCTAATGACATAAACAATACATTTGTGTAGTGAAAAGACAAGTCTAATGACATAAACAATACATTTGTGTAGTGAAAAGACAAGTCTAATGACATAAACAATACATTTGTGTAGTGAAAAGACAAGTCTAACTGGCATAAACAATACATTTGTGTAGTGAAAAGACAAGTCTAATGACATAAACAATACATTTGTGTAGTGAAAAGACAAGTCTAACTGGCATAAACAATACATTTGTGTAGTGAAAAGACAAGTCTAACTGGCATAAACAATACATTTGTGTAGTGAAAAGACAAGTCTAACTGGCATAAACAATACATTTGTGTAGTGAAAAGACAAGTCTAACTGGCATAAACAATACATTTGTGTAGTGAAAGGACAAGTCTAACTGGCATAAACAATACATTTGTGTAGTGAAAAGACAAGTCTAACTGGCATAAACAATACATTTGTGTAGTGAAAAGACAAGTCTAACTGGCATAAACAATACATTTGTGTAGTGAAAAGACAAGTCTAACTGACATAAACAATACATTTGTGTAGTGAAAAGACAAGTCTAACTGGCATAAACAATACATTTGTGTAGTGAAAAGACAAGTCTAATGACATAAACAATACATTTGTGTAGTGAAAAGACAAGTCTAACTGGCATAAACAATACATTTGTGTAGTGAAAAGACAAGTCTAACTGACATAAACAATACATTTGTGTAGTGAAAAGACAAGTCTAACTGACATAAACAATACATTTGTGTAGTGAATGAGACAAGTCTAACTGGCATAAACAATACATTTGTGTAGTGAAAAGACAAGTCTAACTGGCATAAACAATACATTTGTGTAGTGAAAAGACAAGTCTAACTGACATAAACAATACATTTGTGTAGTGAAAAGACAAGTCTAACTGACATAAACAATACATTTGTGTAGTGAAAAGACAAGTCTAATGACATAAACAATACATTTGTGTAGTGAAAAGACAAGTCTAATGACATAAATAATACATTTGTGTAGTGAAAAGACAAGTCTAATGACATAAACAATACATTTGTGTAGTGAAAAGACAAGTCTAACTGACATAAACAATACATTTGTGTAGTGAAAAGACAAGTCTAATGACATAAACAATACATTTGTGTAGTGAAAAGACAAGTCTAATGACATAAATAATACATTTGTGTAGTGAAAAGACAAGTCTAATGACATAAACAATACATTTGTGTAGTGAAAAGACAAGTCTAACTGGCATAAACAATACATTTGTGTAGTGAAAAGACAAGTCTAACTGGCATAAACAATACATTTGTGTAGTGAAAAGACAAGTCTAACTGGCATAAACAATACATTTGTGTAGTGAAAAGACAAGTCTAACTGGCATAAACAATACATTTGTGTAGTGAAAAGACAAGTCTAACTGGCATAAACAATACATTTGTGTAGTGAAAAGACAAGTCTAACTGACATAAACAATACATTTGTGTAGTGAAAAGACAAGTCTAATGACATAAACAATACATTTGTGTAGTGAAAAGACAAGTCTAATGACATAAACAATACATTTGTGTAGTGAAAAGACAAGTCTAATGACATAAACAATACATTTGTGTAGTGAAAAGACAAGTCTAACTGGCATAAACAATACATTTGTGTAGTGAAAAGACAAGTCTAACTGGCATAAACAATACATTTGTGTAGTGAAAAGACAAGTCTAACTGGCATAAACAATACATTTGTGTAGTGAAAAGACAAGTCTAATGACATAAACAATACATTTGTGTAGTGAAAAGACAAGTCTAACTGGCATAAACAATACATTTGTGTAGTGAAAAGACAAGTCTAACTGGCATAAACAATACATTTGTGTAGTGAAAAGACAAGTCTAACTGGCATAAACAATACATTTGTGTAGTGAAAAGACAAGTCTAACTGGCATAAACAATACATTTGTGTAGTGAAAAGACAAGTCTAACTGGCATAAACAATACATTTGTGTAGTGAAAAGACAAGTCTAACTGGCATAAACAATACATTTGTGTAGTGAAAAGACAAGTCTAACTGGCATAAACAATACATTTGTGTAGTGAAAAGACAAGTCTAACTGGCATAAACAATACATTTGTGTAGTGAAAAGACAAGTCTAATGACATAAACAATACATTTGTGTAGTGAAAAGACAAGTCTAACTGACATAAACAATACATTTGTGTAGTGAAAAGACAAGTCTAACTGACTTAAACAATACATTTGTGTAGTGAAAAGACAAGTCTAATGACATAAACAATACATTTGTGTAGTGAAAAGACAAGTCTAATGACATAAACAATACATTTGTGTAGTGAAAAGACAAGTCTAATGACATAAACAATACATTTGTGTAGTGAAAAGACAAGTCTAACTGGCATAAACAATACATTTGTGTAGTGAAAAGACAAGTCTAACTGACATAAACAATACATTTGTGTAGTGAAAAGACAAGTCTAACTGACATAAACAATACATTTGTGTAGTGAATGAGACAAGTCTAACTGGCATAAACAATACATTTGTGTAGTGAAAAGACAAGTCTAACTGGCATAAACAATACATTTGTGTAGTGAAAAGACAAGTCTAACTGACATAAACAATACATTTGTGTAGTGAAAAGACAAGTCTAACTGACATAAACAATACATTTGTGTAGTGAAAAGACAAGTCTAATGACATAAACAATACATTTGTGTAGTGAAAAGACAAGTCTAATGACATAAATAATACATTTGTGTAGTGAAAAGACAAGTCTAATGACATAAACAATACATTTGTGTAGTGAAAAGACAAGTCTAACTGGCATAAACAATACATTTGTGTAGTGAAAAGACAAGTCTAACTGGCATAAACAATACATTTGTGTAGTGAAAAGACAAGTCTAACTGGCATAAACAATACATTTGTGTAGTGAAAAGACAAGTCTAACTGGCATAAACAATACATTTGTGTAGTGAAAAGACAAGTCTAACTGGCATAAACAATACATTTGTGTAGTGAAAAGACAAGTCTAACTGACATAAACAATACATTTGTGTGGTGAAAAGACAAGTCTAATGACATAAACAATACATTTGTGTAGTGAAAAGACAAGTCTAATGACATAAACAATACATTTGTGTAGTGAAAAGACAAGTCTAATGACATAAACAATACATTTGTGTAGTGAAAAGACAAGTCTAACTGGCATAAACAATACATTTGTGTAGTGAAAAGACAAGTCTAATGACATAAACAATACATTTGTGTAGTGAAAAGACAAGTCTAACTGGCATAAACAATACATTTGTGTAGTGAAAAGACAAGTCTAACTGGCATAAACAATACATTTGTGTAGTGAAAAGACAAGTCTAACTGACATAAACAATACATTTGTGTAGTGAAAAGACAAGTCTAACTGGCATAAACAATACATTTGTGTAGTGAAAAGACAAGTCTAACTGGCATAAACAATACATTTGTGTAGTGAAAGGACAAGTCTAACTGGCATAAACAATACATTTGTGTAGTGAAAAGACAAGTCTAACTGACATAAACAATACATTTGTGTAGTGAAAAGACAAGTCTAACTGACATAAACAATACATTTGTGTAGTGAAAAGACAAGTCTAATGACATAAACAATACATTTGTGTAGTGAAAAGACAAGTCTAACTGACATAAACAATACATTTGTGTAGTGAAAAGACAAGTCTAACTGACATAAACAATACATTTGTGTAGTGAAAAGACAAGTCTAACTGACATAAACAATACATTTGTGTAGTGAAAAGACAAGTCTAATGACATAAACAATACATTTGTGTAGTGAAAAGACAAGTCTAACTGACATAAACAATACATTTGTGTAGTGAAAAGACAAGTCTAACTGGCATAAACAATACATTTGTGTAGTGAAAAGACAAGTCTAACTGGCATAAACAATACATTTGTGTAGTGAAAAGACAAGTCTAACTGGCATAAACAATACATTTGTGTAGTGAAAAGACAAGTCTAACTGGCATAAACAATACATTTGTGTAGTGAAAAGACAAGTCTAACTGGCATAAACAATACATTTGTGTAGTGAAAAGACAAGTCTAATGACATAAACAATACATTTGTGTAGTGAAAAGACAAGTCTAACTGGCATAAACAATACATTTGTGTAGTGAAAAGACAAGTCTAATGACATAAACAATACATTTGTGTAGTGAAAAGACAAGTCTAACTGACATAAACAATACATTTGTGTAGTGAAAAGACAAGTCTAACTGACATAAACAATACATTTGTGTAGTGAAAAGACAAGTCTAACTGGCATAAACAATACATTTGTGTAGTGAAAAGACAAGTCTAACTGGCATAAACAATACATTTGTGTAGTGAAAAGACAAGTCTAACTGACATAAACAATACATTTGTGTAGTGAAAAGACAAGTCTAACTGACATAAACAATACATTTGTGTAGTGAAAAGACAAGTCTAATGACATAAACAATACATTTGTGTAGTGAAAAGACAAGTCTAATGACATAAATAATACATTTGTGTAGTGAAAAGACAAGTCTAATGACATAAACAATACATTTGTGTAGTGAAAAGACAAGTCTAACTGACATAAACAATACATTTGTGTAGTGAAAAGACAAGTCTAATGACATAAACAATACATTTGTGTAGTGAAAAGACAAGTCTAATGACATAAATAATACATTTGTGTAGTGAAAAGACAAGTCTAATGACATAAACAATACATTTGTGTAGTGAAAAGACAAGTCTAACTGGCATAAACAATACATTTGTGTAGTGAAAAGACAAGTCTAACTGGCATAAACAATACATTTGTGTAGTGAAAAGACAAGTCTAACTGGCATAAACAATACATTTGTGTAGTGAAAAGACAAGTCTAACTGGCATAAACAATACATTTGTGTAGTGAAAAGACAAGTCTAACTGACATAAACAATACATTTGTGTAGTGAAAAGACAAGTCTAATGACATAAACAATACATTTGTGTAGTGAAAAGACAAGTCTAATGACATAAACAATACATTTGTGTAGTGAAAAGACAAGTCTAATGACATAAACAATACATTTGTGTAGTGAAAAGACAAGTCTAACTGGCATAAACAATACATTTGTGTAGTGAAAAGACAAGTCTAACTGGCATAAACAATACATTTGTGTAGTGAAAAGACAAGTCTAACTGGCATAAACAATACATTTGTGTAGTGAAAAGACAAGTCTAATGACATAAACAATACATTTGTGTAGTGAAAAGACAAGTCTAACTGGCATAAACAATACATTTGTGTAGTGAAAAGACAAGTCTAATGACATAAACAATACATTTGTGTAGTGAAAAGACAAGTCTAACTGGCATAAACAATACATTTGTGTAGTGAAAAGACAAGTCTAACTGGCATAAACAATACATTTGTGTAGTGAAAAGACAAGTCTAACTGGCATAAACAATACATTTGTGTAGTGAAAAGACAAGTCTAACTGGCATAAACAATACATTTGTGTAGTGAAAAGACAAGTCTAACTGGCATAAACAATACATTTGTGTAGTGAAAAGACAAGTCTAACTGACATAAACAATACATTTGTGTAGTGAAAAGACAAGTCTAATGACATAAACAATACATTTGTGTAGTGAAAAGACAAGTCTAACTGGCATAAACAATACATTTGTGTAGTGAAAAGACAAGTCTAACTGGCATAAACAATACATTTGTGTAGTGAAAAGACAAGTCTAATGACATAAACAATACATTTGTGTAGTGAAAAGACAAGTCTAACTGGCATAAACAATACATTTGTGTAGTGAAAAGACAAGTCTAACTGGCATAAACAATACATTTGTGTAGTGAAAAGACAAGTCTAACTGGCATAAACAATACATTTGTGTAGTGAAAAGACAAGTCTAACTGGCATAAACAATACATTTGTGTAGTGAAAAGACAAGTCTAATGACATAAACAATACATTTGTGTAGTGAAAAGACAAGTCTAACTGGCATAAACAATACATTTGTGTAGTGAAAAGACAAGTCTAATGACATAAACAATACATTTGTGTAGTGAAAAGACAAGTCTAACTGGCATAAACAATACATTTGTGTAGTGAAAAGACAAGTCTAATGACATAAACAATACATTTGTGTAGTGAAAAGACAAGTCTAACTGGCATAAACAATACATTTGTGTAGTGAAAAGACAAGTCTAATGACATAAACAATACATTTGTGTAGTGAAAAGACAAGTCTAACTGGCATAAACAATACATTTGTGTAGTGAAAAGACAAGTCTAATGACATAAACAATACATTTGTGTAGTGAAAAGACAAGTCTAACTGGCATAAACAATACATTTGTGTAGTGAAAAGACAAGTCTAACTGGCATAAACAATACATTTGTGTAGTGAAAAGACAAGTCTAACTGGCATAAACAATACATTTGTGTAGTGAAAAGACAAGTCTAATGACATAAACAATACATTTGTGTAGTGAAAAGACAAGTCTAACTGGCATAAACAATACATTTGTGTAGTGAAAGGACAAGTCTAACTGGCATAAACAATACATTTGTGTAGTGAAAAGACAAGTCTAACTGGCATAAACAATACATTTGTGTAGTGAAAAGACAAGTCTAACTGGCATAAACAATACATTTGTGTAGTGAAAAGACAAGTCTAATGACATAAACAATACATTTGTGTAGTGAAAAGACAAGTCTAACTGGCATAAACAATACATTTGTGTAGTGAAAAGACAAGTCTAATGACATAAACAATACATTTGTGTAGTGAAAAGACAAGTCTAACTGGCATAAACAATACATTTGTGTAGTGAAAAGACAAGTCTAACTGACATAAACAATACATTTGTGTAGTGAAAAGACAAGTCTAACTGACATAAACAATACATTTGTGTAGTGAATGAGACAAGTCTAACTGGCATAAACAATACATTTGTGTAGTGAAAAGACAAGTCTAACTGGCATAAACAATACATTTGTGTAGTGAAAAGACAAGTCTAACTGACATAAACAATACATTTGTGTAGTGAAAAGACAAGTCTAACTGACATAAACAATACATTTGTGTAGTGAAAAGACAAATCTAATGACATAAACAATACATTTGTGTAGTGAAAAGACAAGTCTAATGACATAAATAATACATTTGTGTAGTGAAAAGACAAGTCTAATGACATAAACAATACATTTGTGTAGTGAAAAGACAAGTCTAACTGACATAAACAATACATTTGTGTAGTGAAAAGACAAGTCTAATGACATAAACAATACATTTGTGTAGTGAAAAGACAAGTCTAATGACATAAATAATACATTTGTGTAGTGAAAAGACAAGTCTAATGACATAAACAATACATTTGTGTAGTGAAAAGACAAGTCTAACTGGCATAAACAATACATTTGTGTAGTGAAAAGACAAGTCTAACTGGCATAAACAATACATTTGTGTAGTGAAAAGACAAGTCTAACTGGCATAAACAATACATTTGTGTAGTGAAAAGACAAGTCTAACTGGCATAAACAATACATTTGTGTAGTGAAAAGACAAGTCTAACTGGCATAAACAATACATTTGTGTAGTGAAAAGACAAGTCTAACTGACATAAACAATACATTTGTGTGGTGAAAAGACAAGTCTAATGACATAAACAATACATTTGTGTAGTGAAAAGACAAGTCTAATGACATAAACAATACATTTGTGTAGTGAAAAGACAAGTCTAATGACATAAACAATACATTTGTGTAGTGAAAAGACAAGTCTAACTGGCATAAACAATACATTTGTGTAGTGAAAAGACAAGTCTAACTGGCATAAACAATACATTTGTGTAGTGAAAAGACAAGTCTAACTGGCATAAACAATACATTTGTGTAGTGAAAAGACAAGTCTAATGACATAAACAATACATTTGTGTAGTGAAAAGACAAGTCTAATGACATAAACAATACATTTGTGTAGTGAAAAGACAAGTCTAATGACATAAATAATACATTTGTGTAGTGAAAAGACAAGTCTAATGACATAAACAATACATTTGTGTAGTGAAAAGACAAGTCTAACTGGCATAAACAATACATTTGTGTAGTGAAAAGACAAGTCTAACTGGCATAAACAATACATTTGTGTAGTGAAAAGACAAGTCTAACTGGCATAAACAATACATTTGTGTAGTGAAAAGACAAGTCTAACTGGCATAAACAATACATTTGTGTAGTGAAAAGACAAGTCTAACTGGCATAAACAATACATTTGTGTAGTGAAAAGACAAGTCTAACTAACATAAACAATACATTTGTGTGGTGAAAAGACAAGTCTAATGACATAAACAATACATTTGTGTAGTGAAAAGACAAGTCTAATGACATAAACAATACATTTGTGTAGTGAAAAGACAAGTCTAATGACATAAACAATACATTTGTGTAGTGAAAAGACAAGTCTAACTGGCATAAACAATACATTTGTGTAGTGAAAAGACAAGTCTAACTGGCATAAACAATACATTTGTGTAGTGAAAAGACAAGTCTAACTGACATAAACAATACATTTGTGTAGTGAAAAGACAAGTCTAACTGGCATAAACAATACATTTGTGTAGTGAAAAGACAAGTCTAACTGGCATAAACAATACATTTGTGTAGTGAAAAGACAAGTCTAACTGGCATAAACAATACATTTGTGTAGTGAAAAGACAAGTCTAACTGGCATAAACAATACATTTGTGTAGTGAAAAGACAAGTCTAACTGGCATAAACAATACATTTGTGTAGTGAAAAAACAAGTCTAATGACATAAACAATACATTTGTGTAGTGAAAAGACAAGTCTAACTGGCATAAACAATACATTTGTGTAGTGAAAAGACAAGTCTAACTGGCATAAACAATACATTTGTGTAGTGAAAAGACAAGTCTAACTGGCATAAACAATACATTTGTGTAGTGAAAAGACAAGTCTAACTGGCATAAACAATACATTTGTGTAGTGAAAAGACAAGTCTAACTGGCATAAACAATACATTTGTGTAGTGAAAAGACAAGTCTAACTGGCATAAACAATACATTTGTGTAGTGAAAAGACAAGTCTAACTGACATAAACAATACATTTGTGTGGTGAAAAGACAAGTCTAATGACATAAACAATATATTTGTGTAGTGAAAAGACAAGTCTAATGACATAAACAATACATTTGTGTAGTGAAAAGACAAGTCTAATGACATAAACAATACATTTGTGTAGTGAAAAGACAAGTCTAACTGGCATAAACAATACATTTGTGTAGTGAAAAGACAAGTCTAATGACATAAACAATACATTTGTGTAGTGAAAAGACAAGTCTAACTGGCATAAACAATACATTTGTGTAGTGAAAAGACAAGTCTAACTGGCATAAACAATACATTTGTGTAGTGAAAAGACAAGTCTAACTGGCATAAACAATACATTTGTGTAGTGAAAAGACAAGTCTAACTGGCATAAACAATACATTTGTGTAGTGAAAAGACAAGTCTAACTGGCATAAACAATACATTTGTGTAGTGAAAAGACAAGTCTAACTGGCATAAACAATACATTTGTGTAGTGAAAAGACAAGTCTAACTGGCATAAACAATACATTTGTGTGGTGAAAAGACAAGTCTAATGACATAAACAATACATTTGTGTAGTGAAAAGACAAGTCTAATGACATAAATAATACATTTGTGTAGTGAAAAGACAAGTCTAATGACATAAACAATACATTTGTGTAGTGAAAAGACAAGTCTAACTGACATAAACAATACATTTGTGTAGTGAAAAGACAAGTCTAATGACATAAACAATACATTTGTGTAGTGAAAAGACAAGTCTAATGACATAAATAATACATTTGTGTAGTGAAAAGACAAGTCTAATGACATAAACAATACATTTGTGTAGTGAAAAGACAAGTCTAATGACATAAACAATACATTTGTGTAGTGAAAAGACAAGTCTAATGACATAAACAATACATTTGTGTAGTGAAAAGAAAAGTCTAACTGGCATAAACAATACATTTGTGTAGTGAAAAGACAAGTCTAATGACATAAACAATACATTTGTGTAGTGAAAAGACAAGTCTAACTGGCATAAACAATACATTTGTGTAGTGAAAGGACAAGTCTAACTGGCATAAACAATACATTTGTGTAGTGAAAAGACAAGTCTAACTGGCATAAACAATACATTTGTGTAGTGAAAAGACAAGTCTAACTGGCATAAACAATACATTTGTGTAGTGAAAAGACAAGTCTAATGACATAAACAATACATTTGTGTAGTGAAAAGACAAGTCTAACTGGCATAAACAATACATTTGTGTAGTGAAAAGACAAGTCTAATGACATAAACAATACATTTGTGTAGTGAAAAGACAAGTCTAACTGGCATAAACAATACATTTGTGTAGTGAAAAGACAAGTCTAACTGACATAAACAATACATTTGTGTAGTGAAAAGACAAGTCTAACTGACATAAACAATACATTTGTGTAGTGAATGAGACAAGTCTAACTGGCATAAACAATACATTTGTGTAGTGAAAAGACAAGTCTAACTGGCATAAACAATACATTTGTGTAATGAAAAGACAAGTCTAACTGACATAAACAATACATTTGTGTAGTGAAAAGACAAGTCTAACTGACATAAACAATACATTTGTGTAGTGAAAAGACAAGTCTAATGACATAAACAATACATTTGTGTAGTGAAAAGACAAGTCTAATGACATAAATAATACATTTGTGTAGTGAAAAGACAAGTCTAATGACATAAACAATACATTTGTGTAGTGAAAAGACAAGTCTAACTGACATAAACAATACATTTGTGTAGTGAAAAGACAAGTCTAATGACATAAACAATACATTTGTGTAGTGAAAAGACAAGTCTAACTGGCATAAACAATACATTTGTGTAGTGAAAAGACAAGTCTAACTGGCATAAACAATACATTTGTGTAGTGAAAAGACAAGTCTAACTGGCATAAACAATACATTTGTGTAGTGAAAAGACAAGTCTGACTGGCATAAACAATACATTTGTGTAGTGAAAAGACAAGTCTAACTGACATAAACAATACATTTGTGTGGTGAAAAGACAAGTCTAATGACATAAACAATACATTTGTGTAGTGAAAAGACAAGTCTAATGACATAAACAATACATTTGTGTAGTGAAAAGACAAGTCTAATGACATAAACAATACATTTGTGTAGTGAAAAGACAAGTCTAACTGGCATAAACAATACATTTGTGTAGTGAAAAGACAAGTCTAATGACATAAACAATACATTTGTGTAGTGAAAAGACAAGTCTAACTGGCATAAACAATACATTTGTGTAGTGAAAAGACAAGTCTAACTGGCATAAACAATACATTTGTGTAGTGAAAAGACAAGTCTAACTGGCATAAACAATACATTTGTGTAGTGAAAAGACAAGTCTAACTGGCATAAACAATACATTTGTGTAGTGAAAAGACAAGTCTAACTGGCATAAACAATACATTTGTGTAGTGAAAAGACAAGTCTAACTGGCATAAACAATACATTTGTGTAGTGAAAAGACAAGTCTAACTGGCATAAACAATACATTTGTGTAGTGAAAAGACAAGTCTAACTGGCATAAACAATACATTTGTGTAGTGAAAAGACAAGTCTAACTGACATAAACAATACATTTGTGTAGTGAAAAGACAAGTCTAACTGACATAAACAATACATTTGTGTAGTGAAAAGACAAGTCTAACTGACATAAACAATACATTTGTGTAGTGAAAAGACAAGTCTAATGACATAAACAATACATTTGTGTAGTGAAAAGACAAGTCTAACTGACATAAACAATACATTTGTGTAGTGAAAAGACAAGTCTAATGACATAAACAATACATTTGTGTAGTGAAAAGACAAGTCTAACTGGCATAAACAATACATTTGTGTAGTGAAAAGACAAGTCTAACTGACATAAACAATACATTTGTGTAGTGAAAAGACAAGTCTAACTGACATAAACAATACATTTGTGTAGTGAAAAGACAAGTCTAACTGACATAAACAATACATTTGTGTAGTGAAAAGACAAGTCTAACTGACATAAACAATACATTTGTGTAGTGAAAAGACAAGTCTAATGACATAAACAATACATTTGTGTAGTGAAAAGACAAGTCTAATGACATAAACAATACATTTGTGTAGTGAAAAGACAAGTCTAACTGGCATAAACAATACATTTGTGTAGTGAAAAGACAAGTCTAACTGGCATAAACAATACATTTGTGTAGTGAAAAGACAAGTCTAACTGGCATAAACAATACATTTGTGTAGTGAAAAGACAAGTCTAACTGGCATAAACAATACATTTGTGTAGTGAAAAGACAAGTCTAATGACATAAACAATACATTTGTGTAGTGAAAAGACAAGTCTAATGACATAAACAATACATTTGTGTAGTGAAAAGACAAGTCTAATGACATAAACAATACATTTGTGTAGTGAAAAGACAAGTCTAATGACATAAACAATACATTTGTGTAGTGAAAAGACAAGTCTAATGACATAAACAATACATTTGTGTAGTGAAAAGACAAGTCTAACTGACATAAACAATACATTTGTGTAGTGAAAAGACAAGTCTAATGGCATAAACAATACATTTGTGTAGTGAAAAGACAAGTCTAATGACATAAACAATACATTTGTGTAGTGAAAAGACAAGTCTAACTGGCATAAACAATACATTTGTGTAGTGAAAAGACAAGTCTAATGACATAAACAATACATTTGTGTAGTGAAAAGACAAGTCTAACTGACATAAACAATACATTTGTGTAGTGAAAAGACAAGTCTAACTGGCATAAACAATACATTTGTGTAGTGAAAAGACAAGTCTAATGACATAAACAATACATTTGTGTAGTGAAAAGACAAGTCTAACTGGCATAAACAATACATTTGTGTAGTGAAAAGACAAGTCTAACTGGCATAAACAATACATTTGTGTAGTGAAAAGACAAGTCTAACTGGCATAAACAATACATTTGTGTAGTGAAAAGACAAGTCTAACTGACATAAACAATACATTTGTGTAGTGAAAAGACAAGTCTAACTGACATAAACAATACATTTGTGTAGTGAAAAGACAAGTCTAATGACATAAACAATACATTTGTGTAGTGAAAAGACAAGTCTAACTGACATAAACAATACATTTGTGTAGTGAAAAGACAAGTCTAATGACATAAACAATACATTTGTGTAGTGAAAAGACAAGTCTAATGACATAAATAATACATTTGTGTAGTGAAAAGACAAGTCTAATGACATAAACAATACATTTGTGTAGTGAAAAGACAAGTCTAACTGGCATAAACAATACATTTGTGTAGTGAAAAGACAAGTCTAACTGGCATAAACAATACATTTGTGTAGTGAAAAGACAAGTCTAACTGGCATAAACAATACATTTGTGTAGTGAAAAGACAAGTCTAACTGACATAAACAATACATTTGTGTGGTGAAAAGACAAGTCTAATGACATAAACAATACATTTCTGTAGTGAAAAGACAAGTCTAACTGGCATAAACAATACATTTGTGTAGTGAAAAGACAAGTCTAACTGACATAAACAATACATTTGTGTAGTGAAAAGACAAGTCTAACTGACATAAACAATACATTTGTGTGGTGAAAAGACAAGTCTAATGACATAAACATTATATTTGTGTAGTGAAAAGACAAGTCTAATGACATAAACAATACATTTGTGTAGTGAAAAGACAAGTCTAATGACATAAACAATACATTTGTGTAGTGAAAAGACAAGTCTAACTGGCATAAACAATACATTTGTGTAGTGAAAAGACAAGTCTAACTGACATAAACAATACATTTGTGTGGTGAAAAGACAAGTCTAATGACATAAACAATATATTTGTGTAGTGAAAAGACAAGTCTAATGACATAAACAATACATTTGTGTAGTGAAAAGACAAGTCTAATGACATAAACAATACATTTGTGTAGTGAAAAGACAAGTCTAACTGGCATAAACAATACATTTGTGTAGTGAAAAGACAAGTCTAATGACATAAACAATACATTTGTGTAGTGAAAAGACAAGTCTAACTGGCATAAACAATACATTTGTGTAGTGAAAAGACAAGTCTAACTGGCATAAACAATACATTTGTGTAGTGAAAAGACAAGTCTAACTGGCATAAACAATACATTTGTGTAGTGAAAAGACAAGTCTAACTGACATAAACAATACATTTGTGTGGTGAAAAGACAAGTCTAATGACATAAACAATACATTTGTGTAGTGAAAAGACAAGTCTAATGACATAAACAATACATTTGTGTAGTGAAAAGACAAGTCTAATGACATAAACAATACATTTGTGTAGTGAAAAGACAAGTCTAACTGGCATAAACAATACATTTGTGTAGTGAAAAGACAAGTCTAACTGGCATAAACAATACATTTGTGTAGTGAAAAGACAAGTCTAACTGGCATAAACAATACATTTGTGTAGTGAAAAGACAAGTCTAACTGACATAAACAATACATTTGTGTGGTGAAAAGACAAGTCTAATGACATAAACAATACATTTGTGTAGTGAAAAGACAAGTCTAATGACATAAACAATACATTTGTGTAGTGAAAAGACAAGTCTAATGACATAAACAATACATTTGTGTAGTGAAAAGACAAGTCTAACTGGCATAAACAATACATTTGTGTAGTGAAAAGACAAGTCTAATGACATAAACAATACATTTGTGTAGTGAAAAGACAAGTCTAACTGACATAAACAATACATTTGTGTAGTGAAAAGACAAGTCTAATGACATAAACAATACATTTGTGTAGTGAAAAGACAAGTCTAACTGGCATAAACAATACATTTGTGTAGTGAAAAGACAAGTCTAACTGGCATAAACAATACATTTGTGTAGTGAAAAGACAAGTCTAACTGGCATAAACAATACATTTGTGTAGTGAAAAGACAAGTCTAACTGGCATAAACAATACATTTGTGTAGTGAAAAGACAAGTCTAATGACATAAACAATACATTTGTGTAGTGAAAAGACAAGTCTAACTGGCATAAACAATACATTTGTGTAGTGAAAAGACAAGTCTAACTGACATAAACAATACATTTGTGTAGTGAAAAGACAAGTCTAACTGGCATAAACAATACATTTGTGTAGTGAAAAGACAAGTCTAACTGGCATAAACAATACATTTGTGTTGAATGGTAAACCACAACATGTTGTTTCTTTCCCACGTGATTCGAAGCAATACACTATTAATATACACTATAGTATTCTGCATCAAATACAATGTGATAAATACCACGGAGCTACAAGAGGTAGCTGCTGTCAATGATTTGTGGCAGAAACGAACTAATTAAGTAGAAGAACAATTTGTAGAAGCCAGAACCCTGCCGGTTTGGCTTGCTGTGACGCATATTTATAAATAGTAACTGACAATCAAAAACAGAAAATCCCACAGATGCTGGACTTATGCAAAAATATGCTATGAAAATGACATTAGGGATCGAACCCTAACTCTTGTCCTTTGTAGTCCAGTTCTGTACAATAAAAGTGCTTAGTAATATTTACTTGCATTGTCAAGTGAATTGTGACATCTCATTGCACTGTACTGTGCTTTATTACATTTAATTGCACCGTGAACTGATTAGTGGTATTTCATTACAATGTGAAGTGTTCTGTGATATTTCCTTGCACTGTCAAAGATTTTGCTTTGATGTTGGAGATTGTCTGTAAAGTTTGGCGGCTTAAGGAAATTCTGCCTTTCTTAGAAATGAAAATATTATACAAAAACACGTAGATAAGATTAAAGAGAGGAAAATCGTAGGAACTTGAGCTTTCCTGACTGATTCTGGTGAAGGCCTAAAGAAGCATTTCAAGAGTCTCGATAGCATATATGTTAAGATTCACGGAAAGTTTGGTACAAAAACGTTGCTGAGTGTCTAGAATGTGTCAAACAACGTACTGAAGGTAGAGTGCTCTGTGCACAAGGTTGGAGTGTGGCATGTGGGAGCTGACCTCGTGTAGACAGCATCGTGTCACGTGATACACAGACTTAAAAAGGAAATGACAGAATTTACCTAAGGTGACCAGACGTCCCGATTTTTCCGGGACAGTCCCGATTTTTGTACAGTTTTTTTTTTCAACTTTTGTCCCGGATTTATTACTGTCTCGAATTGGTCCCGATTTTGGCCGTTATTTTAGCTTTTGTCCCGGATTTGTTCATTAGGGACACAAACGTTTACCAATATGGTAAACGTCTCTTCGATTTAAAAATAGACATTATTCCGTTGTTGTATAGAAAATGTTTAAAAAGTTGAACTGGCTGTTCATTTGGCGAAACAGTAACTGTAAAATGCGCTCCAAGTTTTAAATCTTATATACTGAAACTGAAATACTGATCAGAAAAGTACAACAACTCTGCTTAACCTTCCATTTAAGTGAGTATCACTAATGTTTTTTTTTTTTTAACTCCTGATAACGTTTTGTAAGCCTACATTGTTAGGTGTTTTAATTAATTTTAAAATATATGTATTATTCACTTTAAAAAACGAAAGAAATGTAATTTTATTGATGGAAAATTTAAGTCAAATTAATCCGTCCCGAAATAAGGTTGTTTCAATAATATAGTCATCTTACATTTACCGTCACTTCAGATTAACACGAAAAAGTGGCAAGTTGCCACACAACTGTAATTATAGTTCGGAAACTTTTCGATAGGTCCTGGCACATGATGCATCATTAGAGTGAGACAGATGACTGCTCTGACAAATAATGACTCTGTAAGAAGTAAACATTATATTAAGGTAAAGTTTACACAAAAACTGCAGAAGTGTGGCTGAAATAAATCAAGAATGATCTTCAGCATAACACATGGAGTAAGACAAGGATATGTTTCATCACCAAAAATGTTTGTCTTCTATACCAGTAATTTATGAGAAAATGTCACATCCACTCTACATGTTTGTCTTCTATACCAGTAATTTATGAGAAAATGTCACATCCACTCTACATGTTTGTCTTCTATACCAGTAATTTATGAGAAAATGTCACATCCACTCTACTTGTTTGTCTTCTATACCAGTAATGTATGAGAAAATGTCACATCCACTATACTTGTTTGTCTTCTATACCAGTAATTTATGAGAAAATGTCACATCCACTCTACATGTTTGTCTTCTATACCAGTAATGTATGAGTAAATGTCACATCCACTCTACATGTTTGTCTTCTATACCAGTAATTTATGAGAAAATGTCACATCCACTCTACATGTTTGTCTTCTATACCAGTAATTTATGAGAAAATGTCACATCCAAAAATAAAAGTGCCAGTAATATAAACGATCTACTTGTTTGTCTTCTATACCAGTAATTTATGAGATGTCACATCCAAAAATAAAAGTGCCAGTAATATAAACGATCTACTTGTTTGTCTTCTATACCGGTAATTTATGAGAAAATGTCACACCACTCTACATGTTTGTCTTCTATACCAGTAATTTATGAGAAAATGTCACATCCAAAAATAAAAGTGCCAGTAATATAAACGATCTACTTGTTTGTCTTCTATACCAGTAATTTATGAGAAAATGTCACATCCACTCTACATGTTTGTCTTCTATACCAGTAATTTATGAGAAAATGTCACATCCAAAAATAAAAGTGCCAGTAATATAAACGATCTACTTGTTTGTCTTCTATACCAGTAATTTATGAGAAAATGTCACATCCAAAAATAAAAGTGCCAGTAATATAAACGATCTACTTGTTTGTCTTCTATACCAGTAATTTATGAGCAAATGTCACATCCAAAAATAAAAGTGCCAGTAATATAAACGATCTACTTGTTTGTCTTCTATACCAGTAATTTATGAGCAAATGTCACATCCAAAAATAAAAGTGCCAGTAATATAAACGATCTACATGTTTGTCGTCTATACCAGTAATTTATGAGAAAATGTCACATCCAAAAATAAAAGTGCCAGTAATATAAACGATCTACTTGTTTGTCTTCTATACCAGTAATTTATGAGAAAATGTCACATCCGAAAATAAAAGTGCCAGTAATATAAACGATGTATTTTTTGCATTTTAGTAAACCTTGATTGCAGATGTATCTAGACTACTAAATCACCTCTAGCGACTCAAAGTGTCTCACACAAACAGATGGTTATGGTTATGGTTAGTCGAAGGCCCCGGTATCACTGCCACCGAATTACAATCCATAATTGTTCAACCATACGTGCTGGTGGAATCATCCGAATTAAAATTCATCTCATTGAAGGATCCAAATAAAGAAAGGCACCTGCAGTTCTCATCATAGCAGGTACAGCACACGCCAAAAGTCATAAGGCCGAGCGGCACAGAAAGTGAACGCGGCTGAACTGTCCTTCGTCATACCATATCATCATTCATCGTAAGCAATCGGAATATCGAAACACGATTCGGATTAAAAACACAGCTCACGATGTGCATAGAGCACTAATTTCAGTACTTCCGGTATCAAACCGGACTTGGACTTTGAGGAAATTGCAACAAGAAACACTTTTCAGACTGAGCCTCATCGGTTCCTGCCGCCTATCCCGAAGTCCGCACAAACGAATGCCCACGCGGCACTGGTATCCAAGACCAAGAGCACATCCTCCATATGTGTCCAGCTCACAAGGACAAGAGGGGCCAAATCTGGCCAGATGGTGCTTAACTAAGGCAGAAGCTACGGGGAGGCTGCCACGAACTGGAAGGAAATGTCAACTTCATCACAGAAACGTAACTGCAGATCTGACCCCAAGAACTACAGACCAAATGGAAGGCTTCCCCTACCAGGACGGGGTAGTAGGGGCAACAGGTGAAACACGCCCCATATGTCCAATGTCGGGGTAAGCCATGCGAGTAGGAGCGGCATCCAATGCTATATCCACACCGGAAAGAAAACCCGGGAACATAAACCACTGCTACTTAGCAGTTACAATCGGTAGAAGGACAGACTATGGGAGATCACTCAGACAGAAACCACGGGCTGGGTGGGTCTAATGAAGGACAGACTATGGGAGATCACTCAGACAGAAACCACGGACTGGGTGGGTCTAATGAAGGACAGACTATGGGAGATCACTCAGACAGAAACCACGGGCTGGGTGGGTCTAATGAAGGACAGACTATGGGAGATCACTCAGACAGAAACCACGGGCTGGGTGGGTCTAATAGCCATGGACGACATCCACCCTACGAGAAGGAATACCCTACGTCAAACCAAGATCCAGTCTGCCGAAGACGGAAAGTGTCAGCCACAGCGCAGGATTAAGGGAAATATCAGAACAAATACACGCACACGAGATGCGACCAGCTCATCTTGCGTCATGATGTTGTTTCTACCTCCCCATCATGGCACAGGACTAAGGTTCAAACTGGCAAATTCAAGAAACTTGAACGTTCAAGAAGATATAACTAACAAAAAAAATAATATGTCATGATTCTGAACCAGACGCTAAAAATGAAGTAATAATCAGAACTGAAACATAAATGGAGAGTTCCTCTTCCGTTGTCAACGTTCATCCGCTAGGAGGCGTGGATACTTACTGTAAAGCCAAGATATCTGATATTTGCTTCTTTCCGTCAGACACATCCATTCTTGATATGGCTAGATATCTGATATTTGATTCTTTCCGTCAGACACATCCATTCTTGATATGGCTAGATATCTGATATTTGCTTCTTTCCGTCAGACACATTCATTCTTGATATGGCTAGATATCTGATATTAGCTTCTTTCCGTCAGACACATCCATTCTTGATATGGCTAGATATCTGATATTAGCTTCTTTCCGTCAGACACATCCATTCTTGATATGACTAGATATCTAATATTAGCTTCTTTCCGTCAGACACATCCATTCTTGATATGGCTAGATATCTGATATTAGCTTCTTTCCGTCAGACACATCCATTCTTAATATGGCTAGATTCGCTGAACAATGTTGCCCAGGCCTACGCCATTTATGACCTGCTCTTTTCGATTGTTACCTGCGAAGACTTCTTTAAATTATACAAGTCACATGACTTCATATACCTTTGTCCGAAAGGGCTAAATATTTGATCTCACAAACTAGAGAGGGCTAGACATCTGATTTCACTACCCAGAGAGGGATAGATATCTGATCTCACTACCCAGAGAGGGATAGACATCGATCTTACTACCCGGAGAGGGCTAAACATATGATATCACTACCTAGAGAGGGCTAAACATCTTATATCACTACCTAGAGAGAGCTAGACATCTGATATCACTATCCAGAGTTGGACAGACATAAGATAGCACTACACAGAAAGGGACAGACATCAGATATCAGTACCCAGAGAGGGATAGACATCTGACCTCACTACCCAGAGAGGGATAGACATTTGATCTCACGAACCAGAGAGGGCTAGACATCTGATCTCACTACCCAGAAAGGGCTAGACACCAAATCTCACTAACCAGAGAGGGCTAGACATCGGATCTCACTAATCAGAGAGGGCTAGACATCTGATCTCACTACCCAGAGAGGGCTAGACATCGGATCTCACTACCCA
This sequence comes from Megaustenia siamemsis, assembly GCA_032433765.1. Lineage (NCBI taxonomy): Eukaryota > Metazoa > Mollusca > Gastropoda > Stylommatophora > Ariophantidae > Megaustenia > Megaustenia siamemsis. The sequence continues at coordinate 55,959,245 of JAVIAB010000088.1, read as the reverse complement.
GAGAGGGCTAGACATCTGATCTCACTACCCAGATAGGGCTAGACATCTGATCTCACTACCCAGAGAGGACTAGACATCGGATCTCACTACCCAGAGAGGACTAAGCATAGGATCTCACTACCCAGAGAGGACTATACATCGGATCTCACTACCCAGAGAGGACTAGACATCGGATCTCACTACCCAGAGAGGACTAGATCGGATCTCACTACCCAGAGAGGACTAGACATCTTATCTCAGTACCCAGAGAGGAATAGACATCTGATCTCAGTACCCAGAGAGGACTAGACATCTGCTCTCACTAACCAGGGGCCAGTGGGGGGGGGGGGGGGGTAAGGTAACTAAGGAACTAAGGATTGAAAGCGAAACATTCTCTCATGGCCTTCGGTGGGATTCGAACCCAGAGCTCCCAATGAAGACAGCTCTAGTCACCCGCTATCCGTCATCAACAGGCTTCGTGTCCTTTGCACTCATAATCGTTTGTCTAAATTAATTTGTCTCTAGCCTAATCTCACACTTCTTTTATTGTCAAGTTCATGGTCTCTTTGGTGTTTTGAAACATCTACTCTCCCCACTGTAGATTTTCAAATGATGAAAACCAAAAACGATTTCACATTTTTACGAAAAACATTTTCCGACGATAGTAGAATAGATCAGAACGTCAACAACTGAAGCAATAAACTAAACCAAGCAAGAAATATTGAGACAACAACACTAGCACAAGAAACATTTCATACAAAACATATTCATTGACTACTTTATGCAGTCCCCACCGATATCGCTGAGCCTACACGCTGAGGGGGGACCGACCAATAATTGTGACGTTTTCAGCGTCGCCAGCAGGGGCGGTTGTGGGTAAAATGAGGTCCGTCGTCTATAGCTCATGACGTCACAATTATTGGGAAACCGCCTCAGTGCCAGCGTTTAGTTGCCTTTAGTGCCACAAATGTTAAGTCAGAAGTGGAATTTAGTCAAAAGTGGAATTTAGTCAAAAGTGGAATTTAGTCAGAAGTGGAATTTAGTCAAAAGTGGAATTTAGTCAGAAGTGGAATTTAGTCAGAAGTGGAATTTAGTCAGAAGTGGAATTTAGTCAAAAGTGGAATTTAGTCAGAAGTGGAATTTAGTCAGAAGTGGAATTTAGTCAGAAGTGGAATTAAGTCAGAAGTGGAATTTAGTCAGAAGTGGAATTTAGTCAGAAGTGGAATTTAGTCAGAAGTGGAATTTAGTCAGAAGTGGAATTAAGTCAGAAGTGGAATTTAGTCAGAAGTGGAATTTAGTCAGAAGTGGAATTTAGTCAGAAGTGGAATTTAGTCAGAAGTGGAATTTAGTCAAAAGTGGAATTAAGTCAGAAGTGGAATTTAGTCAGAAGTGGAATTAAGTCAGAAGTGGAATTTAGTCAGAAGTGGAATTAAGTCAGAAGTGGAATTTAGTCAGAAGTGGAATTTAGTCAGAAGTGGAATTTAGCCAGAAGCCAGATGTTTAAATGGTTCGGCTGAATGGCCAAAAGAGAAACAATTAGAAAGAGACCAGTCGGCATATCTTAAACAAGACGACACAAAGATCGGTTGTCCACCTGGAGAATGTCTTCTGATTTCACATCATGCAAGATACAAATAAAAGCAGCAGGCAGCAGCAGAATTCGAGGCTGGCCAGTTGTTATAATGTCATCAAATGACAATGATTGAAGTCGACAGAATGAGCGGCAACTCAAGTTTAATATTTAACTTGACATTGGCATCGGTAACAGGAAGAGAAGAGAAGAATAAGAAGATTGAAGCGGATCTAACTTAAGATGGATAATGATCAATGTCACGTGATTGAGTTTTGAGCGGTGATGCCGCGGGAGGTCATCGCTTTCTTAATTTTCTCGTCTGCTATGGTAGATGGGACCTGTCCGATCAGACGGTTTTATCTATGGGCAGTTCCTGCCTGTCCAGGGGTCGTGGCCGTCCTCATATCGTTCTCTGTCTTGTCTAGAGTGACCTTACTGTTTGATTTTTTTCTTCTGTAGAGCTTCGCGGAAGAAGTCCAGATCAGTTTTTGAGCGCCAACCCTGCAAATCGATTTAAGGTTGTCGTTATCCGGCCTATATAAAAGAAGATTCAGATTACAAATTAAAAGTGTCAAATTAGATCATTATTTAAAATTGATAATCAAATGACTTCAAATTTAATAGAAGGGATAAAAGATACCATGCTTGTTGTAATATTTTATAGGCGTGATTCCATTCACATAACCACAATCATAAAATCAGCCATAACCACAATTATAAGCTCAATCATAACCACAATCATAAAATCAACCATAACCACAATTATAATCTCAACCATAACCGCAATCATAAACTCAACCATAACCACAATTAAAAACTCAACCATAACCACATTTATAAACTCAACCATAACCAGAATCATAAACACAACCATAACCACAATTATAAGCTCAACCATAACCACAATTATAAGCTCAACCATAACCACAATTATAAACACAACCATAAACACAATCATAAACTCAACCATAACCACAATTATAAACTCAACCATAACCACAATTATAAACTCAACCATAACCACAATTATAAACTCAACCATAACCACATTTATAAATTCAACCATCACCAGAATCATAAACACAACCATAACCACAATCATCAACTCAACCATAACCACAATCATAAACTCAACCATAACCACAATCATAAACTCAGCCATGACCACAATCATAAATTCAACCATAACCACAATTATAAACTCAACCATAACCACAATTATAAACTCAACCATAACCACATTTATAAACTCAACCATCACCAGAATCATAAACATAACCATAACCACACTCATAAACTCAACCATAACCACAATTATAAGCTCAACCATAACCACAATTATAAACACAACCATAACCACAATCATAAACTCAACCATAACCACAATCATAAATTCAACCATAACCACAATCATAAACTGAACCATAACCACAATCATAAACTCAGTCATAACCACAATCATAAACTCAACCATAACCACAATCATAAACTCAGCCATAACAACAATCATAAACTCAACCATAACCACAATCATAAACTCAACCATAACCACAATCATAAACTCAGCCATAACAACAATCATAAACTCAACCATATCCACAAATATAAACACAACCATAACCACAATCATAAACACAACCATAACCACATTTATAAATTCAACCATCACCAGAATCATAAACTCAACCATAACCACAATCATAAACTCAACCATAACCACAATCATAAACTCAGCCATAACCACAATCATAAACTCAACCATAACCACAATTATAAACTCAATCATAACCACAATTATAAACTCAACCATAACCACATTTATAAACTCAACCATCACCAGAATCATAAACATAACCATAACCACAATCATAAACGCAACCATAACCACAATTATAAGCTCAACCATAACCACAATTATAAACACAACCATAACCACAATCATAAACTCAATCATAAATTCAACCATAACCACAATCATAAACTCAACCATAACCACAATCATAAACTCAGTCATAACCACAATCATAAACTCAACCATAACCACAATCATAAACTCAGCCATAACAACAATCATAAACTCAACCATAACAACAATCATAAACTCAGTCATAACCACAATCATAAACTCAACCATAACCACAATCATAAACTCAGCCATAACAACAATCATAAACTCAACCATATCCACAAATATTATTTAAGCCATCATTTTTATCAAATTAGTTGTCATCTACACATATCTGGAAAAAGCAAATTATCAAGGCAACTAAAATGTCAATGAAACCAGCTGTGTAAGAAGATAACATCGTTAGGTATTTGTCTGGTAATACGATCGTCTGCTTCTCGGTGAGTCATGCTGACTCACTTTATCTATCTCATCGATTCGTATAGAAGATTTCACTTATACTGGAGCTAACTTTCAGGGAAAACAAATAAATGAGTTCCGGGAAAGGAATCTGAAGCAGTGTCAGTGTTGCTATTTTTACAGTCCTCACGTGTGTTAATTTGGAGCAAAAGTAATAATGTGGGACAGAAATAAACAGACCGCTAGAGAGCTCCCTTCGATTTAATTTGTCTCTGCCAAAACAAACACGTTGATGGGAACGAAATATATTTATGTTTTCCCAAGTATTTCTTCTTAATAATAGGGTTAGCAATGAATGTGTGTGACTTTTTCGAGCTTTGAAAAGTTCAATGACGGTAGCAACATGAAAGGTTTCAGTCTTAATAGTAAGAAAGAAAGAAAGAAGTAATGACCATATCAAGGGAATACACACCCCTCTCATGCAGCATAAAAGGGAACGGAACAAATCTGAAACAAGTGATAAATATTTGGACACAATAATAACATCAGACGGCAGATGTACCACACAAAAATGCAGTATAGCACAGGCTAAAATAACATTTCAGAAAATGAAAAACGTCTTATGCAACAAGTCTCTGACATTAGCAGTGTGTGAAAGAGAGAGAGAGAGAGTTCATCGGTGCTAAATAGAGTCAATTCTGACCTATGGAGTCAAATCATAAACAAAGAAATGAAAAGACGATTAAAGGCGACAGAGAAGAATATTGAGAGTTCCAGAGAGAATTTGGACGGCAAAAAAGACCAACGAGGATATTCTCAAAAAGACCAACGAGGATATTCTCAAAAAGACCAACGAGGATATTCTCAAAAAGACCAGAAACAAAAAGAGAGCTCCTAAAAAGTAAGAAGAAACAATCGACATTTTTCTGGCACATCATGAGAAGAGGAAAGTTGGAATACTTGGTCACAACTGGCAATATACAGGGAAAGAGAGATCATGGATAATAAAGAAGGAAGATACTAGATAGCTTGGTGTCATGGCACGGTAAAAGGAACAACGGAATTGATAAGGTGCACTGGGGACAGAGAATTGTGGAAGTACATGATCGACTTCGCCAGCCTGTATGGCATATGTAGTGAGTATATTAAATATAAATAATCAAGACATATACAAAGAGTAAAACGCTAACTATGACACATGTGAAATGTAAAGTTTATGAGACAAAATACGTAACTAAAAAAGGCAGAATTGGAAGCATAACAATTATTAGAAATACGGCCAGCATCAAGTAAATGCAAAAACCAGCAATTAAAGGTATTCGTAGTCTAACAGATACAACTGTCCACTAAGAGTCGTCCACGAGATTGTGCCAGGGGAAACTAATAGTCAGAGTCGTATGAACGAACATCATCATCATCGAGTGCCGTCTCCACAACGAAGGTTGGCTACCATGGAGCGCCATTCTACTCTGTTTCTTGCTTTGATGGTGCAGGTTGTCATAGGTTGACTTGTCCATCTATTGATGTTACTCGTCCATGTTAGTCTTGGTCTGCCTCTGCCTCTTTTACCTTGTATTTTCCCTTCCAATATTACTTTTAGTAGACTGTTGTGTCTTTTATCGTGCCCCAACAATTTCATTTGTCTTGTCTTAATTGTATTTAGTAGTTTTCTTTTTATTTTCAGTTGTTTTAAAACTTCATCGCTTGTTTTCATTTCTTTCCATCCAATTCTACCTATTCTTTTATAAATCCACATTTCAAAGACTTCAATTTTCTGTTCTGTTTTCTTGTCTAATGTCCATGTTTCTGAACCATACAGGAATATTGAGAAGATGTAACATTTAGCTATTTTTAGCTTCAGCCCTGGTGTTATTTGTTTTGATGTTAGTATATTTTTCATGGCATTAAAATTACTTTTTGCCATACATATTCTTTTGTTTATTTCAATTTTACATTTTCCATCATTGGTTATAGTATGTCCAAGGTAGTTGTAGCTCTGGACTGTCTCCAGATGTATTCTTTCAACTGTGATATTTACTTGTAGGTCTTGAGAATTTTCTTTCTTTATGATCATAGTTTTAGTCTTTTTGATATTCATATCTAGTCCATATTTTTTGCTTGTAATGTTAAGCAATTGTTGTAGGTCTTTAGGGTGAACGTACAATGTAACCGAAACCGTTCGGTGTCGCGGACGAACAACTGTCTATATAACGCACTTGACCAAATATATATATATATATATATATATATATATATATATATATATATATATATATATATATATATATATATATATATATATATATGTATATATATATATATATATCCGCGTTCAGTGTAGGATTCCAGACTCTCTCTTGAAGGCAGTTGCCTGATTAAGTGAATCGATTGCCCCATATAGTTTCTCTTCAAGGGAGGTGGGTGTGGACCACATTGCTCTTCTCAAGACTGTTTATTGGGGGCAATCCTGTAGAACATGTTTTGTAGTCATATTGTCCAGTGTACAGTGGCATAGGCCGGTTGTACTTATTTTGAATTTGGTGAACATGTGATTTCTCATTCTATTGTGGCCAGTGAGTAGGCGAAGTATGATGACTTGATCCCTCCTTGATAGTTGATGGTATCCGTCCCTCTCGTTATGCTTTGGGTGTTCTCGTTTCCATTTTTCATGGAACTGACCCTTGAGGATGGATTTGGCTTTATCTTAACTGAGCGGATGGTTCTCTTGTGGTAATCTCCCTCCCTCTTTAGCTAATTTGTCTGTGCGTTCGTTCCCGTGTATATTACAGTGTGATGGTATCCACTGAATGACTACTCTCTGGAAGTTATTGCATAGTTGGTCCAGGGTTGTTCTCAAGTCATCTAGTTCATTGTTCTTGGGGCTTTTTAGAGCTGATAATACCAAATATTGGTTCTATTGGTTATGAAAGGCCTCGGTATCACTGCAAACGAATTAACATCCATAATCGCTCAAACGCCCGTGCCAGTGGAATAATCCGAATTACTAACTAACCATCTCCCAAACAAAGAAAGGTAACTGTAGTCCCCATCGTAGCAGTCTCAGCACACGCCAAAAGACATAAGGCGAAACCGCGCAGAAAGTGAACACAGCCAACTGTTCCCTGTCATACGATATCATCATTCATCGTAAACAACTTTAATATCGAAACATGATCAAAACGGATGAGACACACAGCTCACGGTGTACACAGAACACTTAACTCAGTAGCTCCCGCAACAAGCCGGGCTTGGAATATGAGGTAACTGCAACAAGGAACACTTTTCAGACATAGCCTTTAATGGTTCCTGCCGCCTATCCACCACATACCGGAAGTTCACGTCGTCCCGAAAATGATGATCGTCATATTGAGAACAAAAAATGTATAGCACTTGATGATGTTAGGACATCGTTCTTGACTCCAACCGAACATATAAACACACAGTCGTCGAATTATCCCCGTCACACATCAAACAATAGACCCTGCGGTTAGCGTACAACGAACGAAACACGGTGCAAATTCCCCAAAGAGGAAAATCTTCGATCGACTTGACGAGCAGTCCACATTAATGCGTATCAGCATTTAAATATAAAAATTTGCACATTCAACATTTCAATGCGCATATGGATAATATGGCCTTTGGTAGACGTCACTCAATCAAGATTTGTCAGTAGCGATTGATGTTGTGTGATGTTTTACTGAGCAGCTTCTTGTGTGACTGAACCAGCCAATAGAAGATATATCTGATTTCAGAGTGAACAAAATGCATTTGTGATGTCTGTTCTCATCTATTTTCTCCTTCTCATTTGTGATGTCTGTTCTCATCTATTTTCTCCTGCTCATTTGTGATGTCTGTTCTCATCTATTTTCTCATGCTCATTTGTGATGTCTGTTCTCATCTATTTTCTCCTGCTCATTTGTGATGTCTGTTCTCATCTCTTTTCTCCTTCTCATCTGTGATGTCTGTTCTCATCTATTTTGTCCTTCTCATTTGTGATGCCTATTCTCATCTCTTTTCTCCTGCTCATTTTGATTCCTTGTACTTCTCATTATGTGACGGAAAGTAAAATCATGCCTGTTCTCATCTCTTTTCTCCTGCTCATTTGTGATGCCTATTCTCATCTCTTTTCTCCTGCTCATTTGGATTCATTGCACTTCTCCTTCTGTGACGGAAAGTAAAATCATGCCTGTTCTCATCTCTTTTCTCCTGCTCATTTTGATTTCTTGCACTTCTCCTTCTGTGACGGAAAGCAAAAGCATGCCCGTTCTCATCTCTTTTCTCCTGCTCATTTTGATTTCTTGCACTTCTCCTTCTGTGACGGAAAGTAAAATCATGCCTGTTCTCATCTCTTTTCTCCTGCTCATTTGTGATGCCTATTCTCATCTCTTTTCTCCTGCTCATTTGTGATGCCTATTCTCATCTCTTTTCTCCTGCTCATTTTGATTCCTTGCACTTCTCCTTCTGTGACGGAAAGTAAAATCATGCCTGTTCTCATCTCTATTCTCCTGCTCATTTTGATTCCTTGCACTTCTTATTCTGTGACGGAAAGTAAAATCATGCCTGTTCTCATCTCTTTTCTCCTGCTCATTTTGATTCCTTGCACTTCTCCTTCTGTGACGGAAAGTAAAATCATGCATATTCTCATCTCTTTTCTCCTGCTCATTTGGATTCCTTGCACTTCTCCTTCTGTGACGGAAAGTAAAATCATGCCTGGTTGACCGTCAAGCTCTAACTGGACCACTTCTGGGTCTCGGATATTTGTTCTGCCAGTCTATGTCAGCGTTTTAGAACAACTCTTACAGATGCCTTGACAGTTATTAATAAATACTGGATAATTGTTACAATCCCCATTGTTACCCCTGTTCTTGTATAACATAACAATCATAGCAATATGAAAAGCATAAACTTAAATATAACACTAGTAGCGTCAAGGCCAAGAAATGCGCATAAAGAGAAACCTTTTGAATATTTATTATATTGACATTTCGATAACAACAATTATAAATTCAATCATTGGCACAAATGAAGGCCAATTGAGCCGAAACGTCGTTCTGGTTTGTGTTGTCCTCTTGTTACGTGAAACTTTAACCATATTGTTTTATATATCTATTGTTTTATATATCTATTATTATATCTATTGTTTTATATATCTATTGTTTTATATATATATTGTTATATTTATTGTTTTATATATCTATTGTTTTATATATCTATTGTTTTATATATCTATTGTTATATTTATTGTTTTATATATCTATTGTTTTATATATCTATTGTTTTATATATCTATTGTTTTATATATCTATTGTTTTATATATCTATTGTTATATTTATTGTTTTATATATCTATTGTTTTATATATCTATTGTTTTATATATCTATTGTTTTATGTATCTATTGTTTTATGTATCTATTGTTTTATATATCTATTGTTTTATATATCTGTTATTATATCTATTGCTTTATATATATATTGTTTTATATATCTATTGTTATATCTATTGTTTTATATATCTATTATTATATCTATTGTTTTATATATCATTTGTTTTATATATCTATTATTATATCTATTGTTTCATATATCTATTGTTATAGTTATTGTTTTATACATCTATTATTATATCTATTGTTTTATATATCTATTGTTTTATGTATCTATTGTTTTATGTATTTATTGTTTTATATATCTATTATATTATATATCTATTGTTTTATGTATCTATTATTATATCTATTGTTTTATATATCTATTGTTTTATATATCTATTGTTATATCTATTGTTTTATATATATCTATTGTTATATCTATTATTATATATATTGTTTTATATATCTATTATTATATCTATTGTTTTATATATCCATTGTTTTATATATATATATATTGTTATATCTATTGTTTTATATATCTATTGTTATATCTATTATTTTATATATCTATTGTTATATCTATTGTTTTTTATATTTATTGTTATATCTATTGTTTTATATATAGATTGTTATATCTATTGTTTTATATATTTATTGTTATATCTATTGTTTTTTTATATCTATTGTTATATCTATTGTTTTATATATCTATTGTTATATCTATTGTTATATCTATAGTTTTATATATCTATTGTTATATCTATTGTTTTATATATCTATTGTTATATCTATTGTTTTATATATCTATTATTATATCTATTGTTTTATATATCTATTATTTTATGTATCTATTATTTTATGTATCTATTGTTTTATGTATCTATTATTATATTTATTGTTATATATATCTATTGTTTTATGTATCTATTGTTTTATGTATCTATTGTTTTATGTATCTATTCTTTTATGTATCTATTATTATATTTATTGTTTTATATATCTATTATTATATTTATTGTTTTATATATCTATTATTATATTTATTGTTTTATATATCTATTATTATATTTATTGTTTTATGTATCTATTATTATATCTATTGTTTTATATATCTATTGTTTTATATATCTATTGTTTTATATATCTATTATTATATCTATTATTTTATATATCTATTATTTTATATATCTATTGTTATATCTATTGTTTTATATATCTATTGTTTTATATATCTATTGTTACATTTATTGTTTTATATATCTATTGTTTTATATATCTATTGTTTTATATATCTAGTGTTTTATATATCTATTGTTTTATATATCTATTGTTATATCTATTGTTTTATATATCTATTGTTATATCTATTATTATATCTATTGTTTTATATATCTATTGTTATATCTATTGTTTTATATATCTATTGTTATATCTATTGTTTTATATATCTATTGTTTTATATATCTATTGTTTTATATATCTATTGTTATATCTATTGTTTTTTATATCTATTGTTATATCTATTGTTTTAGATAAATCTATTGTTATATCTATTGTTTTATATCTATTGTTTTATATATCTATTGTTATATCTTTTGTTTTATATATCTATTGTTTTATATATCCATTATTATATCTATTGTTTTATATATCTATTGTTTTATATATCTATTATTATATCTATTGTTTTATATATCTATTGTTTTATATATCTATTATTATATCTATTGTTTTATATATCTATTGTTTTATATATCTATTGTTTTATATATCTATTATTATATCTATTGTTTTATGTATCTATTATTATATCTATTGTTTTATATATATATTATTATATCTGTGGTTTTATATATCTATTGTTTTATATATCTATTGTTTTTTTATATCTATTGTTATATCTATTGTTAAATCTATTGTTTTATATATCTATTGTTATATCTATTATTATATCTATTGTTTTATATATCTATTGTTATATCTATTGTTTATATATCTATTGTTATATCTATTGTTTTATATATCTATTGTTTTATATATCTATTGTTTTATATATCTATTGTTTTATATATCTATTGTTTTATATCTATTGTTTTATATCTATTGTTTTATATATCCATTATTATATCTATTGTTTTATATATCTATTATTATATCTATTGTTTTATGTATCTATTATTATATCTATTGTTATATATATATATATATATATATATATTATTATATCTGTGGTTTTATATATCTATTGTTTATATATATATATATTATATATATATTGTTTTATATATATATTGTTTTATATCTATTGTTTTATATATCTATTGTTATATCTATTGTTATATCTATTGTTATATCTATTGTTATATCTATTGTTTTATATATCTATTATTATATTTATTGTTTTATATCTATTGTTTTATATATCTATTGTTTTATATATCTATTGTATTATATCTATTGTTTTATATATCTCTTGTTTTATATATCTATTGTTTTATATATCTATTGTATTATATATCTATTGTTATATCTATTGTTATATATATCTATTGTTTTATATATCTATTATTATATCTATTGTTATATATATCTATTGTTTTATATATCTATTATTTTATATATCTATTGTTATATCTATTGTTATATATATCTATTGTTTTATATATCTATTGTTTTATATATCTATTGTTATATCTATTGTTTTATATATCCATTGTTATATCTGTTGTTTATATTTATCGTTTTATCTTTTGTTTTATATCTATTGTTATATCTATTGTTTTATATCTGTTGTTTTATATCTATTGTTTTATATATCTATTGTTTTATATATCTATTGTTATATATATATATTGTTTTATATATCTATTGTTTTATTTCTATTGTTTTTCATCATCATCACATGCCATACCGGTTGGCGTAGGCGATCATGTCCTTCCACAATCGTCTATCTACAGTGCATCGCATCAGTTCTGTTGTTGACTGTTTTCCATGCCATGACACCAAGCTATCCAGTATTTTCTCTCTTTGTCGTCCGCGATCTCTCTTTCTTTTTATTTTGCCAGTTGTAACCAAGTATTCCAACTTTCCTCTTCTCATGATGTGTGCAATGTATAATAGTAGCTGATCACCGAAGAAGAATAGAAAGAAGAAGAGTACAGAATATGCTGCAATTTAGGAAAGGTGAGTAGCGCTTCTGTCTGGCAACCAGTAGGTCTGGGTTTAATTCTCATTTGTGATGAATTCTAGTTCCATCGGTGGCACAGGTTCTACGTTCACACATTTTCTTGTTTTTTTTTTTTTTTGCTACAGGAAAGTAGAGCGACATGGTGTAATGCTGACCACATGAACCATCCATGTGTGGATGATAAACAACCGGGCACTAACACGATATACCCCATACGTCATAATGGTATACCCGGTTACAGGGTATGCTACATATCTGCTAATGTAAATAAGAGAAAAGAAATAAATGAAAACTGTAGGCCTATGGGGTAATATAAGAGACGGAAATACAGACTTTAGCTATAGTCGTAAACTAGTGTCCTAAACAAGTCGATTCAATCTATCTGACAAAAAATGATGTTATATGATCTGGGATTGAAAGGTACACGTGGAGAAAGCACTGAGCAGTGTTGTCTCAAAAGATGTGCCCAAAAGAGGTTGAGGCCCTACATTTCAAGATCGGAAGGGAAACGAAGAGAAAAGATATCAGACAAGAGAATGGCTTGGCAGAAGGCCAACAACATAAATGATAAATAAGTGTCGTGATCAAGAGTTGTGGAGAAACATGATCACCTACGCCAACAGGCACGGTACTTGACGATGATGATGATGCTGATACTGATGATGGTGATAATCCCAAAAACGGCAGTTCCACGTAATGATATGAAATATCTCTCACACCTGTGCCCTACAGTTCGTTGAACAGTTTCCCCAGCCCCGTTATATACATTTTTGAAGTGAAGAAGCGAATATAGAGAAGTCTAACCACACATAACGCTTTTGTTTTATCATATTTAAACTCTTACATAATACGTACATGTAATGTCTTCTAGCCAGTTCTATTAATTGATGCTTTTGTAGTTTACTTGAATGTAAGAAGAAAAGGAAGTAAACAGCCACAATTGGGTGCAGTTGTTACTAGATGCGTGTTTTCTCTAAGTATTTCTGTTGATTATGTGTTGATTATGTCAAGTATTCTGCCTGTATTCAACTCGGGAATATTGTTTCACACAAAGTGAGGCAATCTCAAACTCTATTCATTGCATGTATTTACTTACGCGATCGTGACGTTAAATCTCTGTCTGGATTAAATGACAATAAAATATATCCTGGAACACCTTTAGAAATGATAATAATGCAGGAAAGAAAACACGGAGGACATTGCGAGTATTTTTGGATCATTCCTGATAGGTCACAGTCACGTTTATAAACATGCAGAGAATGGAAAATCGATGGAACATTCGACATCTCTCTCTCACTCTCTCTCAGACATCACATTGAATTAGGCCTCTTCCCACGTCGATGTTATTTGGAAATCATTCCTAACAGGTTGTCTTTAGACATTTGATACTGTACTGGCCTATTGAAACTGTCAGGAATCATTTCGTGTGTCACTAAATAAATAACACACTAACAGCAGAGCATTCATATTAGAGGAAACGTTTCTGGTGTCACTAAATAAATAACACACTACCATTAGAGCATTCATATTACAGGCAGTTTCTGGTGTCACTAAATAAATAACACACTACCAGTAGAGCATTCATATTACAGGCAGTTTCTGATGTCACTAAATAAATAACACACTACCAGTAGAGCATTCATATTACAGGCAGTTTCTGATGTCACTAAATAAATAACACACTACCAGTAGAGCATTCATTTTACAGGCATTTTCTGATGTCACTTATTAAATAACACACTACCAGTAGAGCATTCATATTAGAGGAAGCGTTTCTGGTGTCACTAAATAAATAACACACTACCAGTAGAGCATTCATATTAGAGGAAGCGTTTCTGGTGTCACTAAATAAATAACACACTACCAGTAGAGCATTCATATTAGAGGAAACGTTTCTGATGTCACTAAATAAATAACACACTACCATTAGAGCATTCATATTACAGGCAGTTTCTGGTGTCACTAAATAAATAACACACTACCAGTAGAGCATTCATATTACAGGCAGTTTCTGGTGTCACTAAATAAATAACACACTACCATTAGAGCATTCATATTACAGGCAGTTTCTGGTGTCACTAAATAAATAACACACTACCAGTAGAGCATTCATATTACAGGCAGTTTCTGGTGTCACTAAATAAATAACACACTAAGAGTAGAGCATTCATATTACAGGAAGTTTCTGGTGTCACTAAATAAATAACACACAACCAGTAGAGCATTCATATTAGAGGAAACGTTTCTGGTGTCACTAAATAAATAACACACTACCATTAGAGCATTCATATTACAGGCAGTTTCTGGTGTCACTAAATAAATAACACACTACCAGTAGAGCATTCATATTACAGCTAGTTTCTGATGTCACTAAATAAATAACACACTACCAGTAGAGCATTCATATTACAGGCAGTTTCTGGTGTCACTAAATAAATAACACACTACCAGTAGAGCATTCATATTACAGGCAGTTTCTGGTGTCACTAAATAAATAACACACTACCAGTAGAGCATTCATATTACAGGCAGTTTCCGGTGTCACTAAATAAATAACACACTACCAGTAGAGCATTCATATTAGAGGAAACGTTTCTCGTGTCACTAAATAAATAACACACTACCATTAGAGCATTCATATTACAGGCAGTTTCTGGTGTCACTAAATAAATAACACACTACCAGTAGAGCATTCATATTACAGGCAGTTTTATAAGGAAGCAGCGGTAACATTTGCTTGAGTTCATGAATCATCCAACATCATTACGGTCAAACATCAATAGGAGGTCTTAATGATGAGTTTAGTCTTGATTGAATATTTCTTCAGGAACAAAACAACAAAACATTCCATAAAAGTGCTGTCATTGACCAGGACCTCAGAACTAAATTTTGAATACCTTTTTATATGGACAGATTCTAATGCAGATCTACTAAAGTGAAGTGATGGGCGATTAAGCAATTAATGTTATCTAGAAATATATTGACTGTTGACATGTTGACAACTAACACTGAACTGTTGACATGTTGACAACTAACACTGAATTATTGACATGTTGACAACTAACACTGAATTGTTGACACGTTCACAACTAACACTGAATTGTTGACATGTTGACAACTAACACTGAATTGTTGACACGTTCACAACTAACACTGAATTGTTGACATGTTGACAACTAACACTGAACTGTTGACATGTTGACAACTAACACTGAATTGTTGACATGTTGACAACTAACACTGAATTGTTGACATGTTGACAACTAACACTGAATTCTTGACACGTTCACAACTAACACTGAATTGTTCACAACTAACACAATAACGAGTTTTTAAAATATGTGTTCACAAATCAATTGATTTTAATAAAAACATATTCATCAATAAAAAAATACAAGACAAAGAAGAACTGATTAATACCCATGCGATGCTCCCATCGAGTTGCCGATGTAACAAGTCCACTTGGCCTTAGTAAATAAGTAACAAAAGAGTACAATGTTTCATTATGGTTTACACAGACACACACATAATAAAAATAACTAAGAAATAAACTTCAGCTTTGCGAATAAAGCAAAACTAAACAAACAAACGTTTCGACTCAAACGGACTTCGACGGAGACAAGTAACGAAAATAAAACACACCACACATTTTTTATACAAATCCATAGAAAAGAAAGCAGTGAAAATAAAAGTATCAGCCAGAAAGTTTTAGCATAATAAACAAAAATGTGATGTAACTTGGAAGCCTTTAGTGCTTTGAAAAGCAATTTATATTCGTAAACAGCAGGGGTGGGGGGAAGGCATAAAAAACAGATGGTAAATTAAGAGTGGCAATATCACTGAAAAGTGTAGAAAACAAAATGAAACGTCGATAAAGGGAAAGAACCAACATGGACTATGGAACATTTCTTAAAAGCGGACGACTACGGTAAATCAAGGAGCATATGACAAGAACGGGTAGCCGAATCGATGACTGGTCATGCTCTAAACCAGCAGAATGCGCAGGTTCGAATCCCCGGTAGCGCCTAAAGATAAGAACTGAGAAGGACCACCTCGTGGCGACTGCAAGTTGCTTTTATTCACCTGTGTTAGGTGTCCAAGGGCACTCTTCTGTCCAAGAAGATTAAAATAAATGGTTTAAGGAAGGTATTAAGAGCAAGGAAGAGCTCTAGCCCTTTAACTTTGACTGGTGTGTCCTGGCACAATGAAGCTCGATACTTTAATCCTACACACTGTATAACAACTTTTAATATTATCCGTAGCGATTTCCGCATTCTGTTGTTTTTAGTGAATAAAATTGTGTACAAGTTTTTTAAAAATATATAAATAGTGTAAACAATAACATAAACACTGTGTAAACAATAACATAAACACTGTGTAAACAATAACACAAACACTGTGTAAACAATAACACAAACACTGTGTAAATAATAACATAAACACTGTGTAAATAATAATAACATAAACACTGTGTAAATAATAATAACATAAACACTGTGTAAATAATAATAACATAAACGCTGTGTAAATAATAACGCAAACGATAACATATACGACATGGATATCTCAATATGTCCTGAATCGAAATAAGATTCACAGCACCGAGATAATAATATAAACACAAGAGAGACAAAAACATGTACAAAATATAGACTATAACATATACAAAATATAGACTATAGCATGTACAAAATATAGACTATAACATATACAAAATATAGACTATAACATATACAAAATATAGACTATAACATATACAAAATATAGACTATAACATATACAAAATATAGACTATAACATATACAAAATATAGACTATAGCATGTACAAAATATAGACTATAACATATACAAAATATAGACTATAACATGTACAAAATATAGACTATAACATATACAAAATATAGACTATAACATATACAAAATGTAGACTATAACATATACAAAATGTAGACTATAACATATACAAAATGTAGATAATAGCATATACAAAATATAGACTATAACATATACAAAATATAGACTATAACATATACAAAATATAGACTATAATATATACAAAATATAGACTATAATATATACAAAATATAGACTATAACATATACAAAATATAGCCAATTAAAAAAAAAAAAGTAAAGTATCCCCGTCACGCCAAGTGGCGTATAGGGAATATGGTGTTAGTGACCATAAATTTTACAGACCTTCAGCACATGATTTTTGGGGTAATGTGGTCGGTATTACGCCCGTGCCGCTTTACTTTCCCAGAAAAAAATCCGGTGCCCATTAAAGGCTGGGTGAACCGGAAGCAGTCGGTTGGGATCGAACGCTACCTCTTGACCTTTGTAGTCCAGTTCACTAACCACTGAACTATCACGGCCTCCAAAATATAGCCAATAACATACACAAAATATAACCAACAACATATACAAAATATAGACAATAACATATACAAAAAAACCACACCGAAGCAGCAGCGCACAGGAGTGACAGTATTGTCAAGAAAGTTTGTTCTGAAGTGAAACTTCAAACAGGAATACTATCGCAAGCGGCTTCACTGTTTGACGTTGAGACAAGGCAGTCAGACACCCCCTTGGTGTGAAAGCAATAGCGGACACCGAGGGAGAATAAATATGTCCAACAATTGAAATCAAGTTTAGTCAGTGAGATCGTCGTCTCAGAAATTGCGCGTCAGAAAAAGACAAAGACATGAAAGAAGAATACGAACGCAAATGGTGTAGACGTCTTAGGCGAGATATTTAAACGTCATTTTTACTTGCAAATGAGTAATTAATTGATGTCTTATTTCCATCTATTTGTTTCATTTTCTGCTCATTTTTGTCTTTTTTAGATCATAAAAATCAGAGTGCTGGTGATCACAATAAAATATACAAAATACAAACAATAACATGTGAAAAAAGAAGACAAGAACGTATACAGAATGAAGACAAGAATATATACAGAAAGAAGACAAGAACATATACAGAATGAGGACAAGAACATATACAGAATGAAGAGAAGAACATATACAGAATGAGGACAAGAACATATACAGAATGAGGACAAGAACATATACAGAATGAAGAGAAGAACATATACAGAATGAAGAGAAGAACATATACAGAATTATTGTAATAACAGAGAAAACTCCGAAGCCTCTGTGGCCAAGTGGTTAATTCGCTTACTCCTGGCCAGAAGGCCACAGGTTCATATCCCAGAAGTGACGATGTTTTGTTTAGTACAGACACAGCGTCAAGGTTTACCCAGCCACTCAAAATGTGTACCAGAGATACAGGGAAGGTAGGGCGGCCTGGCGTCACGTTTTGTGTCTTGCTGGTCAAGTATGGGCGCCCGCATCATAGCTGAAGGTTCAGGGTTTAAATTCCAGTTGAGATCAAACAATCCTAAGCAGATATAAAACACTCTCGGGTTCTATCTAACCTTTTTGAAATGAGTAGCAGAGCGGGAACAGGCAAATAATTGCAATGCTGCGGTAAAGCTGGTAGCAAGGAGCCAGTAGTGGAGTGTGATAAACACTCCAAGGTAAGGTGACAGCTTTACAAGGAAGGAACACAACACAATACTGACTTTACGGCCTGTGGCCTTCTTCAGAATACAGGGACAACCACAACAATCGGTGAAGCACAATTATCTATAACTACATGTTAGATGATCAAGTGGAGGGAGAGGTGGACAGAGAGAGGAAAGTAAGATAGTGAACTGGGAGATGAGTAAGAGAGAGAGTCTGTTCAGAATGGATGGGATGTAAATGGATGAATAGAGAGGTAGGTCAAAGAGGGGAGGGTGGAAATATATACCAGAGGAAGAGATGTGGAGAGTAAGAAAAAGAAAACAGGTTTTTATAGTAAAGTAGATAGGGAGAAGGCGGTGGGCCAGAAGTGGATAGATAGAGCAGGAGTCCATAAGAAGTAGAGTGATGGAGGGGTGGTGCACAGGAAGTTAGTACATAGAGAGGTAGAGAAGTGTTAGAGGAGGAGATATGGAGAGGAGGGATAAGGAACGGGTATGTGAAAAGTGGATAGCAGGAGAGGCGGTGGGCCAGAAGTGAATAGATAGAGAGGGAGTCTGTAAGAAGTGGAGTAATAGAGGAATGGTACGCAGGAAGCTAGGGCATAGAGAGCTAGAGAAGTGGGGAAAATGTGAAAATTAAGGGGATACAAAGAGAGGTGGTGTCTACAATTAGCAGAGATAATGTCTGGGAAGGGAAGGCAACAAGCGAGGAAGCTGGCCACCCGACCTTATAACGCTGAGGCTTCGTACAATGACGTCACTAACGCTTCATTCATCATCATCAGGTTGCATGTCCCTTGCAGAACGTTGCATTCACCACAGGTCGTCTGAAAGAATCTCTTATTCTAGCCAGATCTCTTACTTCTTCTGTTCTCATGTTCAAGGCATCTTTGTTGTTTTGAAACAATTCTTCTTCTTGGTCCGCTCCTGATGTGTCGCCCAGGAACGAACCATACCTTTCATTATTGTTTTTTCCAGGCCCCTGTGTCTTTTGACTTGGCCATATTTTAATCTCCGCTGTAGAATGCCGTTTATAAGCCAGTTATTTTAAATATTTAAATCTTGTTTATAAGCCCTTCTTTAAATCTTTAAATATGTTTTATATATAATGAAGTTTAAAAAAAACTAAAAATGAAAAGAGAACTACTAAACACAATTCAAACAAGAGAAATGAAATTTTGGGGGTATGTTAAAAGACACAACAGCCTAATAAAAGTAATCTTGGAAGGGAAAATACAAGGTAAAAGAGGCAGACCAAGACTAACATTGACGAGTAACATTAAAAGATGGACAAGTCAACCTATGACAATCTGCACCATCAAAGCAAGAGACAGAGTGGAATGGCGCTCCATGGTAGCCAACCTTCGGTGCGGAGACGGCACTCAATGATGATGAAGATATGTCCTCATTGCTGCTTGTGATGTTGTCCATGATTCACAACCGTATATTGCTATCGGGAAGATACATGTTCTAAGTAATTTTAATTTGACTGCCTTGCTGGTATTGCTTCACAAGCTATTTTCTGCGTTTAATTTGTGCATTACTATTGCTAATCTTCTTTTGATCTCTTTTGGCAGTCTCCATTGTTAGTTACTACAAATTCCAGATATTCATAGTTTGTTACAATTTCAAGTTCTTCACTGTTGATGATGATTTTGGGTTGGCCTTTTGTTTTATCAGTGGGACATTATCTTTGTTTTCTGTACGTTTAGATTGAAAATTTGCTCCTCATTGTATTTTTTTTTTAAACACACAATTGTCTATTTTAATCCTGCACTGTTTGAGAGGAGGATTGTGTCATCAGAGTATCTGAGTTGTGGAATTATGTTGGTATTTCTTATAAAGGGGTCGAACTTCACAAATCTGTCATCGTTTCTGGCATTTCTCATGATGTTCTCAAAGGAGAACTCTACACCCATTGATATAAAAAGAGTAGGTCAGACAAGGATGCATCCTATCATCAAGCTTGTTCAAATTATACACTGAGCAAATCTTTGAAAACATCACTGAGATGCCAGGCCTGAACATTAATGGGAAGATAATCAATAACCTAAAATATGCTGATGAAACTGTTCTACTAGCAGAAAATCCTAAAGATTTACAATTACTTAAAGTAATAAACATGACAAGCAAAAAATATGGACTAGATATGAATATTAAAAAGACTTAAACTATGATCATAAACAAAGAAAATTCTCAAGACCTACAATTAAATATCAAAGTGGAAGGAATACATCTAGAGACAGTTCAGAACTACAACTACCTGGGACATACCATAACCAGTGATCGAAAATGTGCAACTGAAATAAATAAAAGAATAGGAATGGCAAAAAGTAATTTCAATGCCATGAAAAATATCATCATCATCATCAAGTACCAGGCCTACTGGCGTAGGTGATCATGTCTCTCCACAACCTTCTATCTCGGCAGCTATTTATCATTTCTGTTGTTGACTTTCTGCCAAGCCATTCTCTTAAGCTGTCTGGTATTTTTTTTCTCTTTGCTTCCCTCTATCTCTTCGTCCTTCAATTTTTCCAGTTGTTACAATATATTCCAGTTGTTCTCTTCTCATCACATGGCCAAAAAATGATGATTGTCTCTTCCTAACATTGGAAATTAACTCTCTTTTTGCTTTGACCTCTTTCAGAACATCTTCATTACTCTTCTTAGCTGTCCATAGTACTCTCAATATTCTTCTGCAAAACCACATTTCAACAGACTCCAGTGATTTTCTTGTCTGTTGTCCTATTGTCCATGATTCGCATCCATATGTTAAGACTGGCTTTATGTAACATTTAAGAACTCTTTTACTTGTTTCTATTGTCAAAAATGGACTGCATAGTATCTTCCTCATTTTTTGGAAAGCTGCTTTTGCCTGAGCCATTCTGCATCTCACCTCTTTTGTACATCTTCCGTTTGAGGTTAACAAAGTTCCCAAATATTTAAATTCATTTACCTGTTTTAATATTGTTCCACTTGTTTTTTATTATGAAAAAAATATACTAACATCAAAACAAATAACACCAGGGCTAAAACTAAGAATAGCAAAATGTTATATCTTCTCAATATACCTGTATGGTGCAGAAACATGGACATTAGACCAGAAAACAGAACAGAAAATTGAAGCCTTTGAAATGTGGATTTATAGAAGAATAGGTAGAATTGGATGGAAAGAAAAGAAAACAAACGAGGAAGTTTTAAAACAACTAAAATGAAAAGAGAACTACTAAACACAATTACAGCAAGACAAATGACATTTTTGGGGCAAGTTAAAAGACACAACAGCCTAATAAAATTAATATTGGAAGGAAAAATACAAGGTAAAAGAGGCAGAGGCAGATCAAGACTAACATGGACGAGTAAAATCAAAAGATGGACAAGTCAGCCTATGACAATCTGCACCATCAAAGCAAGAAACAGAGTGGAATGGCGCTCCATGGTAGCCAACCTTCGATGCGGAGACGGCACTCAATGATGATGACCCTGAGGTTTGGAGAAAGCCCTTTTCTTGTGCAAAAAGGAGACCCCCTACCCTCCCCAAAAAATGAAGATAGTAGCATATACACAATGAAGACAATAATATATTTAAGAAATTGCACATTCTTCTTCTACCTATCAACTCCCTGTGGAGCATAGGTCTTCCAAAAACACTTTCAAAGACGTACTATTTCTTGCCATTTTTTTAAGATAATCCCATGTATTCCCTGTCATCTTCATCTTTGCTTCTATGTGTTTACCAAGTTACAGATTACAAGCGAAATAACATAAAACATTTCAAAGATAGTTGACAACAGGCCGTTATGATATCAGTACATTGACAGATATGAATCAGTAGATTGACAGATATGAATCAGTAGATTGGCAGATATGAATCAGTAGATTGACAGATATGAATCAGTAGATTGGCAGATATGAATGAGTAGATTGACATATATGAATCAGTAGATTGACAGATATGAATCAGTAGATTGACAGATATGAATCAGTACATTGACAGATATGAATCAGTAGATTGACAGATATGAATCAGTAGATTGATAGATATGTATCAGTAGATTGACAGATATGAATCAGCAGATTGATAGATATGAATCAGTAGATTGACAGATATGAATCAGTAGATTGACAGATATAAATCAGTAGATTGACACATATGAATCAGCAGATTGACAGATATGAATCAGTAGATTGACAGATATGAATCAGCAGATTGACAGATATGAATCAGTAGATTGACAGATATGAATCAGTAGATTGACAGATATGAATCAGTAGATTGACAGATATGAATCAATATATTGACAGAAATGAATCGGCACAATGACAGATATGAATCAGCACAATGACATATTTGAATCAGCACAATGACATATATGAATCAGCACAATGACATAGATGAATCAGTACAATGACAGATATGAATCAGTAGATTGACAGATATGAATCAGTACATTGACAGATATGAATCAGCAGATTGACATATATGAATCAGTACATTGACAGATATGAATCAGTAGATTGACAGATATGAATCAGTACATTGACAGATATGAATCAGTAGATTGACATATATGAATCAGTACATTGACAGATATGAATCAATATATTGACAGAAATGAATCGGCACAATGACAGATATGAATCAACACAATGACATATTTGAATCAGCACAATGACATATATGAATCAGCACAATGACATAGATGAATCAGTACAATGACAGATATGAATCAGTACAATGACAGATATGAATCAATACATTGACAGATATGAATCGGCACAATGACAGATATGAATCAGCACAATGACATATATGAATCAGAACAATTACATAGATGAACAAGTACAATGACATATATGAATTAGCACAATGACATATATGAATCAGCATAATGACATATATGAATCAGCGCAATGACATATATGAATCAGCACTATGACATAGATGAATTAGCACAATGACATATATGAATCAACACAATGACATATATGAATTAACACAATGACAGAGATGAATCAGTGCAATGACATATATGAATCAGCACAATGACATTTATGAATCAGCACAATGACATTTATGAATCAGCACAATGACATTTATGAATTAGCACACTGACATATATGAATCAGCATAATGACATATATGAATCAGCACAATGCCTGATATGAATCAGCACAATGACATATATGAATCAGTACAATGACATATATGAATCAGCACAATGCCCTACATGAATCAGCATAATGACATATATGAATCAGCACAATGACAGAGATGAACCAGTAGATTGACATAAATAAATCAGCACATTGACCTATATGAATCAGCACAATGACATATATGAATCAGTAGATTGACATATATGAATCAGTACAATGACAGATATGAATAAGTAGATTGACATAAATGAATCATCACAATGACCTATATGAATCAGCACAATGACATATATGAATCAGCACAATGACAGATATGAATCAGTAGATTGACATATATGAATCAGCACAATGACCTATATGAATCAGAACAATGACATATATGAATCAGCACAATGACAGATATGAATCAGTAGATTGACATATATGAATAAGCACAATGACAGATATGAATCAGCACAATGACAGATATGAATCAGTAGATTGACATATATGAATCAGCACAATGACAGATATGAATCAGTGGATTTACATATATGAATCATCACAATGACCTATATGAATCAGCGCAATGACAAATATGAATCAGTAGATTGACATATATGAATCAGCACAATGACAGATATGAATCAGTAGATTGACATATATGAATCATCACAATGACCTATATGAATCAGCACAATGACAAATATGAATCAGTAGATTGACATATATGAATCAGCACAATGACAGATATGAATCAGTAGATTTACATATATGAATCATCACAATGACCTATATGAATCAGCACAATGACAAATATGAATCAGTAGATTGACATATATGAATCAGCACAATGACCGATATGTATCAGCACAATGACATATATGAATCAGCACAATGACAGATATGAATCAGTTGAACTAAACAGGACAACCTATATCTGTTTGACAATTTTGTGAGTATAATTTATCGTGAGCATCTCTTATCGTGAATCTTGCTATTTAAACCGAAGTGTGGCCTCAGCCAAACACAGCAGTGATTCATGGACTACCAGTGACAGCACGATGGTGTTTACCAGCGGCAAATCAACGGAATTCTCTGTCTCCACCACAATCGGCAATCTCCACTCGTGACACTGTTCTCTGCACAAATCGATTCGTTTCATTTACAGATATCAGTGTTCTGTCTAAAATAAGGGTAATAAATCTCTCTCTCTCTATCTCTCCCCCCCCCCCCCCCCTCTCTCTCTCTCCTTCTCTTATTCGGTCTGTAAATCATGCAGTCCATTAATTTTCTAGCCACGATACAAATTGGATGGGATATAACAAACTAATTACAATTTGCTTGCCAGATAAATTAACTATTTGACCGTTTCGCTTTCAGAATTGACCCGCAGTTTCCAAACTCGGTAGATCTGCAGCTTATTCACAATACTTGGCAAGCTACATGTATTATTTACCTTTATAAAGCAATATTTTCAATTCAGGCATTTCACTGTTGGAGTTAATATTGACAACACTCCTGACAAATCTATAGGTGCTCAGTAGCTTTCAACAGATGACAAAGTGCGTATACCAGCGACGATTGGTAGTGTGTTCTACCCTTCAGGAGGATTGGATGGTCGCATGGTATGTGGAGGCTAGGTCGTGATGAGTAGTCACATTGTATGTGGAGGCTAGGACGTGATGAGTGGTCACATTGTATGTGGAGGCTAGGACGAGATGAGTGGTCACATTGTATGTGGAGGCTATAACGTGATGAGTGGTCACATTGTATGTGGAGGCTATAACGTGATGAGTGGTCACATTGTATGTGGAGGCTAGGACGTGATGAGTAGTCACATTGTGTGTGGAGGCTAGGACGTGATGAGTAGTCACATTGTATGTGGAGGCTAGGACGTGATGAGTGGTCACATTGTATGTGGAGGCTAGGACGTGATGAGTAGTCACATTGTATGTGGAGGCTAGGACGTGATGAGTGGTCACATTGTGTGTGGAGGCTAGGTCGTGATGAGTAGTCACATTGTATGTGGAGGCCAGGACGTGATGAGTGGTCACATTGTGTGTGGAGGCTAGGACGTGATGAGTAGTCACATTGTATGTGGAGGCTAGGACGTGTTGAGTAGTCGCATTGTATGTGGAGGCTAGGACGTGATGAGTGGTCACATTGTATGTGGAGGCTAGGACGTGATGAGTAGTCACATTGTATGTGGAGGCTAGGACGTGATGAGTAGTCACATTGTATGTGGAGGCTAGGACGTGATGAGTAGTCGCATTGTATGTGGAGGCTAGGACGTGATGAGTGGTCACATTGTATGTGGAGGCTAGGACGTGATGAGTAGTCACATTGTATGTGGAGGCCAGGACGTGATGAGTGGTCACATTGTGTGTGGAGGCTAGGACGTGATGAGTAGTCACATTGTATGTGGAGGCTAGGACGTGATGAGTAGTCACATTGTGTGTGGACGCTAGGACGTGATGAGTAGTCGCATTGTGTGTGGAGGCTAGGACGTGATGAGTAGTCACATTGTGTGTGGAGGCTAGGACGTGTTGAGTAGTCGCATTGTATGTGGAGGCTAGGACGTGATGAGTGGTCACATTGTGTGTGGAGGCTAGGACGTGTTGAGTAGTCACATTGTATGTGGAGGCTAGGACGTGATGAGTAGTCGCATTGTGTGTGGAGGCTAGGACGTGATGAGTAGTCACATTGTATGTGGAGGCTAGGACGTGATGAGTAGTCGCATTGTGTGTGGAGGCTAGGACGTGATGAGTAGTCACATTGTGTGTGGAGGCTAGGACGTGATGAGTAGTCACATTGTGTGTGGAGGCTAGGACGTGTTGAGTAGTCACATTGTGTGTGGAGGCTAGGACGTGATGAGTAGTCACATTGTGTGTGGAGGCTAGGACGTGTTGAGTAGTCACATTGTATGTGGAGGATAGGACGTGATGAGTAGTCGCATTGTATGTGGAGGCTAGGACGTGATGAGTAGTCACATTGTATGTGGAGGCTAGGACGTGATGAGTAGTCACATTGTATGTGGAGGCTAGGACGTGATGAGTAGTCACATTGTATGTGGAGGCTAGGAGGTGATGAGTAGTCACATTGTATGTGGAGGCTAGGACGTGATGAGTAGTCACATTGTATGTGGAGGCTAGGACGTGATGAGTAGTCGCATTGTGTGTGGAGGCTAGGAAGTGATGAGTAGTCACATTGTATGTGGAGGCTAGGACGTGATGAGTAGTCACATTGTATGTGGAGGCTAGGACGTGATGAGTAGTCACATTGTATGTGGAGACTAGGACGTGATGAGTAGTCGCATTGTGTGTGGAGGCTAGGACGTGATGAGTAGTCACATTGTATGTGGAGGCTAGGACGTGATGAGTAGTCACATTGTATGTGGAGGCTAGGACGTGATGAGTAGTCACATTGTATGTGGAGGCTAGGACGTGATGAGTAGTCACATTGTATGTGGAGGCTAAGACGTGATGAGTAGTCACATTGTATGTGGAGGCTAGGACGTGATGAGTAGTCACATTGTATGTGGAGGCTAGGACGTGATGAGTAGTCACATTGTATGTGGAGGCTAGGAGGTGATGAGTAGTCGCATTGTGTGTGGAGGCTAGGAGGTGACGAGTAGTCACATTGTATGTGGAGGCTAGGAAGTGATGAGTAGTCACATTGTATGTGAATGCTAGGACGTGATGAGTAGTCGCATTGTATGTGAAGGCTAGGACGTGATGAGTAGTCACATTGTATGTGGAGGCTAGGACGTGATGAGTAGTCGCATTGTATGTGAAGGCTAGGACGTGATGAGTAGTCACATTGTATGTGAAGGCTAGGACGTGATGAGTAGTCACATTGTATGTGGAGGCTAGGTCGTGATGAGTAGTCACATTGTATGTGGAGGCTAGGACGTGATGAGTAGTCGCATCGTATGTGGAGGCTAGGACGTGTTGAGTGGTCATAATACATTGGGAGACTAGGACACGATGAGTGGTCACATTACGTTGGGAGACTAGGACACGATGAGTGGTCACATTACGTTGGGAGACTAGGACGTGTTGAGTGGTCACATTACAAGGGGAGACTAGGACACGATGAGTGGTCACATTACGTTGGGAGACTAGGACGTGTTGAGTGGTCACATTACAAGGGGAGACTAGGACACGATGAGTGGTCACAATACATTGGGAGACTACGACGTGTTGAGTGGTCACATTACATTGGGAGACTAGGACGTGTTGAGTGGTCACATTACATTGGGAGACTAGGACGTGTTGAGTGGTCACATTACATTGGGAGACTAGGACACGATGAGTGGTTACATTACAAGGGGAGACTAGGACACGATGAGTGGTCACATTACATTGGGAGACTAGGACGTGTTGAGTGGTCACATTACGTTGGGAGACTAGGACGTGTTGAGTGGTCACATTACATTGGGAGACTAGGACGTGTTGAGTGGCCACATTACATTGGGAGACTAGGACGTGTTGAGTGGTCACATTACATTGGGAGACTAGGACACGATGAGTGGTTACATTACAAGGGGAGAATAGGACACGATGAGTGGTCACATTACAATGGGAGACTAGGACGTGTTGAGTGGTCACATTACGTTGGGAGACTAGGACGTGTTGAGTGGTCACATTACATTGGGAGACTAGGACACGATGAGTGGTCACATTACATTGGGAGACTAGGACACGATGAGTGGTCACATTACGTTGGGAGACTAGGACGTGATGAGTGGTCACATTACAAGGGGAGACTAGGACACGATGAGTGGTCACATTACAAGGGAAGACTAGGACGTGATGAGTGGTCACATTACAAGGGGAGACTAGGACACGATGAGTGGTCACATTACAAGGGGAGACTAGGACGTGATGAGTGGTCACATTACAAGGGGAGACTAGGACACGATGAGTGGTCACATTACGTTGGGAGACTAGGACGTGATGAGTGGTCACATTACATTGGGAGACTAGGACACGATGAGTGGTCACATTACATTGGGAAACTAGGACGTGTTGAGTGGTCACAATACATTGGGAGACTAGGACGTGTTGAGTGGTCACATTACATTGGGAGACTAGGACACGATGAGTGGTCACATTACATTGGGAGACTAGGACACGATGAGTGGTCACATTACGTTGGGAGACTAGGACGTGTTGAGTGGTCACAATACATTGGGAGACTAGGACGTGTTGAGTGGTCACATTACATTTGGAGACTAGGACACGATGAGTGGTCCCATTACGTTGGGAGACTAGGACACGATGAGTGGTCACAATACATTGGGAGACTAGGACGTGTTGAGTGGTCACATTACATTGGGAGACTAGGACACGATGAGTGGTCACATTACAAGGGGAGACTAGGACACGATGTGTGGTCACATTACAAGGGGAGACAGGACACGATGAGTGGTCACATTACGTTGGGAGACTAAGACACGATGAGTGGTCACATTACATTGGGAGACTAGGACACGATGAGTGGTCACAATACATTGGGAGACTAGGACACGATGAGTGGTCACATTACATTGGGAGACTAGGACTTTTGAGTGGTCACATTACAAGGGGAGACTAGGACACGATGAGTGGTCACATTACGTTGGGAGACTAGGACGTGTTGAGTGGTCACATTACAAGGGGAGACTAGGACACGATGAGTGGTCACATTACGTTGGGAGACTAGGACACGATGAGTGTTCACAATACATTGGGAGACTAGGACACGATGAGTGGTCACAATACATTGGGAGACTAGGACGTGTTGAGTGGTCACATTACAAGGGGAGACTAGGACACGATGAGTGGTCACATTACAAGGGGAGACTAGGACACGATGAGTGGTCACATTACGTTGGGAGACTAGGACACGATGAGTGGTCACATTACATTGGGAGACTAGGACACGATGAGTGGTCACAATACATTGGGAGACTAGAACACGATGAGTGATCACAATACATTGGGAGACTAGGACGTGTTGAGTGGTCACATTACAAGGGGAGACTAGGACACGATGAGTGGTCACATTACAAGGGGAGACTAGGACACGATGAGTGGTCACATTACATTGGGAGACTAGGACACGATGAGTGGTCACATTACAAGGGGAGACTAGGACGTGTTGAGTGGTCACATTACATTGGGAGACTAGGACGTGTTGAGTGGTCACATTACATTGGGAGACTAGGACACGATGAGTGGTCACATTACATTGGGAGACTAGGACGTTTTGAGTGGTCACATTACATTGGGAGACTAGGACACGATGAGTGGTCACATTACATTGGGAGACTAGGACGTGTTGAGTGGTCACATTACGTTGGGAGACTAGGACGTGTTGAGTGGTCACATTACAAGCGGAGACTAGGACGTGTTGAGTGGTCACATTACGTTGGGAGACTAGGACGTGTTGAGTGGTCACATTACAGGGGGAGACTAGGACACGATGAGTGGTCACATTACGTTGGGAGACTAGGACGTTTTGAGTGGTCACATTACAAGGGGAGACTAGGACGTGTTGAGTGGTCACATTACGTTGGGAGACTAGGACGTGTTGAGTGGTCACATTACGTTAGGAGACTAGGACGAGTTGAGTGGTCACATTACGTTGGGAGACTAGGACGTGTTGAGTGGTCACATTACAAGGGGAGACTAGGACACGATGAGTGGTCACATTACGTTGGGAGACTAGGACGTGTTGAATGGTCACATTACAAGGGGAGACTAGGACGTGTTGAGTGGTCACATTACGTTGGGAGACTAGGACGTGTTGAGTGGTCACATTACAAGGGGAGACTAGGACGTGTTGAGTGGTCACATTACGTTGGGAGACTAGGACGTGTTGAGTGGTCACATTACGTTGGGAGACTAGGACACGATGAGTGGTCACAATACGTTGGGAGACTAGGACACGACGAGTGGTCACATTACGTTGGGAGACTAGGACACGATGAGTGGTCATAATACGTTGGGAGACTAGGACACGATGAGTGGTCACATTACGTTGGGAGACTAGGACACGATGAGTGGTCACATGACGTTGGGAGACTAGGACACGATGAGTGGTCACATTACGTTGGGAGACTAGGACACGAGGAGTGGTCACATTACGTTGGGAGACTAGGACACGATGAGTGGTCACATTACGTTGGGAGACTAGGACACGATGAGTGGTCACATTACGTTGGGAGACTAGGACACGATGAGTGGTCACAATACATTGGGAGACTAGGACACGATGAGTGGTCACAATACATTGGGAGACTAGGACACGATGAGTGGTCACAATACATTGAGAGACTAGGACACGATGAGTGGTCACATTACGTTGGGAGACTAGGACACGATGAGTGGTCACATTACGTTGGGAGACTAGGACACGATGAGTGGTAACATTACGTTGGGAGACTAGGACACGATGAGTGGTCACATTACGTTGGGAGACTAGGACACGATGAGTGGTCACATTACGTTGGGAGACTAGGACACGATGAGTGGTCACATTACGTTGGGAGACTAGGACACGATGATTGGTCAAATTACAAGGGGAGACTAGGACACGATGAGTGGTCACATTATGTTGGGAGACTAGGACGTGTTGAGTGGTCACAATACATTGGGAGACTAGGACGTGTTGAGTGGTCACATTACATTGGGAGACTAGGACACGATGAGTGGTCACATTACGTTGGGAGACTAGGACACGATGAATGGTCACAATACATTGGGAGACTAGGACGTGTTGAGTGGTCACATTACATTGGGAGACTAGGACACGATGAGTGGTCATATTACATGGGGAGACTAGGGCACGATGAGTGGTCACATTACAAGGGGAGACTAGGACACGATGAGTGGTCACATTACGTTGGGAGACTAGGACACGATGAGTGGTCACATTACGTTGGGAGACTAGGACGTGATGAGTGGTCACATTACGTTGAGAGACTAGGACGTGATGATTGGTCACATTACAAGGGGAGACTAGGACACGATGAGTGGTCACATGACGTTGGGACACTAGGACACGATGAGTGGTCACATTACGTTGGGAGACTAGGACACGATGAGTGGTCACATTACGTTGGGAGACTAGGACACGATGAGTGGTCACATTACGTTGGGAGACTAGGACACGATGAGTGGTCACATTACGTTGGGAGACTAGGACACGATGAGTGGTCACAATACATTGGGAGACTAGGACACGATGAGTGGTCACATTACGTTGGGAGACTAGGACGTGTTGAGTGGTCACATTACAAGGGAGACTAGGACACGATGAGTGGTCACATTACGTTGGGAGACTAGGACACGATGAGTGGTCACAATACATTGGGAGACTAGGACACGATGAGTGGTCACAATACATTGGGAGACTAGGACACGATGAGTGGTCACATTACGTTGGGAGACTAGGACGTGTTGAGTGGTCACATTACAAGGGGAGACTAGGACACGATGAGTGGTCACATTACGTTGGGAGACTAGGACACGATGAGTGGTCACAATACATTGGGAGACTAGGACACGATGAGTGGTCACAATACATTGGGAGACTAGGACGTGTTGAGTGGTCACATTACAAGGGGAGACTAGGACACGATGAGTGGTCACATTACAAGGGAGACTAGGACACGATGAGTGGTCACATTACGTTGGGAGACTAGGACACGATGAGTGGTCACATTACATTGGGAGACTAGGACACGATGAGTGGTCACAATACATTGGGAGACTAGGACACGATGAGTGGTCACAATACATTGGGAGACTAGGACGTGTTGAGTGGTCACATTACAAGGGGAGACTAGGACACGATGAGTGGTCACATTACAAGGGGAGACTAGGACACGATGAGTGGTCACATTACATTGGGAGACTAGGACACGATGAGTGGTCACATTACAAGGGAGACTAGGACGTGTTGAGTGGTCACATTACATTGGAGACTAGGACGTGTTGAGTGGTCACATTACATTGGGAGACTAGGACACGATGAGTGGTCACATTACATTGGGAGACTAGGACGTTTTGAGTGGTCACATTACATTGGGAGACTAGGACACGATGAGTGGTCACATTACATTGGGAGACTAGGACGTGTTGAGTGGTCACATTACGTTGGGAGACTAGGACGTGTTGAGTGGTCACATTACAAGGGAGACTAGGACGTGTTGAGTGGTCACATTACGTTGGGAGACTAGGACGTGTTGAGTGGTCACATTACAGGGGGAGACTAGGACACGATGAGTGGTCACATTACGTTGGGAGACTAGGACGTTTTGAGTGGTCACATTACAAGGGGAGACTAGGACGTGTTGAGTGGTCACATTACGTTGGGAGACTAGGACGTGTTGAGTGGTCACATTACGTTAGGAGACTAGGACGAGTTGAGTGGTCACATTACGTTGGGAGACTAGGACGTGTTGAGTGGTCACATTACAAGGGGAGACTAGGACACGATGAGTGGTCACATTACGTTGGGAGACTAGGACGTGTTGAGTGGTCACATTACAAGGGGAGACTAGGACGTGTTGAGTGGTCACATTACGTTGGGAGACTAGGACGTGTTGAGTGGTCACATTACAAGGGGAGACTAGGACGTGTTGAGTGGTCACATTACGTTGGGAGACTAGGACGTGTTGAGTGGTCACATTACGTTGGGAGACTAGGACACGATGAGTGGTCACAATACGTTGGGAGACTAGGACACGATGAGTGGTCACATTACGTTGGGAGACTAGGACACGATGAGTGGTCACAATACGTTGGGAGACTAGGACACGATGAGTGGTCACATTACGTTGGGAGACTAGGACACGATGAGTGGTCACATTACGTTGGGAGACTAGGACACGATGAGTGGTCACATTACGTTGGGAGACTAGGACACGATGAGTGGTCACATTACGTTGGGAGACTAGGACACGATGAGTGGTCACATTACGTTGGGAGACTAGGACACGATGAGTGGTCACATTACGTTGGGAGACTAGGACACGATGAGTGGTCACAATACATTGGGAGACTAGGACACGATGAGTGGTCACAATACATTGGGAGACTAGGACACGATGAGTGGTCACAATACATTGAGAGACTAGGACACGATGAGTGGTCACATTACGTTGGGAGACTAGGACACGATGAGTGGTCACATTACGTTGGGAGACTAGGACACGATGAGTGGTAACATTACGTTGGGAGACTAGGACACGATGAGTGGTCACATTACGTTGGGAGACTAGGACACGATGAGTGGTCACATTACGTTGGGAGACTAGGACACGATGAGTGGTCACATTACGTTGGGAGACTAGGACACGATGAGTGGTCAAATTACAAGGGGAGACTAGGACACGATGAGTGGTCACATTATGTTGGGAGACTAGGACGTGTTGAGTGGTCACAATACATTGGGAGACTAGGACGTGTTGAGTGGTCACATTACATTGGGAGACTAGGACACGATGAGTGGTCACATTACGTTGGGAGACTAGGACACGATGAGTGGTCACAATACATTGGGAGACTAGGACGTGTTGAGTGGTCACATTACATTGGGAGACTAGGACACGATGAGTGGTCATATTACATTGGGAGACTAGGGCACGATGAGTGGTCACATTACAAGGGGAGACTAGGACACGATGAGTGGTCACATTACGTTGGGAGACTAGGACACGATGAGTGGTCACATTACGTTGGGAGACTAGGACGTGATGAGTGGTCACATTACGTTGAGAGACTAGGACGTGATGATTGGTCACATTACAAGGGGAGACTAGGACACGATGAGTGGTCACATTACGTTGGGAGACTAGGACACGATGAGTGGTCACATTACGTTGGGAGACTAGGACACGATGAGTGGTCACATTACGTTGGGAGACTAGGACACGATGAGTGGTCACATTACGTTGGGAGACTAGGACACGATGAGTGGTCACATTACGTTGGGAGACTAGGACACGATGAGTGGTCACAATACATTGGGAGACTAGGACACGATGAGTGGTCACAATACATTGGGAGACTAGGACACGATGAGTGGTCACATTACATTGGGAGACTAGGACACGATGAGTGGTCACATTACGTTGGGAGACTAGGACACGATGAGTGGTCACATTACGTTGGGAGACTAGGACACGATGAGTGGTCACATTACGTTGGGAGACTAGGACACGATGAGTGGTCACATTACGTTGGGAGACTAGGACACGATGAGTGGTCACATTACGTTGGGAGACTAGGACACGATGATTGGTCACATTACATTGGGAGACTAGGACACGAGGAGTGGTCACATTACAAGGGGAGACTAGGACACGATGAGTGGTCACATTATGTTGGGAGACTAGGACGTGTTGAGTGGTCACAATACATTGGGAGACTAGGACGTGTTGAGTGGTCACATTACATTGGGAGACTAGGACACGATGAGTGGTCACATTACGTTGGGAGACTAGGACACGATGAATGGTCACAATACATTGGGAGACTAGGACGTGTTGAGTGGTCACATTACATTGGGAGACTAGGACACGATGAGTGGTCACATTACAAGGGGAGACTAGGGCACGATGAGTGGTCACATTACAAGGGGAGACTAGGACACGATGAGTGGTCACATTACGTTGGGAGACTAGGACACGATGAGTGGTCACATTACGTTGGGAGACTAGGACGTGATGAGTGGTCACATTACGTTGAGAGACTAGGACGTGATGATTGGTCACATTACAAGGGGAGACTAGGACACGATGAGTGGTCACATTACGTTGAGAGACTAGGACGTGATGAGTGGTCACATTACAAGGGGAGACTAGGACACGATAGTGGTCACATTACGTTGGGAGACTAGGACACGATGAGTGGTCACATTACGTTGGGAGACTAGGACACGATGAGTGGTCACATTACATTGGGAGACTAGGACGTGTTGAGTGGTCACATTACATTGGGAGACTAGGACGTGTTGAGTGGTCACATTACATTGGGAGACTAGGACACGATGAGTGGTCACATTACGTTGGGAGACTAGGACGTGTTGAGTGGTCACATTACATTGGGAGACTAGGACACGATGAGTGGTCACATTACATTAGGAGACTAGGACGTGTTGAGTGGTCACATTACGTTGGGAGACTAGGACGTGTTGAGTGGTCACATTACAAGGGGAGACTAGGACGTGTTGAGTGGTCACATTACGTTGGGAGACTAGGACGTGTTGAGTGGTCACATTACAAGGGGTGACTAGGACACGATGAGTGGTCACAATACATTGGGAGACTAGGACACGATGAGTGGTCACAATACATTGGGAGACTAGGACACGATGAGTGGTCACAATACATTGAGAGACTAGGACACGATGAGTGGTCACATTACGTTGGGAGACTAGGACACGATGAGTGGTCACATTACGTTGGGAGACTAGGACACGATGAGTGGTCACATTACGTTGGGAGACTAGGACACGATGAGTGGTCACATTACGTTGGGAGACTAGGACACGATGAGTGGTCACATTACGTTGGGAGACTAGGACACGATGATTGGTCACATTACATTGGGAGACTAGGACACGAGGAGTGGTCACATTACAAGGGGAGACTAGGACACGATGAGTGGTCACATTATGTTGGGAGACTAGGACGTGTTGAGTGGTCACAATACATTGGGAGACTAGGACGTGTTGAGTGGTCACATTACATTGGGAGACTAGGACACGATGAGTGGTCACATTACGTTGGGAGACTAGGACACGATGAATGGTCACAATACATTGGGAGACTAGGACGTGTTGAGTGGTCACATTACATTGGGAGACTAGGACACGATGAGTGGTCATATTACAAGGGGAGACTAGGCACGGTGAGTGGTCACATTACAAGGGGAGACTAGGACACGATGAGTGGTCACATTACGTTGGGAGACTAGGACACGATGAGTGGTCACATTACGTTGGGAGACTAGGACGTGATGAGTGGTCACATTACGTTGAGAGACTAGGACGTGATGATTGGTCACATTACAAGGGGAGACTAGGACACGATGAGTGGTCACATTACGTTGAGAGACTAGGACGTGATGAGTGGTCACATTACAAGGGAGACTAGGACACGATGAGTGGTCACATTACGTTGGGAGACTAGGACACGATGAGTGGTCACATTACGTTGGGAGACTAGGACACGATGAGTGGTCACATTACATTGGGAGACTAGGACGTGTTGAGTGGTCACATTACATTGGGAGACTAGGACGTGTTGAGTGGTCACATTACATTGGGAGACTAGGACACGATGAGTGGTCACATTACGTTGGGAGACTAGGACGTGTTGAGTGGTCACATTACATTGGGAGACTAGGACACGATGAGTGGTCACATTACATTAGGAGACTAGGACGTGTTGAGTGGTCACATTACGTTGGGAGACTAGGACGTGTTGAGTGGTCACATTACAAGGGGAGACTAGGACGTGTTGAGTGGTCACATTACGTTGGGAGACTAGGACGTGTTGAGTGGTCACATTACAAGGGGGACTATGACGTGTTGAGTGGTCACATTACGTTGGGAGACTAGGACGTGTGAGTGGTCACATTACATTGGGAGACTAGGACGTGTTGAGTGGTCACAATACATTGGAGACTAGGACACGATGAGTGGTCACATTACAAGGGGAGACTAGGACACGATGAGTGGTCACATTACGTTGGGAGACTAGGACACGATGAGTGGTCACATTACATTGGGAGACTAGGACGTGTTGAGTGGTCACATTACATTGGGAGACTAGGACACGATGAGTGGTCACATTACATTGGGAGACTAGGACGTGTTGAGTGGTCACATTACATTGGGAGACTAGGACGTGTTGAGTGGTCACATTACATTGGGAGACTAGGACACGATGAGTGGTCACATTACGTTGGGAGACTAGGACGTGTTGAGTGGTCACATTACATTGGGAGACTAGGACACGATGAGTGGTCACATTACATTAGGAGACTAGGACGTGTTGAGTGGTCACATTACGTTGGGAGACTAGGACGTGTTGAGTGGTCACATTACAAGGGGAGACTAGGACGTGTTGAGTGGTCACATTACGTTGGGAGACTAGGACGTGTTGAGTGGTCACATTACAAGGGGAGACTAGGACACGATGAGTGGTCACATTACATTGGGAGACTAGGACACGATGAGTGGTCACAATACATTGGGAGACTAGGACACGATGAGTGGTCACATACATTGGGAGACTAGGACACGATGAGTGGTCACATTACGTTGGGAGACTAGGACACGATGAGTGGTCACATTACGTTGGGAGACTAGGACACGATGAGTGGTCACATTACGTTGGGAGACTAGGACACGATGAGTGGTCACATTACGTTGGGAGACTAGGACACGATGAGTGGTCACATTACGTTGGGAGACTAGGACACGATGAGTGGTCACATTACATTGGGAGACTAGGACACGATGAGTGGTCACATTACAAGGGGAGACTAGGACACGATGAGTGGTCACATTATTTGGGAGACTAGGACGTGTTGAGTGGTCACAATACATTGGGAGACTAGGACGTGTTGAGTGGTCACATTACATTGGGAGACTAGGACACGATGAGTGGTCACATTACGTTGGGAGACTAGGACACGATGAGTGGTCACAATTACATTGGGAGACTAGGACGTGTTGAGTGGTCACATTACATTGGGAGACTAGGACACGATGAGTGGTCACATTACGTTGGGAGACTAGGCACGATGAGTGGTCACATTACAAGGGGAGACTAGGACACGATGAGTGGTCACATTACGTTGGGAGACTAGGACACGATGAGTGGTCACATTACGTTGGGAGACTAGGACGTGATGAGTGGTCACATTACGTTGGGAGACTAGGACGTGATGATTGGTCACATTACAAGGGGAGACTAGGACACGATGAGTGGTCACATTACGTTGAGAGACTAGGACGTGATGAGTGGTCACATTACAAGGGGAGACTAGGACACGATGAGTGGTCACATTACGTTGGGAGACTAGGACACGATGAGTGGTCACATTACGTTTGGAGACTAGGACACGATGAGTGGTCACATTACATTGGGAGACTAGGACGTGTTGAGTGGTCACATTACATTGGGAGACTAGGACGTGTTGAGTGGTCACATTACATTGGGAGACTAGGACACGATGAGTGGTCACATTACGTTGGGAGACTAGGACGTGTTGAGTGGTCACATTACATTGGGAGACTAGGACGTGTGAGTGGTCACATTACATTGGAGACTAGGACACGATGAGTGGTCACATTACGTTGAGAGACTAGGACGTGATGAGTGGTCACATTACAAGGGGAGACTAGGACACGATGAGTGGTCACATTACGTTGGGAGACTAGGACACGATGAGTGGTCACATTACGTTGGGAGACTAGGACACGATGAGTGGTCACATTACATTGGAGACTAGGACGTGTTGAGTGGTCACATTACATTGGGAGACTAGGACGTGTTGAGTGGTCACATTACATTGGGAGACTAGGACACGATGAGTGGTCACATTACGTTGGGAGACTAGGACGTGTTGAGTGGTCACATTACATTGGGAGACTAGGACACGATGAGTGGTCACATTACATTAGGAGACTAGGACGTGTTGAGTGGTCACATTACGTTGGGAGACTAGGACGTGTTGAGTGGTCACATTACAAGGGGAGACTAGGACGTGTGAGTGGTCACATTACGTTGGGAGACTAGGACGTGTTGAGTGGTCACATTACAAGGGGTGACTAGGACGTGTTGAGTGGTCACATTACGTTGGGAGACTAGGACGTGTTGAGTGGTCACATTACATTGGGAGACTAGGACGTGTTGAGTGGTCACATACATTGGGAGACTAGGACACGATGAGTGGTCACATTACAAGGGAGACTAGGGCACGATGAGTGGTCACATTACGTTGGGAGACTAGGACACGATGAGTGGTCACATTACATTGGGAGACTAGGACGTGTTGAGTGGTCACATTACATTGGGAGACTAGGACACGATGAGTGGTCACATTACATTGGGAGACTAGGACGTGTTGAGTGGTCACATTACATTGGGAGACTAGGACGTGTTGAGTGGTCACATTACATTGGGAGACTAGGACACGATGAGTGGTCACATTACGTTGGGAGACTAGGACGTGTTGAGTGGTCACATTACATTGGGAGACTAGGACACGATGAGTGGTCACATTACATTAGGAGACTAGGACGTGTTGAGTGGTCACATTACGTTGGGAGACTAGGACGTGTTGAGTGGTCACATTACAAGGGGAGACTAGGACGTGTTGAGTGGTCACATTACGTTGGGAGACTAGGACGTGTTGAGTGGTCACATTACAAGGGGTGACTAGGACACGATGAGTGGTCACAATACATTGGGAGACTAGGACACGATGAGTGGTCACATTACATTGGGAGACTAGGACACGATGAGTGGTCACATACATTGAGAGACTAGGACACGATGAGTGGTCACATTACGTTGGGAGACTAGGACACGATGAGTGGTCACATTACGTTGGGAGACTAGGACACGATGAGTGGTCACATTACGTTGGGAGACTAGGACACGATGAGTGGTCACATTACGTTGGGAGACTAGGACACGATGAGTGGTCACATTACGTTGGGAGACTAGGACACGATGATTGGTCACATTACATTGGGAGACTAGGACACGAGGAGTGGTCACATTACAAGGGGAGACTAGGACACGATGAGTGGTCACATTACGTTGGGAGACTAGGACGTGTTGAGTGGTCACAATACATTGGGAGACTAGGACGTGTTGAGTGGTCACATTACATTGGGAGACTAGGACACGATGAGTGGTCACATTACGTTGGGAGACTAGGACACGATGAGTGGTCACATTACATTGGGAGACTAGGACGTGTTGAGTGGTCACATTACATTGGGAGACTAGGACACGATGAGTGGTCACATTACAAGGGGAGACTAGGCACGATGAGTGGTCACATTACAAGGGGAGACTAGGACGTGATGAGTGGTCACATTACGTTGGGAGACTAGGACGTGATGAGTGGTCACATTACAAGGGAGACTAGGACACGATGAGTGGTCACATTACGTTGAGAGACTAGGACGTGATGAGTGGTCACATTACAAGGGGAGACTAGGACACGATGAGTGGTCACATTACGTTGGGAGACTAGGACACGATGAGTGGTCACATTACGTTGGGAGACTAGGACACGATGAGTGGTCACATTACATTGGGAGACTAGGACGTGTTGAGTGGTCACATTACATTGGGAGACTAGGACACGATGAGTGGTCACATTACGTTGGAGACTAGGACGTGTGAGTGGTCACATTACATTGGGAGACTAGGACACGATGAGTGGTCACATTACATTGGGAGACTAGGACGTGTTGAGTGGTCACATTACGTTGGGAGACTAGGACGTGTTGAGTGGTCACATTACAAGGGGAGACTAGGACGTGTTGAGTGGTCACATTACGTTGGGAGACTAGGACGTGTTGAGTGGTCACA
The DNA here is from genome assembly GCA_032433765.1 of Megaustenia siamemsis. Lineage (NCBI taxonomy): Eukaryota > Metazoa > Mollusca > Gastropoda > Stylommatophora > Ariophantidae > Megaustenia > Megaustenia siamemsis. Next base: position 55,917,543 of record JAVIAB010000088.1, on the reverse strand, counting down.
TTACATTGGGTGACTAGGACACGATGAGTGGTCACATACATTGGGAGACTAGGACACGATGAGTGGTCACATTACATTGGGAGACTAGGACACGATGAGTGGTCACATTACATTGAGAGACTAGGACGTGATGAGTGGTCACATTACGTTGGGAGACTAGGACACGATGAGTGGTCACATTACGTTGGGAGACTAGGACACGATGAGTGGTCACATTACGTTGGAGACTAGGACACGATGAGTGGTCACATTACGTTGGGAGACTAGGACACGATGAGTGGTCACATTACGTTGGGAGACTAGGACACGATGAGTGGTCACATTACATTGGGAGACTAGGACACGAGAGTGGTCACATTACATTGGGAGACTAGGACTCGATGAGTGGTCACATTACATGTTGGGAGACTAGGACGTGTTGAGTGGTCACAATACATTGGGAGACTAGGACGTGTTGAGTGGTCACATTACATTGGGAGACTAGGACACGATGAGTGGTCACATTACATTGGGAGACTAGGACACGTATGAGTGGTCACATTACGTTGGGAGACTAGGACACGATGAGTGGTCACATTACGTTGGGAGACTAGGACACGATGAGTGGTCACATTACGTTGGGAGACTAGGACACGATGAGTGGTCACATTACGTTGGGAGACTAGGACACGATGAGTGGTCACATTACGTTGGGAGACTAGGACACGATGAGTGGTCACATTACATTGGGAGACTAGGACACGAGGAGTGGTCACATTACAGGGGAGACTAGGACACGATGAGTGGTCACATTACGTTGGGAGACTAGGACGTGTTGAGTGGTCACAATACATTGGGAGACTAGGACGTGTTGAGTGGTCACATTACATTGGGAGACTAGGACACGATGAGTGGTCACATTACGTTGGGAGACTAGGACACGATGAGTGGTCACATACATTGGGAGACTAGGACGTGTTGAGTGGTCACATTACATTGGGAGACTAGGACACGATGAGTGGTCATATTACAAGGGGAGACTAGGGCACGATGAGTGGTCACATTACAAGGGGAGACTAGGACACGATGAGTGGTCACATTACGTTGGGAGACTAGGACACGATGAGTGGTCACATTACGTTGGGAGACTAGGACGTGATGAGTGGTCACATTACGTTGGGAGACTAGGACGTGATGATTGGTCACATTACAAGGGAGACTAGGACACGATGAGTGGTCACATTACGTTGAGAGACTAGGACGTGATGAGTGGTCACATTACAAGGGGAGACTAGGACACGATAAGTGGTCACATTACGTTGGGAGACTAGGACACGATGAGTGGTCACATTACGTTGGGAGACTAGGACACGATGAGTGGTCACATTACATTGGGAGACTAGGACGTGTTGAGTGGTCACATTACATTGGGAGACTAGGACGTGTTGAGTGGTCACATTACATTGGGAGACTAGGACACGATGAGTGGTCACATTACGTTGGGAGACTAGGACGTGTTGAGTGGTCACATTACATTGGGAGACTAGGACGTGATGAGTGGTCACATTACATTGGGAGACTAGGACACGATGAGTGGTCACATTACGTTGGGAGACTAGGACGTGATGAGTGGTCACATTACAGGGGAGACTAGGACACGATGAGTGGTCACATTACGTTGGGAGACTAGGACACGATGAGTGGTCACATTACGTTGGGAGACTAGGACACGATGAGTGGTCACATTACATTGGGAGACTAGGACGTGTTGAGTGGTCACATTACATTGGGAGACTAGGACGTGTTGAGTGGTCACATTACATTGGAGACTAGGACACGATGAGTGGTCACATTACGTTGGGAGACTAGGACGTGTTGAGTGGTCACATTACATTGGGAGACTAGGACACGATGAGTGGTCACATTACATTGGGAGACTAGGACGTGTTGAGTGGTCACATTACGTTGGGAGACTAGGACGTGTTGAGTGGTCACATTACAAGGGAGACTAGGACGTGTTGAGTGGTCACATTACGTTGGGAGACTAGGACGTGTTGAGTGGTCACATTACATTGGTGACTAGGACGTGTTGAGTGGTCACATTACGTTGGGAGACTAGGACGTGTTGAGTGGTCACATACATTGGGAGACTAGGACGTGTTGAGTGGTCACAATACATTGGGAGACTAGGACACGATGAGTGGTCACATTACAAGGGGAGACTAGGCACGATGAGTGGTCACATTACGTTGGGAGACTAGGACACGATGAGTGGTCACATTACATTGGGAGACTAGGACGTGTTGAGTGGTCACATTACATTGGGAGACTAGGACACGATGAGTGGTCACATTACATTGGGAGACTAGGACGTGTTGAGTGGTCACATTACATTGGGAGACTAGGACGTGTTGAGTGGTCACATTACATTGGGAGACTAGGACACGATGAGTGGTCACATTACGTTGGGAGACTAGGACGTGTTGAGTGGTCACATTACATTGGGAGACTAGGACACGATGAGTGGTCACATTACATTGGGAGACTAGGACGTGTTGAGTGGTCACATTACGTTGGGAGACTAGGACGTGTTGAGTGGTCACATTACAAGGGGAGACTAGGACGTGTTGAGTGGTCACATTACGTTGGGAGACTAGGACGTGTTGAGTGGTCACATTACAAGGGGAGACTAGGACACGATGAGTGGTCACAATACATTGGGAGACTAGGACACGATGAGTGGTCACAATACATTGGGAGACTAGGACACGATGAGTGGTCACATTACATTGGAGACTAGGACACGATGAGTGGTCACATTACGTTGGGAGACTAGCACGATGAGTGGTCACATTACGTTGGGAGACTAGGACACGATGAGTGGTCACATTACGTTGGGAGACTAGGACACGATGAGTGGTCACATTACGTTGGAGACTAGGACACGATGAGTGGTCACATTACTTGGGAGACTAGGACACGATGATTGGTCACATTACATTGGGAGACTAGGACACGAGGAGTGGTCACATTACAGGGGAGACTAGGACACGATGAGTGGTCACATTACGTTGGGAGACTAGGACGTGTTGAGTGGTCACAATACATTGGGAGACTAGGACGTGTTGAGTGGTCACATTAGATGGTCACATTACATTGGAGACTAGGACGATGAGTGGTCACATTACGTTGGGAGACTAGGACACGATGATGGTCACATACATTGGGAGACTAGGACGTGTGAGTGGTCACATTACATTGGGAGACTAGGACACGATGAGTGGTCATATTACAAAGGGAGACTAGGCACGATGAGTGGTCACATTACAGGGGAGACTAGGACGTGATGAGTGGTCACATTACGTTGAGAGACTAGGACGTGATGATTGGTCACATTACAGGGGAGACTAGGACACGATGTGGTCACATTACGTTGAGAGACTAGGACGTGATGAGTGGTCACATTACAAGGGGAGACTAGGACACGATAAGTGGTCACATTGCGGTGGAGACTAGGACCGATGAGTGGTCACATTACGTTGGGAGACTAGGACACGATGAGTGGTCACATTACATTGGGAGACTAGAACGTGTTGAGTGGTCACATTACATTGGGAGACTAGGCACGATGAGTGGTCACATTACGTTGGGAGACTAGGACGTGTTGAGTGGTCACATTACATTGGAAGACTAGGACACGATGAGTGGTCACATTACATTAGGAGACTAGGACGTGTTGTTGGTCACATTACGTTGGGAGACTAGGACGTGTTGAGTGGTCACATTACAAGGGGAGACTAGGACGTGTTGAGTGGTCACATTACGTTGGGAGACTAGGACGTGTTGAGTGGTCACATTACAAGGGGTGACTAGGACGATGAGTGGTCACAATACATTGGGAGACTAGGACACGATGAGTGGTCACAATACATTGGGAGACTAGGACACGATGAGTGGTCACATACATTGAGAGACTAGGACACGATGAGTGGTCACATTACGTTGGGAGACTAGGACACGATGAGTGGTCACATTACGTTGGGAGACTAGGACACGATGAGTGGTCACATTACGTTGGGAGACTAGGACACGATGAGTGGTCACATTACGTTGGGAGACTAGGACACGATGAGTGGTCACATTACGTTGGGAGACTAGGACACGATGATTGGTCACATTACATTGGGAGACTACTAGGACTGAGGAGTGGTCACATTACAGGGGAGACTAGGACTCGATGAGTGGTCACATTATGTTGGGAGACTAGGGCGTGTTGAGTGGTCACAATACATTGGGAGACTAGGACGTGTTGAGTGGTCACACATTACATTGGGAGACTAGGACACGATGAGTGGTCACATTACGTTGGGAGACTAGGACACGATGAATGGTCACAATACATTGGGAGACTAGGACGTGTTGAGTGGTCACATTACATTGGGAGACTAGGACACGATGAGTGGTCATATTACAAGGGGAGACTAGGCACGGTGAGTGGTCACATTACAAGGGGAGACTAGGACACGATGAGTGGTCACATTACGTTGGGAGACTAGGACACGATGAGTGGACCACATTACGTTGGGAGACTAGGACGTGATGAGTGGTCACATTACGTTGAGAGACTAGGACGTGATGATTGGTCACATTACAAGGGGAGACTAGGACACGATGAGTGGTCACATTACGTTGAGAGACTAGGACGTGATGAGTGGTCACATTACAAGGGGGAGACTAGGACACGATAAGTGGTCACATTACATTACGTTGGGAGACTAGGACACGATGAGTGGTCACATTACGTTGGAGAGACTAGGACACGATGAGTGGTCACATTACATTGGGAGACTAGGACGTGTTGAGTGGTCACATTACATTGGGAGACTAGGACGTGTTGAGTGGTCACATTACATTGGGAGACTAGGACACGATGAGTGGTCACATTACGTTGGGAGACTAGGACGTGTTGAGTGGTCACATTACATTGGGAGACTAGGACACGATGAGTGGTCACATTACATTAGGAGACTATGACGTGTTGAGTGGTCACATTACGTTGGAGACTAGACGTGTTGAGTGGTCACATTACAAGGGGAGACTAGGACGTGTTGAGTGGTCACATTACGTTGGGAGACTAGGACGTGTTGAGTGGTCACATTACAAGGGGTGACTATGACGTTGAGTGGTCACATTACGTTGGGAGACTAGGACGTGTTGAGTGGTCACAATACATTGGGAGACTAGGACGTGTTGAGTGGTCACAATACATTGAGAGACTAGGACACGATGAGTGGTCACATTACAGGGGAGACTAGGACACGATGAGTGGTCACATTACGTTGGAGACTAGGACACGATGAGTGGTCACATTACATTGGGAGACTAGGACACGTTGTGTGGTCACATTACATTGGGAGACTAGGACACGATGAGTGGTCACATTACATTGGGAGACTAGGACGTGTTGAGTGGTCACATTACATTGGGAGACTAGGACGTGTTGAGTGGTCACATTACATTGGGAGACTAGGACACGATGAGTGGTCACATTACGTTGGGAGACTAGGACGTGTTGAGTGGTCACATTACATTGGGAGACTAGGACACGATGAGTGGTCACATTACATTAGGAGACTAGGACGTGTTGAGTGGTCACATTACGTTGGGAGACTAGGACGTGTTGAGTGGTCACATTACAAGGGGAGACTAGGACGTGTTGAGTGGTCACATTACGTTGGGAGACTAGGACGTGTTGAGTGTCACATTACAAGGGGTGACTAGGACACGATGAGTGGTCACAATACATTGGGAGACTAGGACACGATGAGTGGTCACATTACATTAGGAGACTAGGACACGATGAGTGGTCACATACATTGAGAGACTAGGACACGATGAGTGGTCACATTACGTTGGGAGACTAGGACACGATGAGTGGTCACATTACGTTGGGAGACTAGGACACGATGAGTGGTCACATTATGTTGGGAGACTAGGACACGATGAGTGGTCACATTACGTTGGGAGACTAGGACACACGATGAGTGGTCACATTACGTTGGGAGACTAGGAACCGATGATTGGTCACATTACATTGGGAGACTAGGACACGAGGAGTGGTCACATTACAGGGGAGACTAGGACACGATGAGTGGTCACATTATGTTGGGAGAACTAGGACGTGTTGAGTGGTCACAATACATTGGGAGACTAGGACGTGTTGAGTGGTCACATTACATTGGGAGACTAGACACGATGAGTGGTCACATTACGTTGGGAGACTAGGACACGATGAGTGGTCACAATACATTGGGAGACTAGGACGTGTTGAGTGGTCACATTACATTGGGGGACTAGGACACGATGAGTGGTCACATTACAAGGGAGACTAGGGCACGATGAGTGGTCACATTACAAGGGAGACTAGGACACGATGAGTGGTCACATTACGTTGGGAGACTAGGACACGATGAGTGGTCACATTACGTTGGGAGACTAGGACGTGATGAGTGGTCACATTACGTTGAAGACTAGGACGTGATGATTGGTCACATACAAGGGAGACTAGGACACGATGAGTGGTCACATTACGTTGAGAGACTAGGACGTGATGAGTGGTCACATTACAGGGGAGACTAGGACACGATAAGTGGTCACATTACGTTGGGAGACTGGGACGTGTGAGTGGTCACTTACGTTTGGAGACTAGGACACGATGAGTGGTCACATTACATGGGAGACTAGGACGTGTTGAGTGGTCACATTACATGGGAGACTAGGACGTGTTGAGTGGTCACATTACATTGGGGAGACTAGGACACGATGAGTGGTCACATTACGTTGGGAGACTAGGACGTGTTGAGTGGTCACATTACTTGGGAGACTAGGACGTGTTGAGTGGTCACATTACATTGGGAGACTAGGACACGATGAGTGGTCACATTACGTTGAGAGACTAGGACGTGATGAGTGGTCACATTACAAGGGAGACTAGGACACGATAAGTGGTTCACATTACGTTGGGAGACTAGGACACGATGAGTGGTCACATTACGTTGGGAGACTAGGACACGATGAGTGGTCACATTACATTGGGAGACTAGGACGTGTTGAGTGGTCACATTACATTGGAGACTAGGACGTGTTGAGTGGTCACATTACATTGGGAGACTAGGACACGATGAGTGGTCACATTACGTTGGAGACTAGGACGTGTTGAGTGGTCACATTACATTGGGAGACTAGGACACGATGAGTGGTCACATTACATTAGGAGACTAGGACGTGTTGAGTGGTCACATTACGTTGGGAGACTAGGACGTGTTGAGTGAGTGGTCACATTACAAGGGGAGACTAGGACGTGTTGAGTGGTCCATTACGTTGGGAGACTAGGACGTGTTGAGTGGTCACATTACAAGGGTGACTATGACGTGTTGAGTGGTCACATTACGTTGGGAGACTAGGACGTGTTGAGTGGTCACATTACATTGGGAGACTAGGACGTGTTGAGTGGTCACATACATTGAGAGACTAGGACGATGAGTGGTCACATTACAAGGGGAGACTAGCACGATGAGTGGTCACATTACGTTGGGAGACTAGGACACGATGAGTGGTCACATTACATTGGGAGACTAGGACGTGTTGTGTGGTCACATTACATTGGGAGACTAGGACACGATGAGTGGTCACATTACATTGGGAGACTAGGACGTGTTGAGTGGTCACATTACATTGGGAGACTAGGACGTGTTGAGTGGTCACATTACATTGGGAGACTAGGACACGATGAGTGGTCACATTACGTTGGGAGACTAGGACGTGTTGAGTGGTCACATTACATTGGGAGACTAGGACACGATGAGTGGTCACATTACATTAGGAGACTAGGACGTGTTGAGTGGTCACATTACGTTGGGAGACTAGGATGTGTTGAGTGGTCACATTACAAGGGGAGACTACGACGTTTTGAGTGGTCACATTACGTGGGAGACTAGGACGTGTTGAGTGGTCACATTACAAGGGGTGACTAGGACACGATGAGTGGTCACAATACATTGGGAGACTAGGACACGATGAGTGGTCACAATACATTGGGAACTAGGACACGATGAGTGGTCACAATACATTGAGAGACTAGGACACGATTGAGTGGTCACATTACGTTGGGAGACTAGGACACGATGAGTGGTCACATTACGTTGGGAGACTAGGACACGATGAGTGGTCACATTACGTTTGGGATGACTAGGACACGATGAGTGGTCACATTACGTTGGGAGACTAGGACGCGATGAGTGGTCACATTACGTTGGGAGACTAGGACACGAGAGTTGGTCACATTACAAGGGGAGACTAGGACACGATGAGTGGTCACATTATGTTGGGAGACTAGGACGTGTTGAGTGTCACAATACTTGGGAGACTAGGACGTGTTGAGTGGTCACAATACATTGGGAGACTAGGACACGTTGAGTGGTCACATACATTGGGAGACTAGGACACGATGAGTGGTCACATTACGTTTGGAGACTAGGACACGATGAGTGGTCACATTACGTTGGGAGACTAGGACACGATGAGTGGTCACATTACGTTGGGAGACTAGGACACGATGAGTGGTCACATTACGTTGGGAGACTAGGACACATGAGTGGTCACATTACGTTGGGAGACTAGGACGATGATTGGTCACATTACATTGGGAGACTAGGACACGATGAGTGGTCACATTACAGGGGAGACTAGGAACGATGAGTGGTCACATTACGTTGGGGAGACTAGGACGTGTTGAGTGGTCACAATACATTGGGAGACTAGGACGTGTTGAGTGGTCACATTACATTGGGAGACTAGGACACGATGAGTGGTCACATTACGTTGGGAGACTAGGACACGATGAATGGTCACAATACATTGGGAGACTAGGACGTGTTGAGTGGTCACATTACATTGGGAGACTAGGACACGATGAGTGGTCATATTACAAGGGGAGACTAGGGCACGATGAGTGGTCACATTACAGGGGAGACTAGGACGTATGAGTGGTCACATTACGTTGGGAGACTAGGACACGATGAGTGGTCACATTACGTTGGGAGACTAGGACGTGATGAGTGGTCACATTACGTTGAGAGACTAGGACGTGATGATTGGTCACATTACAAGGGGAGACTAGGACACGATGAGTGGTCACATTACGTTGGGAGACTAGGACGTGATGAGTGGTCACATTACAAGGGGAGACTAGGACACGATGAGTGGTCACATTACGTTGGGAGACTAGGACACGATGAGTGGTCACATTACGTTGGGAGACTAGGACACGATGAGTGGTCACATTACATTGGGACTAGGACGTGTTGAGTGGTCACATTACATTGGGAGACTAGGACGTGTTGAGTGGTCACATTACATTGGGAGACTAGGACACGATGAGTGGTCACATTACGTTGGGAGACTAGGACGTGTTGAGTGGTCACATTACATTGGGAGACTAGGACGTGTTGAGTGGTCACATTACATTGGGAGACTAGGACGATGAGTGGTCACATTACGTTGGGAGACTAGGACGTGATGAGTGGTCACATTACAAGGGAGACTAGGACACGATGAGTGGTCACATTACGTTGGGAGACTAGGACACGATGAGTGGTCACATTACGTTGGAGACTAGGACACGATGAGTGGTCACATTACATTGGGAGACTAGGACGTGTTGAGTGGTCACATTACATTGGGAGACTAGGACGTGTTGAGTGGTCACATTACATTGGGAGACTAGGACACGATGAGTGGTCACATTACGTTGGGAGACTAGGACACGTTGAGTGGTCACATTACATTGGGAGACTAGGACACGATGAGTGGTCACATTACATTGGGAGACTAGGACACGATGAGTGGTCACATTACGTTGGGAGACTAGGACGTGTTGAGTGGTCACATTACAAGGGGAGACTAGGACGTGTTGAGTGGTCACATTACGTTGGGAGACTAGGACGTGTTGAGTGGTCACATTACGTTGGAGACTAGGACGTGTTGAGTGGTCACATTACGTTGGGAGACTAGGACGTGTTGAGTGGTCACATTACATTGGGAGACTAGGACGTGTTGAGTGGTCACATTACATTGGGAGACTAGGACACGATGAGTGGTCACATTACAAGGGAGACTAGGACGATGAGTGGTCACATTACGTTGGGAGACTAGGACACGATGAGTGGTCACATTACATTGGGAGACTAGGACGTGTTGAGTGGTCACATTACATTGGGAGACTAGGACACGATGAGTGGTCACATTACATTGGGAGACTAGGACACGATTGAGTGGTCACATTACTTGGGAGACTAGGACGTGTTGAGTGGTCACATTACATTGGGAGACTAGGACACGATGAGTGGTCACATTACGTTGGGAGACTAGGACGTGTTGAGTGGTCACATTACGTTGGAGACTAGGACACGATGAGTGGTCACATTACGTTGGGAGACTAGGACGTGTTGAGTGGTCACATTACGTTGGGAGACTAGGACGTGTTGAGTGGTCATTACAAGGGAGACTAGGACGTGTTGAGTGGTCACATTACGTTGGGAGACTAGGACGTGTTGAGTGGTCACATTACAAGGGGAGACTAGGACACGATGAGTGGTCACAATACATTGGGAGACTAGGACACGATGAGTGGTCACATTACATTGGGACTAGGACACGATGAGTGGTCACAATACATTGGAGACTAGGACACGATGAGTGGTCACATTACGTTGGGAGACTAGGACACGATGAGTGGTCACATTACGTTGGGAGACTAGGACACGATGAGTGGTCACATTACGTTGGGAGACTAGGACACGATGAGTGGTCACATTACGTTGGAGACTAGGACGATGAGTGGTCCATTACGTTGGGAGACTAGGACACGATGATTGGTCACATTACATTGGGAGACTAGGACACGATGAGTGGTCACATTACAGGGGGAGACTAGGACACGATGAGTGGTCACATTAATGTTGGGAGACTAGGACGTGTTGAGTGGTCACATACATTGGGAGACTAGGACGTGTTGAGTGGTCACATTACATTGGGAGACTAGGACCGATGAGTGGTCACATTACATTGGGAGACTAGGACACGATGAATGGTCACAATACATTGGGAGACTAGGACGTGTTGAGTGGTCACATTACATTGGGAGACTAGGACACGATGAGTGGTCACATATTACGGGGAGACTAGGACACGATGAGTGGTCACATTACAGGGGAGACTAGGACGTGATGAGTGGTCACATTACGTTGAGAGACTAGGACGTGATGATTGGTCACATTACAAGGAGAGACTAGGACACGATGAGTGGTCACATTACGTTGAGAGACTAGGACGTGATGAGTGGTCACATTACAAGGGGAGACTAGGACACGATAAGTGGTCACATTGCGTTGGGAGACTAGGACACGATGAGTGGTCACATTACGTTGGGAGACTAGGACACGATGAGTGGTCACATTACATTGGGAGACTAGGACACGTGTGAGTGGTCACATTACATTGGGAGACTAGGACACGATGAGTGGTCACATTACGTTGGGAGACTAGGACGTGTTGAGTGGTCACATTACATTGGGAGACTAGACACGATGAGTGGTCACATTACATTAGGAGACTAGGACGTGTTGAGTGGTCACATTACGTTGGGAGACTAGGACGTGTTGAGTGGTCACATTACAAGGAGACTAGGACGTGTTGAGTGGTCACATTACGTTGGGAGACTAGGACGTGTTGAGTGGTCACATTACAAGGGGTGACTAGGACACGATGAGTGGTCACAATACATTGGGAGACTAGGACACGATGAGTGGGTCACAATACATTGGGAGACTAGGACACGATGAGTGGTCACAATACATTGAGAGACTAGGACACGATGAGTGGTCACATTACGTTGGGAGACTAGGACACGATGAGTGGTCACATTACGTTGGGAGACTAGGACACGATGAGTGGTCACATTACGTTGGGAGACTAGGACACGATGAGTGGTCACATTACGTTGGGAGACTAGGACACGATGAGTGGTCACATTACGTTGGAGACTAGGACACGATGATTGGTCACATTACATTGGGAGACTAGGACTCGAGGAGTGGTCACATTACAAGGGGAGACTAGGACTCGATGAGTGGTCACATTATGTTGGAGACTAGGGCGTGTTGAGTGGTTCACATACATTGGGAGACTAGGACGTGTTGAGTGGTCACATTACATTGGGAGACTAGGACACGATGAGTGGTCACATTACGTTGGGAGACTAGGACACGAAGAATGGTCACAATACATGGGAGACTAGGACGTGTTGAGTGGTCACATTACATTGGGAGACTAGGACACGATGAGTGGTCATATTACAAGGGGAGACTAGGGCACGGTGAGTGGTCACATTACAAGGGGAGACTAGGACACGATGAGTGGTCACATTACGTTGGGAGACTAGGACACGATGAGTGGTCCACATTACGTTGGGAGACTAGGACGTGATGAGTGGTCACATTACGTTGAGAGACTAGGACGTGATGATTGGTCACATTACAAGGGGAGACTAGGACACGATGAGTGGTCACATTACGTTGAGAGACTAGGACGTGATGAGTGGTCACATTACAAGGGAGACTAGACTAAAAGTGGTCACATTACGTTGGGAGACTAGGACACGATGAGTGGTCACATTACGTTGGGAGACTAGGACACGATGAGTGGTCACATTACATTGGGAGACTAGGACGTGTTGAGTGGTCACATTACATTGGGAGACTAGGACGTGTTGAGTGGTCACATTACATTGGGAGACTAGGACACGATGAGTGGTCACATTACGTTGGGAGACTAGGACGTGTTGAGTGGTCACATTACATTGGGAGACTAGGACACGATGAGTGGTCACATTACATTAGGAGACTATGACGTGTTGAGTGGTCACATTACGTTGGGAGACTAGGACGTGTTGAGTGGTCACATTACAAGGGGAGACTAGGACGTGTTGAGTGGTCACATTACGTTGGGAGACTAGGACGTGTTGAGTGGTCACATTACAAGGGGTGACTATGACGTGTTGAGTGGTCACATTACGTTGGGAGACTAGGACGTGTTGAGTGGTCACAATACATTGGGAGACTAGGACGTGTTGAGTGGTCACATACATTGAGAGACTAGGACACGATGAGTGGTCACATTACGGGGAGACTAGGACGATGAGTGGTCACATTACGTTGGAGACTAGGACACGATGAGTGGTCACATTACATTGGGAGACTAGGACGTGTTGTGTGGTCACATTACATTGGGAGACTAGGACACGATGAGTGGTCACATTACATTGGGAGACTAGGACGTGTTGAGTGGTCACATTACATTGGGAGACTAGGACGTGTTGAGTGGTCACATTACATTGGAGACTAGGACACGATGAGTGGTCACATTACGTTGGGAGACTAGGACGTGTTGAGTGGTCACATTACATTGGGAGACTAGGACACGATGAGTGGTCACATTACATTAGGAGACTAGGACGTGTTGAGTGGTCACATTACGTTGGGAGACTAGGACGTGTTTGAGTGGTCACATTACAAGGGGAGACTACGACGTGTTGAGTGGTCACATTACGTTGGTAGACTAGGACGTGTTGAGTGGTCATTACAAGGGGTGACTAGGACACGATGAGTGGTCACAATACATTGGGAGACTAGGACACGATGAGTGGTCACATACATTAGGAGACTAGGACACGATGAGTGGTCACAATACATTGAGAGACTAGGACACGATGAGTGGTCACATTACGTTGGGAGACTAGGACACGATGAGTGGTCACATTACGTTGGGAGACTAGGACACGATGAGTGGTCACATTATGTTGGGAGACTAGGACACGATGAGTGGTCACATTACGTTGGGAGACTAGGGACACGATGAGTGGTCACATTACGTTGGGAGACTAGGACACGATGATGGTCACATTACATTGGGAGACTAGGACACGAGGAGTGGTCACATTACAGGGGGAGACTAGGACACGATGAGTGGTCACATTATGTTGGGAGACTAGGACGTGTTGAGTGGTCACAATACATTGGGAGACTAGGACGTGTTGAGTGGTCACATTACATTGGGAGACTAGACACGATGAGTGGTCACATTACGTTGGGAGACTAGGACACGATGAATGGTCACATAACATTGGGAGACTAGGACGTGTTGAGTGGTCACATTACATTGGGGAGACTAGGACACGATGAGTGGTCATATTACAAGGGAGACTAGGGCACGATGAGTGGTCACATTACAAGGGGAGACTAGGACATTATGAGTGGTCACATTACGTTGGGAGACTAGGACACGATGAGTGGTCACATTACGTTGGGAGACTAGGACGTGATGAGTGGTCACATTACGTTGAGAGACTAGGACGTGATGAGTGGTCACATTACAAGGGAGACTAGGACACGATGAGTGGTCACATTACGTTGAGAGACTAGGACGTGATGAGTGGTCACATTACAAGGGAGACTAGGACACGATAAGTGGTCACATTGCGTTGGGAGACTGGGACACGATGAGTGGTCACATTACGTTTGGAGACTAGGACACGATGAGTGGTCACATTACATTGGAGACTAGGACGTGTTGAGTGGTCACATTACATTGGGAGACTAGGACGTGTTGAGTGGTCACATTACATTGGGAGACTAGGACACGATGAGTGGTCACATTACGTTGGGAGACTAGGACGGTTGAGAGTGGTCACATTACATTGGGAGACTAGGACGTGTTGAGTGGTCACATTACATTGGGAGACTAGGACCGATGAGTGGTCACATTACGTTGAGAGACTAGGACGTGATGAGTGGTCACATTACAAGGGGAGACTAGGACACGATAAGTGGTCACATTACGTTGGGAGACTAGGACACGATGAGTGGTCACATTACGTTGGGAGACTAGGACACGATGAGTGGTCACATTACATTGGGAGACTAGGACGTGTTGAGTGGTCACATTACATGGGAGACTAGGACGTGTTGAGTGGTCACATTACATTGGGAGACTAGGACACGATGAGTGGTCACATTACGTTGGGAGACTAGGACGTGTTGAGTGGTCACATTACATTGGGAGACTAGGACACGATGAGTGGTCACATTACATTAGGAGACTAGGACGTGTTGAGTGGTCACATTACGTTTGGAGACTAGGACGTGTTTGAGTGGTCACATTACAAGGGGAGACTAGGACGTGTTGAGTGGTCACATTACGTTGGAGACTAGGACGTGTTGAGTGGTCACATTACAAGGGTGACTATGACGTGTTGAGTGGTCACATACGTTGGGAGACTAGGACGTGTTGAGTGGTCACAATACATTGGGAGACTAGGACGTGTTGAGTGGTCACAATACATTGAGAGACTAGGACACGATGAGTGGTCACATTACAAGGGGAGACTAGGGCACGATGAGTGGTCACATTACGTTGGGAGACTAGGACACGATGAGTGGTCACATTACATTGGGAGACTAGGACACGTGTTGTGTGGTCACATTACTTGGGAGACTAGGACACGATGAGTGGTCACATTACATTGGGAGACTAGGACGTGTGAGTGGTCACATTACATTGGGAGACTAGGACGTGTTGAGTGGTCACATTACATTGGGAGACTAGGACACGATGAGTGGTCACATTACGTTGGGAGGACTAGGACGTGTTGAGTGGTCACACATTACATTGGGAGACTAGGACACGATGAGTGGTCACATTACATTAGGAGACTAGGACGTGTTGAGTGGTCACATACGTTGGAGACTAGGATGTGTTGAGTGGTCACATTACAAGGGAGACTACGACGTGTTGAGTGGTCACATTACGTTGGGAGACTAGGACGTGTTGAGTGTCACATTACAAGGGTGACTAGGACACGATGAGTGGTCACAATACATTGGGAGCTAGGACACGATGATGGTCACAATACATTGGGAGACTAGGACACGATGAGTGGTCACAATCATTGAGAGACTAGGACACGATGAGTGGTCACATTACGTTGGGAGACTAGGACACGATGAGTGGTCACATTACGTTGGGAGACTAGGACACGATGAGTGGTCACATTACGTTGGGAGACTAGGACACGATGAGTGGTCACATTACGTTGGGAGACTAGGACGCGATGAGTGGTCACATTACGTTGGGAGACTAGGACACGATGATTGGTCACATTACATTGGGAGACTAGGACACGAGGAGTGGTCACATTACAGGGGGAGACTAGGACACGATGAGTGGTCACATTATGTTGGGAGACTAGGACGTGTTGAGTGGTCACAATACATTGGGAGACTAGGACGTGTTGAGTGGTCACATTACATTGGGAGACTAGGACACGATGAGTGGTCACATTACGTTGGGAGACTAGGACACGATGAATGGTCACATACATTGGGAGACTAGGACGTGTTGAGTGGTCACATTACATTGGGAACTAGGACACGATGAGTGGTCATATTACAAGTAGGGAGACTAGGGCACGATGAGTGGTCACATTACGTTGGGAGACTAGGACACGATGAGTGGTCACATTACGTTGGGAGACTAGGACACGATGAGTGGTCACATTACGTTGGGAGACTAGGACGTGATGAGTGGTCACATTACGTTGAGAGACTAGGACGTGATGAGTGGTCACATTACAAGGGGAGACTAGGACACGATGAGTGGTCACATTACGTTGG